>WPIO01000164.1:180000-694671 GCA_009760855.2 Cristatella mucedo
GTCCTCCTTTTCCCTACCGCCATGGCTGCAAACGTCTAGCATTGATTTGGCTCTTAACCCAGGGTAAGGCGGTCGCCCTTCACAGCACAAGTCCCATGCTTGAGTCCTGCTGCAAGCAGCGCTGATAGCTACTTCTGAAGGTCTTCTGCCTTTATTTTAAATAAGGCTGACGAATAAACTATTTGTAACTTTTTCCTTTTTATCGATTGCTTCACAGCTGGGCCAATTGTTGCAATCGGCTCTGGATTTTCGAGCTCGTCATAAAACTTCTGCTCTTACTACCAGTGCTGCTTCTATCAGTGCGGTTTGCTGCTGTTGCTACTGCAAAGTTTGTTTGAATTGTAGAGGGTGTTCAGCGGGCCACTGAACCAGCTTGGAAAGCTGCTCTACCAGCACATAGTGCTGGTCAGTGGGAAGGCGTCGGGGTCGTCAGTGTCACATACCGGTGGTATCAGTCGCAACGAGTTCCTGCGTGTGGCTACCGACGTACTCAGCCTGATGCTGGTGCAGCAGCAGATTTCCTACTACTTCAAAATGTTCAGCCGCTCGGCACCGGACGGCATGAGCAAAGAAGGTGAGAGTAATCTTTTAGAAAATTGCTGCGAGGCTGTATAAAAGCATCTGTCTCCTTCGAAGGAAGGGTAGGTAGGTGATTTAGATAGCCAGATCAGTGACCGAGGTTGGCAGCTGATCGGGTCCTAACAGTGGCCACGAGGTCGATACTGCTGACATTGTGGACAGCAGAATTTTATTTGTGGAGCTTGAGCTGACCAACCTCCACACTCACCGTGAACAGGTGCTATGCTGTTATGCCTTCGCTGCAGAATGCGCAGCAGTTCAATATCCTATTTCTAGGAGATATGCTTGGCCATCCTTCATTGATGGGAAGCTCAATGAAGGTGCTAAAACTTCGTCATGACTATAGAAAACCGCACATATGCCCTGGCTGCTGGCTCAGTCTTATTCAGTTGCTACATCTTAAGAATTTTATGCAAAACGTGAAATTTCCTCTTTTGGCAGCCGACCGAAGTCTTTCTTGGCAGCCGTTAGGAAAGGCAAACTCTTCTAGATGAGACAGTCACCTCTAGACTTGTTTCTGGCTTATCTATATAGCTCCAGTCAGCCCCCACACCTACCCCTCTCCTGATATTGCTAGTGGTCGCAGTATACAGTTTCCTGGTGTGCCAGTCATAGTTATAGACTATCAGCAATGATCGATTAATAAGTTGATGTTTAAAGAATACCAGACGAAAATCTAGACAATGTAAAGCAAGATGAGAAAAGGAGTCGCTGGCCTGACTGCAAAAACGAGTTGTTATGGCACCAGAGTACTGTCCATGAATGGTAGCTACATCGGATTTACTTGCCAAAGCATGGAGGAGTGTTCATTCGAAGGCAGAGCTGCTGGCAATAAAGATGCAAAAGCCGATTAATGCTATTGACTTCTGCCATTACAATCTGCAGTACCTGCATGCTACTGCGGCAATGGCTGTTGCGTCATTCAGCTTGTGGAGTTCAGGCCCCCTTCTCTGTGTCGTCGTTGCAGATGCAGATCTCATGATCATGGTATGCTACACCGTGTCTCTCGCCTGTGCCTACATGCCATACGAACCCACAAGCACTGATCTGAAGATCCTCAAAGCCTTTACTACTTCTCTCGTGAGTGCAAAGATCGATAAATAGGACTTGTCCACTAACCACGTGTACATGTTGATACTGTGCATGTCAAACCATGTTTTGCATGTTGACATTCTGCATGTTACCAATAATCGTCAGATCATGCTTCCTTTACTCACTGCTTACTGGCCTACCAGCATGTGCGATCAGGCGATTGCAGCTTGTGCAAAACTCTGCAGCTAGGCTTGTCTGTCGTGAGCGTCGCAGTTGCCACATTACTCCACTTCTCGCTGACAGTCAAGTAACGGATTGACTTCAAGGTTTTGTCGCTCACTTTTAAGTCGCTTCGTTCTATGGCTCCAGCCTATCTCTCAGATATATTACCCCATCAGGCCAAGCATCTTACCACCCGCTTTTCGAAATCCATCAGTCTAGAAATACCTCGTACACACCTTAAATCCTTTGGAGACCGTACATTTAGTTTGTATGCTCCCAAAGCCTGGAACCCCCTCCCGACCTGCGTCAGAACTTCCCCTGACCTGACCACATTTAAAAGGAACTTAAAAACACACCTATTTAGGACAGCATTTAGTGGGTCCCTGAGATTCGTCCTTGATGTGCGTATGCGTGCTGACACTGTGCATGCTGCCACTAAGCACATTTGCTTGCTGACCCTGTGCATGTCACCCCTAACCATGTTATTCATTTTATTTGTTTACCAAGCATGATACTACTCACCATTCAATTGCATTTCCCTTTGCTGCAAATGTAAAGCGCCTAGAGAGAGAGAGAGAGAGAGAGAGAGAGAGAGAGAGAGAGAGAGAGAGAGAGAGAGAGAGAGAGAGAGAGAGAGAGAGAGAGATTGAGTTCTCTGAGGGCGCTTTATCGTGCATTATTATTATTATTATTTACAGCACATGTAAAGTGTCTAAGAAGAGATTGAGTTCCCTGAGGGTGCTATGCAAAAGTATTATTATTATTATTATTACTATTAGGTTGCATTCCTGCTGTGCTGCCAGACCACCATTCTATGCTGTATCTTAAGGGTAAATGTTGTGAAAAAGCTAATACGTTTAGCCTGGAAGGCGATTTATCGTATAGGGAACCTGTGATGGCTCACTAGGTAAGACGGTTTATTTTTTTCGACCTCAATCCCGAGGTCGTGGGTTCGAATGTTGCGGTGGGCAATCCTATATTGCCACTTCAAGTTCTTACGCTGACCCACAAGGCCCGCCACGGCTTAGCTCCTTCGTACCTAGCTGAGCTGCTGCACCAGTTTCAGCCTGTTCGCGCCCTCAAGTCCACAGGACTTGAGGGGACGAAGAGGTCCTGTCTAGAAAATAAATTAACTTCAGGTCTTGTGTAGATATTTTTTGAACATTAGCTGTTCTATTCCTCCGCTTAAAGACCGTCGGTGACAGAAGCTCGAGCTTTGCAGGTCCTAGACTGGGTTTCGCTTCCACAATTGTTATGCAACGACAACTACTCTCCTGCTGCCGTCTATGGCTCATCCTTTTCAGCGGTCCTGAGGTGCTACGTCCATGCTACTCACTACCTCAACTGCTCTCCTGACTCTTCTATGCTTCCTACTTCCTCTTTGTCGTGTAAGACGAAGTCTGTTGGCTAGCGAATGCATACCGAAAGCCACTTAGGTTGTGAGTACGCTATACAAAACCCTCCTGCGTAACACCCACATGGTCTTTTTGGCTTTGTGGAGTTACAGACGGAGATACATTACATTACATTCAAGCGGTGGTGATAGCTGTCAAGGCTCTTTGGTCGCTATACAAAAGACACTGTCATATCAGCTAGTAGCCGAGCTGGGTTGGTCTAGCGGTTAAGGTGCTCGCCCCGACTAAGGTCTGGCTGAGGTCGTGGGCTCGAGCCCTGAGGCACATGTGAAGCGCCTGAATAGAGATTTAGTTCTCTTGGGGCGCTATACACAAAAATGTTGTAAATGAAGTTTGAACTTTTGACAATTTCCACATGGAAAGGAAATCAAGAAGAACGATTAGGCATATCATGTCTAACCCGGAAGTAAACCGGAAGCAATCGATCTACAAATTCAAATATTACCGATCTCTGCTTCATATACTATCCCAGATGGTTGAGCCTTGATATATGAACTTTAATGTTTGCAGCTTGTTGAGGTACTTGCTTCTGACTTTAAACTGCTTCACCTAGAATGTAGCTTTTTGTCTTGTAATTCCATAACTCAGCCAATATTTGATGTTTCAAATTAAAATTTCAAATCGCTATCGTGGGTAACTAGGCTTCCTACATGGGCTGTGGACCATGCTACAATGGAATTTACCAAAGGTATTTACCAGAACTAATCAATAAAATGGTTTGCTATGTTATTTTGAGTAAAATGCAACTATAGGGGTTGGGTTATTCGCGTGCCTGTTAAGTACAAGTCATTGGATCAGCTTTATCAATGTTACCAAGTAGGGTAATGCTTCAATTATGATCAGCAGAGGCATTAACTGTGGTCATAAGATACTTTCCATCTTTCTAGTTTCGGCAATCCGGAGCTTACAACAAATTTTAACTAAACGATGATAAAACTAACTTACTAGTTATGGGCAAACCTAGTGTTATTCAGAAATTGGAAAGGCTGACTTTCAAAATTGGCTCTGCCAGCATATCTCCAGTTGCATCAGCTCGAAATCTAGGTGTCATATTCCAAAGCGACCTCTCGTTAGACGACCACATCAGCTCCACAGTCAAATCAGCCTATTTTCAGCTTCATAACATTGCTAAAATTAGGGCTTGTTTAGATAAGGATACCACGTCCAAGTTGGTCCATGCATTCGTGACATCTCGTCTCGACTTCTGCAACTCACTGCTTACTGGCCTACCAGCATGTGCGATCAGGCGATTGCAGCTGGTGCAAAACTCTGCAGCTAGGCTTGTCTGTCGTGAGCGTCGCAGTTGCCACATTACTCCACTTCTCGCCGACCTGCACTGGTTACCAGTCAAGCAACGGATTGACTTCAAGGTTTTGTCGCTCACTTTTAGGTCTCTTCATTCTATGGCTCCAGCCTATCTTTCAGAGATACTACCCCATCAGGCAAAGCATCGTACCACTCGCTTTTCGGAATCCAACAGTCTAGAAATACCTCGTACAAACCTTAAATCCTTTGGAGACCGTGCATTTAGCTCGTATGCTCCCACAGCCTGGAACTCCCTCCCGACCTGCATCAGAACATCCCCTGACCTGACCACATTTAAAAGAAACTTAAAAACATACCTATTTAGGACAGCATTTAGTGGGTCCTTGTGATTCGTCCTCGATGTGCTTATGCGTGCTGACACTGTCCATGCTGCCACTAACCACATTTGCATGCTGACCCAGTGCATGTAACCCCTAACCATGTTATTCATTTTGTTTGTTTTTCAAGCATGATTTTACGTACTATTCTATTGCGTATCACTTTGCAGCAAATGTAAAGCGCCTAGAAAGAAATTAAGTTCTCTGAGGGCGCTTTATCAAGTGCAATATTATTATTATTATTATATGTGTTGTGATTGCTAAGTGGTGCATCAAGAAGCAACAAGTGTTGTAGCAAAATATGGACCTTGGCTGCTGTTGGCTGGTTGTTTCTGAAGGCTCTGCACTCTTGATTGCTGATTCTTGATTGGTAGCTGTCCCTACAGTTAATTGGTCATTGGTTAATGATTGTCCTAAGCAGGGGGACTGGCCTGCCACCGGCTAACCTTAGATTCATCATCGTTCTGCATCATTGCCTGTAGCGTTAATGCTGAAATTTAGTAGGTGGATCGCTTATCAGCGTTGACACTGACACAAATGTGGGTAGGCAGCAACAGGGAATGGGAGCAGAGGAGCCCAGCAGTCGACAAGTAGCACAAGTAGGGCCCTGCTGGAATGCAAGCTTTATATACAGCCATAAGGTGGTTTTGTGGTATCTCTCCTGCTGCCGGCTGGCTCTCGATAGCATGCTGTCTATTTCTTTTGGCACGGAAGGGTATGCAACTCTTGCTGCGTTATTATGTAGACAAGCCAGCTCACTGATCGTGAGTTTCGGTTGCATTAGAACTAGGCAACACAGATGGATAGTGCAGCTAGATCGGCTTAAGAGCAAGCCAGCAGTGACGAGCTGGGCTTCAAGTTGGCTTTCTGTCTTAGTGCAAGACCCAAAGGTCACTGCTGTAGCTGTGGGACTAGATCAAGGCCCGATTAAACCTTGCTCTTTCCGGCAGATTTGTTCCCACCTCGGGATTGCTGCTTTTCTGTATTTATAGACTGTTTGCAGTTGGCACCGCTTTTCTCTCAGGGTTCCCAATAAAAGGACCTGCTTTAAAATTCTCGGTTGTCGATAGTAACTCTGCTTTTACCTCTGATTGTCGTGCTTCTTTGCTAGCCACCATTTGGTCTACTTTGTTGGCTCTTAGTTTTTCCACCGTTCTGCCAAAATTCCGCAATGTTTCTTGTTAGGCTCACTATGGGTCTGTGTGATTGCTGGGTCAAATTCCTAACAATAAAAAGTAGGAAAAATAATTATAGTAGAAACAACTGGTAATCTGTTCTATTAGAGCTAGATCTCTCTCCAGAGCCTTTAAATATACTGAAAAGGAAGCATATCTATTGGTTAGTCACATTGAGCAGGTTAGAACCCACAGGTACTCATAGAGGAAATCCTCTTCCCCAAAAGAGCCAAGACTTTTTTTTTTGAGCATATAGGTTTCAGCTTTTATTTGAATGTAGTAACATTAGCGTATAATGACATGTCAAAGTGATGCTATGTCAGTCTTTGGAAGCTGCATGCTTTAATAATTATAATAATACATTTGTATTACACCCTCAGAGAACTGAATCTCTCTCTAGGCAGTTTCTAGATGCTGCATATATGCATTACGAAATATTTGGTGGTAACATCTGCAAGCAGCAGGCACACCAAGCAGTAGACACAGGCAGGTAATCAGGTACATGCACACGAAGTACGAATCACACGAAGGATGGCTTTGGAAGTATAGTAACTGAAGGCACGGTCACCAAGAGATTTTTAATCTGTCAGAAGCTTAAGTCTGTTGGCTACTCCATGCATATCAAAGCTGCTTAGGCTTTGTTCTAGGCAGAGTTCTAACGGTGCTGAATTCAT
Organism: Cristatella mucedo; assembly: GCA_009760855.2. NCBI lineage: Eukaryota > Metazoa > Bryozoa > Phylactolaemata > Cristatellidae > Cristatella > Cristatella mucedo. The sequence goes on from WPIO01000164.1 coordinate 186,741, forward strand.
GGCATGCTCATCAAACCTGCTCGCAGCTCGCCAGTCTATCGCCAATAATTCTCTGGTCGATTGCCCCCCTCCCGTCGGCCTACCGGCCTGTATAATGAAAGGAGTGCCGGCAAAAGTTCTCAAAAAACGTCTGCTGCGCTGCCCTGTGGAATGCTGACACAAATCAGCTAGCATGCACTTGTTTATTACAGCATTTGGTGGGTCTTTGTGGTTTGTCCTGCATGTGTGCATGTGCCTGCTTGCAGTGTGCCTGCTGCTTGTGGATGTTACCACCAAACATTTGGTAATGCTCTGCATGCTGCATCTGTTAAGTGCCTAGAGAGAGAGAGAGAGAGAGAGAGAGAGAGAGAGAGAGAGAGAGAGAGAGAGAGAGAGAGAGAGAGAGAGAGAGAGAGAGAGAGAGAGATTCAGTTCTCTGAGGGTGCTATACAAATTTATTATTATTATTATTATTATTTTGGTTTCTTTCTAGCCTTTTTGAAGTTTGTAAAAGACTTAGTTTTGTTGGAGCACTATAAAAATGCATCATTGGTCTTAGCTCAGGGTTCTGGTGCTCACTCTCAACGACACAGGTTTTGGGTTTGAGTCCTGCTGTGGGCGATTCTTTATTGAACATGGCAAGGGGCCTCGTTAGGGTTCTTTCGGCGCTACTCAAACCGAGGCCGTTAAATCACCTAAACCTTGTTCAAGAATGCATTGGTACCATTTTGTTATAGTCAACACTAAATGATACATTAAGCCAAATCCGTGGATTGCATTGGTGACTGCTGGGGCCATTGCAAGACAGCTGAATTTATCTGGAATTGTTCTTTAATCTAACTTTTTTCATTTATGCATATGTCTTCTTAGCTTGTTTTAGCACTTTTTTATTACTGTGGGTCGCGATTCTAATTCTCACTGCAAGTTCGTTTTAGCTGGGCTACCGAAAAAGCCATTAGCCTCTACTGACTTCTGCCGACTGTCCTCCGGAGTCACCTATGCTTCTCAATGTCTCGTCAGTGCGTAAGATGAGGTCGCTTAGTTACCATATTCGCATCAAAATGCTTGCCAACTTTTTAAGTACACCATAAAATATAAAGACAAAATATAATTCATCTGTATAGCATCACAAGAGAACTTAATATCTATCTAGTTGCTTCACATATTCCAAAGGGCTAAAGCCGCCGACCTAGTTGGTCCAAGGCGAGCTTCTTACCCCAGGGCCAAACCATGGCGGCAGACTCTCCAGTGCAACACCTACTGATTCCTTGTGGCTTTGCGTAGTTACAGAGATACATTACAGTGTATATCAGTATCACTCTTGCTTGGCTAAGGGCAGTGATCCATCAACTGCTCTGAATTGTATCGGCTTCACGCTGCAGGCCAGGAATGAGTTTGTTCACTGAGCTGGCCAGTGAAGCGCTCACGCACGTCCGTGCCAACGGCAAGCTGCAACCAAAAACAGTGGCCGAGCCTTTGCTTGATCTTGCCGAAACCAATGGCACGAGAGCCCACCTATCTCGTTCTCCTCCATCAGCTGCTTAGCTCGACAGTCTGCGTGGCCAGTAGCATGCCTGGGCTTCTTGGCATGATGGCTGACAAGTGGTTGGTGCCACACGTTTGGTGCCACACGGTGCCGACAGTAATAACTGGCTTGGTACTCGGGTATGCCCGATTGATGGAATGCTGGCTGATGCCGCTATCCTGCAGGCTGCTGCTCAGCATGCAGAATAGCAGAGAGCTCTCTCTGACTGCTCCCAGAGTGTGAGTGGCAGGCAATAGGATCTGCTTATCTGCAGGACTTGCTCTCCCGACCCATTCGGGTCTTATCTTATCATCGGTACACTTAACGCCTCCAATTAACCCCCCATCACGAGCCGACAGGTTCTCATGTGAGGACAGGTGGACTTATTGCTTAGTGATGGCAGTCGGCCTGGTTCTCGTGCACTCAGTGCTATTGTCGTGTAGATATAATCATCACTTGATTTTCATCTCTTCCCTACCATGGTAGCTCTCTTGCCCATACATGTCCAATTGGAATGGCGGTGGTAGATAAGTAGAGCTGAGCATCCCATCGGTGATAATTGGCGCGTAGTAGCCCGACAACGCTGCTCAGTGAGCGGCATTCTTCCAGATCTTCTTCTTTCAGGCTTTGACTAGCTGCTGTCAGGAAAATAACGATACCAATAATGATAATACTAATGACACTTGTTTAGCACCCTAAGAAGACTCGATCTCTCTCTCTAAGCACTTAACACATGCTGGAAAGGAAGCATGTCAGTCAATTGGCTTGTGATAATATTGATGTGTACAGTGTCAGCATGCAGTGGCCACCGGGTAGGGCAATCGCCCCATAGCAGGGCAGCTACCGTGGCCCCTCCCTCTTCCCAGCATTGCCCAGCCCAGTTACCAATGGCAAAATTAGATTCTACTTCCACTCGTTGAACAACCTCTGAGTCCGTGTCGAATATGCACTATGATTGTGAGCTGAACAGCTTTCTTTACTTTCGGGTCTTGCCCGCACATTAACATTGTGCAGATCTTCCCTAAGATGAAAATCCTGGCTCTGTCTGTTGTCAACATGCATAAGCAAACAGAGCCCATATTATTATTATTATTATTATTATTAGTATAACAGTGACTTCACGTTGATACAATGCTTAATGGATAGTAAGCGCTGGTCTGTGATAATTGGTACCCTGAGGCATTTGCCATGTTCCAGACAAGACGTTCCTAGCTGCAGAGTTTTGTACCATCTGTAAGCACCCTATGGAACAGACCAGAGCAGTCTCGAGTCGTGAATTACAAAAGTTGAGATGCTCTGTCACAGATGCATGGACCAACTTGGTTGGGATATTCCTGTCAGAGCATGTCCAAATATTTGCATGCCATGCAGCTAAAAGTAGGCTTACTAAGCTGCAAAGCTGTTATCATCTAGTGAAAGATCACTTTGGAACAAGCCACTCACATTTCACATTGACATTAGATGCTATATGCTGGCCTAGCCATTTTGAAGGTTAGGTTTTCCGATTTCTTTTTAGCACCGGGTTTTTCCATAACTCAGTCATTTGTTTTTGTCACCATTCGATTCCAGAAAAGCTATTTCCATCTAAATGTGCAAATTTCAGCAATGTGTTTAGTATGTGAATTGAAAGATTTCGATGCGCTGGACGGCAGGGAGGAATCACAGCTCCGTTTTAGCTGTATTTCATCTGTATGAATGAAAGTCTAGATTCTGCTTGGCGGTTGCTTGGGCATACTGTCATACAGTTGATCTTATCGTCAGCGATCTGCCACTCCCATGCTCTTAATTTACCTTGCAAAGAAGCTGGAGTTGTCTGCTCTCTCTCTCTCTCTCTCTCTCTCTCTCTCTCTCTCTCTCTTGCTGTCTCTCTCTCTCTCTCTCTCTCTCTCTCTCTCTCTCTCTCTCTCTCTCTCTCTCTCTCTGTCTCTGTCTGTCTCTCTCTGTCTCTCTCTGTCTCTGTCTGTCTCTGTCTGTCTCTGTCTGTCTCTCTGTCTCTCTGTCTCTGTCTCTCTCTCTCTCTCTCTCTCTCTCTCTCTCTCTCTCTCTCTCTCTCTCTCTCTCTCTCTCTCTCTCTCTGCCTCTCTCTCTCTCTCTCTTTCTCTGTCTCTCTCTGTCTGTCTGTCTCTCTGTCTCTGTCTCTCCCTGCTGTGATCAGCAGGGAGAGAGAGAGAGAGAGAGTTCCCATCAGCCTACCGACGGTTTTCCTTATGCCTACCCCTATCTTCTTGTTATTTCAGTCATACACGACATAAGTCTCTGGTTTGAGTCCAGCAGTGGAAATCCTTTAGTGCCTACTGCAAGCGGTGGTCATAATAAAAAGATACTAGCTGATATAACAGCCTCTTTTGTATAGCGACAGAAGAGCCTTTACTACTATCTTCTGCCATTAGATAAATGTTAATTCAGCTAACCTTTAAGCCTATTTGTCCATCTTGCTTTGCTCACTGCCGATATTTGTATCTCTGTCTGTAACTCCACAAAGCCACAAAGACTATGTGGGTGTTAGGCAGACGAGTTTTGTATAGCTCGCTCACAGCCTAAGTGGCTTTCGGTACGCATTCGATAGCCAACAGTCTACATCTCATGCAACAAAGTGAAAGTGGGAAGCATAGCAGAGTCAGGAGAGCAGTTGAGCTTGTGAGTATTTCTGTCTGTCTCTGCCTCGGCGGTTGCACACGGGCACACGCACACGCTTACAGTCGTGCACAGTCTTCGTGGTCCAAGATTTTTTATATTAACTTGATTTTAGTAAATCCAGTTATTTATTTGAAGCTCTTATAGGGGCAGACTACTATCTTGAGTGAGGATAGGAGTAAGTGAGAGGGTAGGGAGAGGGACTGAGAAAGGTATCTTTGGAGGAGGCAGAGGAAGTGAGAAAGGGATTTTGGGGAGGGAGGGGTGAGTGAGAAAGGGAGTGCAACACTCACACACTCACACGCACACACGCATGCCTACTTACACACACACACACACACACACACACACACACACACACACACACACACACACACACACACACACACACACACACACACACACACACACACACACACGTGCATGTATGCACACAGCAGCATGCATATGATATGCGCTATCAGGGAGGTGAGTACGTCCTTAGACAGCAGAAATAACTGCATATTAACCGTTAAGGAAGTGAGTGGTGACCAAACATATCCGATGTACAGCGGCTCTTGCCGAGGCAGCTCGAGAGTAGAAGGGCAAAAACTGCTGAGTGTGAGAAGACCAGATAGAGCAATCGCAGCTAAGCGGTGAGAGGTGGGAGTTGCAGCTGAGTGAAGTGGGGAAGCGCAGTGAATGCTGGCCAGCTAGACGATTGAGTGCAGGCCCTGTACACTAATACAAGTAGTGGCAGCGGCTTGTTGCAGGAGGTTGACACAGATTTCCGTGGTGATCGGCAGGCCGTCGTAGTTCTGTGAACTCCCTTTTGCAGATGATCGATGGCAAACCGATCGTTGAGGACGTCTTCACCACCTGGTGCCTCAAGAACTGCCCGAATCTCTTCAACGGTGTGCACTGTTTCTTGCTCATCCGGTTATCCGGCTCCAGCATAGCCGACTTGGGCTGGCATCAGCGAGTGACTCAGGTCAGCTGCTGCCACATTGCTGCAATCGGAGCTGCTTCTCCGAAGGGCGCACCAGGACGGGTGCTTTACCTGCTGCAGCTCTCCCTGCGCTCTACTAACTCTGGTTCATGCTGCCTTGTCTATCCTGGCTGCTTTGGAGCTCGATATTAGAGAGCTCAGCGTGTGGACAGCGCATGCGAGCACACACACACACACACACACACACACACACACACACACACACACACACACACACACACACACACACACACACACACACGTGCATGCACGAATGCAGAAACACACTGAGGCACGGTTTTGCGCGCGCACACTCGCACACAGACTCACAAGCACACACGTATCTCTGTATGTAACTCCACAAAGCCACAAAGATTATGTGGGTGTTATGCAGGAGAGTTTTGTATAGCGCACTCACAGCCTAAGCGGCTTTCGGTACACATTCGATAGCCAACAGACTTCATCTCACGCAACAAAGAGAAAGTGGGAAGCATAGCAGTGTCAGGAGAGCAGTTGAGGTAGTGAGTAGCATGGAAGTAGCAGCTAAGGACTGCTGGAAAGGTTGTGCCACGGTTGGCAGAAGGTGAGTAGTTGTCGTATAAGAAAAGTATACACGGGCATTGGCTTTTTTCGGCTATTTGTCAGTCATTTCCTACTTTGGGTCCGAACTTTGTATACACTTGTCCAGCCTACGTCGTGTTCGCCTTGCTTTTACTGCTGTAGTTTCTTAGTTCGAGCTGGTATGGTCCAGCGGTCAAGGTGCTTGCCGCTACCAAGATCTGGCTGAAGTCGCGGGTTCCCAGAGGCATATGTGAAGCGCCTCAATGTATATTAAGTTCTCGTAGTTCGCTATAGAAATGAATTATATTTTTTTGTCTCTTTGTCGTCTTTGCAGTCGTGTGAAATTCGACCTTTGCAGCCACTGCCTGTACCAGCATGATGCCATATTATTACGATTATAAGTTGCACCCAAGTATAAGTCGTACCATAAATTTAGGAAAACATTTTTTTGAATGTTTTTATTGAAAAGTATTACTGAGTATATAGCTTATTTTTTCTTATTAATATAAGTTTGCTTTAATCGTCACAGTTAGCAAGAAAGGCTTCATCAGTATCATACTGCTAACGTCTTCATGATCCCCGGCAGCATGTTCAATGTCTGAATCGTTACTCTTTGTCGTAGATTGCATTATCTTCAGTTCCACCAAGCAAGTTTGACACTCGCAGTTTTAGGGTTTATGGTCGGCCAAAGTAAAGTATATTATAAACTAGTTAATCCGCATGAACTAGTTGAGCAGTCTTGATAGATAGGCAAGTAGTGGTTTTTAATTTTGATACTATTTGAATTGCAGTGTATAAGTCGTAGGCTTATTTTTCAAATAGTTGGAATACAATATGACTTCTACTTGTACAAATACAGTAATTATAGTTGTAATAATACATTTAATATTTTTCTCTCAGAGAACTCATCTCCGTCTTTGCACTTTACATGAGCTGTGAACGAAGTGTGGTCATGGTATCAAGAAGTGGCTGTGCTTAGACTGGCTTGCCGAGCCACCAGTCACCCGCCGACTAAGACTGCATTAGAATGAACTGCCGTTTGACTAGCAGTCCCACTGTAGCTATAGCAAGAGCCATCACTGTAGCTCCAAAGGGTTCGGCAACAATATATCAAAGCTCTACCTTTCTTGTACAGAAAGACAGTAATAGGTGTCTATATTGTTACTACTATAGGTTTTACCTGTGAAAAATCAAACACGGAAAACATCAACTTTGCTTAGGAAATCAAGCCTGTTTGCATGGTGACCCAGCCGGTTAGTCCAACTTACTGTGGGGGGGGAGGTCTTTATAGGAGAAAGAACTGTTTCAGACTATCCTTTTTAATAATGTGTCATTATCAAACATGGTCAGAGCTTATGTTTAATTATAGTGGGCTGGTCTGGTAACCAGAGGTCACGAATTCAATCCTCGCAGTAGTTTAACTTTTGGTGAGCCGTGATAGCGATTTCTTTTCACGACCCCACTTTCGAGGTTGTGGGTTCGAATCCTTCGGTAGCAGGCGATCCTTCACTGCAGCTGCAAGTGGTGGTGATAACCATAATAATAATAATAATAATAATAATAATAATTCACTTGATAAAGCGCCCTCAGAGAACTTAATCTCTCTCTAGGCGCTTTACATTTGCTGTAAAGTGAAATGCAATTGAATGGTAAGTAAAATCATGCTTGAAAAACAAACGAAATGAATAATATGGTTAAGGGTGACATGCACAGGGTCAGCATGCAAATGTGGTTAGTGGCAGCATGCACAGTGTCAGCACGCATAAGCACATCAAGGACGAATCACAGGGACCCACTAAATGCTGTCCTAAATAGGTGTGTTTTTAGATTCCTTTTAAATGTGGTCAGGTCAGGGGATGTTCTGACGCAGGTCGCGAGGGAGTTCCAGGCTTTGGGAGCATATGAACTAAATGCACGGTCTCCAAAGGATTTAAAGTTTGTATGAGGTATTTCTAGACTGTTGGATTCCGAAAAGCGGGTGGTACGATGCTTGGCCTGATGGGGTAGTATATCTGAAAGATAGGCTGGAGCCATAGAATGAAGGGACCTAAAAGTGAGCGACAAAACCTTGAAGTCAATCCGTTGCTTGACTGGTAGCCAGTGCATAAAGGCTCTTCTATCGTTATACAAAAGAGGCTGTTAAAATCAGCTAGTATTTTTTTTAAAGGAGGCTCTCCACCAGTTGGTCAGCAGCAGCTAGCATCATGCAGCAGCTTTCGTTTACAGGATTGTGCTGACATGGAAAATTATATTACTAGATGGTTGCGACCCGTTTTACCTTGTCTGGGTGCTACATCCAAGGAGACTCAGCACCTAGCTGACCTTTGCTGCTAGTAGTAACAGCCAGTGTGCGATATTCTTTCTTCTAACTACCCGAAGCTTTTACATAAGGCTACACTTGAAGACTACGAATGGTGCATGCATCATCGTCGCTTAGCAGCTTTGAACTTTAGGTTAAGCTCGGTGCAGAAGCTTAGATCGCTCTGCTCCCAATAGCTTGATGCTTCATCGTTTTGCCGACAGGCCACGGGCACAGACGGTGGGACAGAGGGCAAGGCTGCCGCTACTACTGATGCTGGCACCACGGCTGCCTCCTTAGAGCAGGAAGCCCACGCCGCTTCTTCGGCAGCAGCAGCAACAGCACCAGCTGCCAGCAGCAGCACGGGCCTGCTGCAAGCCGTGCGCGACCGAACCAGCGCCCTGGAGCTCAGCCTCATCTGGCTCCTATCGTGCTCCCTTCCGGCACGCTACCTAACCGGCCAGCCGCCCGAAGCCGCATCGCGTCTTGGCGGCAGCAAGTCTACCTGGGGCGGAAATGGCGACTCAGGACTGGTGCCTGCAGCGGCCTCGCGTGGTGGCGCCTTTGTGCCCAGCTTCCTTGTCAGCAAGCTGGTGAGTGCATTAGTGGGGATGTGTATGTGTCTGTATGCGTTCAAGAGAGTGAGAAAGACACGATTGTAACAACAACAAAGATGATGATGATGATGATGATGATGATGATGATGATGATGATGATGATGATGATGATAATAATAATACTAAGATATTAGTATGCTCGTAAAGCCTGGAACTTACTTCTGACTGAAATCACAACACAACACTCCCCCCCCCCGACGTGGCACTATTTTGTTCACACTGTGCATGTTTCCACTAACCGAATGGTCATGCTTTCTTTACAACATATGTAAATGGTAGTGTAAGAGATCAAATTCCCCAAGGGTGCTATGCAAATGTATTATTGTTATAAACATTATAATCGTATTGCACTCTGAGAAAAATAGGCACCTTTGCATATGCTGTAAATGAAGGATGTTTATTGCTTAGTGTTAGCATGCATAATGTCAGCAAGCATAAGCACACTATCGAAAAATCGCAGGACCCACTAAATGCAGGTTCGTTTTAAGTTTCTTTTTAAATGCCATCTCCTCAGGGCATATCGCGACAGCAGTCTGAAGTGAGTTCTAGGCTTTGTGAGCATGTAGGCTAAAGGCACTATCTCCAAAGGATTTGAGGTTGTTAGAGGTAGGGAGTTACCGAAATCGAAACAGACTTCACAAATGCACTGACCAACTCAGGTGTGTTATCCCTATCTAAGCAAGTCCAAATTTTTGCGATGCTATGTAGCTGAAAGCAATTAGACGACTTTGGAGCTGACGTTGTCGTCTTATAAAAGGTCACTTTGCAACAGGACACCCAGATTTCGTGCAGATACTACAGGAGTTATGCTGACCGAGCCCACCGTGACTGTTAGGTTTTCCAATTTTTGAGTAACTCCAGGTTTGTTTTATCGTCTTTAAATTCAACTATCCAGCTAGCTAGATACGTTGATAGATGTAAAGATATATATGTAATTGATGGATGGATACACAGCAAGACAGAGAGATGAAGAGAGAGGGAGATAGATTGACAGAGACAGAGGGAAAACTCGGCCTAAATTGCAATAAGTGTGAATCGACATGACTTCGTTGGATATCTTCTGGGTTGGCTTGTCTGGGAGTGATCTTCCAGAAGTGCTCGTGGTGCCGGTCAAGCAATGTTACTTAAGTGACAGCTGCTTGTGTATGCTACATTCGACCAGTTCTACTGCCAAGCTCTGCTTGGAAGTTGGGGTATTGTTGACCGCTTAAGCACATTGTGAGTACATGTGCACTGCGTCTGCTGCTAACGTCAAATGTCAGTGTAGTTAACCTAACAAATAGTGAATGATTGGTGCAGAATAAGATTATAGCAACTATGGACAAAACAAGAAATGCCCAACCAGACACAAGGACATCCTAGGGGCACTGGGTTTCTCATTGCCCACGGTCTTAGCATAGGGTTAAGGTGTTTAGCATAGGGTTAAGATGCTCAGACTTCATACATCCCGAATCATCCTTTGTTGTCAATTGCAAGCTGGTTTACCTAATAATATTGATAATAGTATAATAATAAAAGCACTTAAAAAAGCCCCCTCAGAGAGCTCAATCTCTATCTACTCGCTTTACATTTGCTGCAAAGGAAGCATGATTGAATGATTAGTAGTAGCATGCTCAATGAGCAGCAAGAATAACATGGTTAGGGGTGAAATGCACAGGGTCAGCATGCAAATGTGGTTAGTGGCAGCATGCACAGTGTCAGCACCCATAAGCTCATAAAAGATCGAATCACTGGGACCCATTAAATGCCGTGACAAACAGGTTCGTTTTTACTTTCTTTTTAAATGTGGTCAAATCAGGGGATGTCATGATGGAAGTCGGAAGTGAGGTCCATGCTCTGGGAGCATACGAACTAAAGGCACGGTCTCCGAAGGATTTGAGGTTCGTACGAGGTATAGGTAAACAGTTAGATTCCGGAAAGCGAGTGGTACGATGCTTAGCCTGGTGGGGCAGTAAATCTAATAGGTTGGCTGCTGGAGCCAAAGAATGAAGGGACCTGAAAGTAGGTGACAAAACCTTGAAGTCTGTGCATTGCTTGTCTGGTACCTAGCAACTTCTAGGCTCTGCTGGCAGCTCCGACGTCTAACCGGCTGCTGTGCTCGGCAGGTGCCGGCGTCGTAAAATGGCAGCTGTGGTTACTCGCTTGGGCTTCTTACCCCGACCTCCAGTTAGGCTGCTACATCACCCACCGAGGAAAGCGCCTGGCAAACCGCCTCGTGCTCGTAGGTGACTTCCGTAGCGGCACCTCTGCGGCACGATCATTCTTTCCTTCGTTTCAGCATCAGATCGTCGAGCACAACCCGTGGACAGAGCTGTACAACAGTGACCATGATGGCCTGAGCACAAACCGGTGAGCCGCTGCAGCGTGGTCAGCTGCCTGCTGCTTCTGCTTGGAGCCAGCCAAGCTTTCAGTATGTGAGAGCACTCTGGCATGCCTATAGCGACTGCGGTCGTTCTCCTGCCTCGTCAGATTTGAAACACACGTGCTGTCATACCGAGGGCCGACGGTGACGCTGGTGTCCTTTGAGTCCAATCTCTACGTGATTGCACTGGACGAAGAGTGGAGGTATGCTGCTCGCTTTGCACTTTTGCCGAAGCTGCTGCAGCAGCAGCAAGTGCTCTTTACGGCGATTTCGATCCCGCCACTGCTGTTGCTGCTGCTGCTGTATTGCTGCTGCTGCTGTGCTGCTGCTACTGCTCAGTGGGGTACTTTTGAGGGATGCTGTATAGACGACCCGTGGCCAGCAGCTTGCCAGGCCACCTTGTCTTGCCAGATATGTGCAGCCGAGAGCTGAATGTGTTGGAGCAAAATCCGAAGCTGAATCAACAGCCTCATCTACGTAGCAGGGGAAGAGCATTATGTAGATGTCACCCTGCTTTTAGCAAGCAATACAAGATTGTCTGCTCTCGTACTCGAACCCAAGACCTGAATCATAAAGTGCAAACATCTAGCCCTTAGGCAAAGCTCTGCCGGGAGGGCTATGCGTTCTCTCAGTCCGCTGTGGAGCTTAGTGCAATGTAGTGTATCAGTCTGTGACTCCACGAAATCACGCGATCTAGTGGGTGGAACCGGAGAATTTTCTTTAGCTCAAGCAAAGCCTGTGCTTTAACAGACTTCATCACACACAGCCAAGAGGATGTGAGAAGCACAGCTGAGTCAGCAGGGCAGCCGAGGTAGTGAGTAGCACGGAAGTAGCTGTTCGTTGCGGCTGGAACTGATGCACCATAATAGGCAGCAGGAGAAGTAGCTGTTGTTTCGTAAGAATTGTGGAAGTGAGTTCCACAGTCCACGACATGCAGAGTAACAGCTTCTATTGTCAAAAGGTTTTGCCGAATTCTCGGTCATTTCTGTGTAATAACTGCTATAAAATATCAATTTATTTGGGCACACAGCTCATTTCCTAGCTTTGCTCCTTTCCTAGCTCTGCTCCTTTCCTAGATCTGCTCCTTTCCTAGCAAATGTAAAGTTTTATCAATACAATAGAAAGCTAGGGTGGCAAGTGACAAGCAGTGTGAATAGCAGCCTGCATGCACATTCACATTTGCAAGCATCTCACAGGGCCGGTGCTGGTGGCTGGTGCCGCCTAGGAAGAGATTGAGTTCTCCGAAGGCGCTTTATCAAGTGCATTATTATTATTATTTCCTAGCTCTGCTTCTTTTCGAGACACTGCTCGTGATCATTCCTGCTTCTGTAAGCAGGCGATACGTGTCACAGGGGGGGGCCTGCAGAGTGCCATGGCACGGCGGCGCATGCATGTGCGCTGGCACGGGCCTCTGTCATGCCTCAGTTTAATGCTAGGCATATGAATCGGCGAAGCGACCCTCGGATGTCTCAGGCCCTGCGAAAGTGGCATGCACAGGGTCCGCTGGGAGCCGTATGCGGCGACTAGGGAGTCGTTACAATGACTCACCGTCGTGGCCTGCCGTGCACGGTTTCTGCAATATGACTAGGCTCCGTTTTGCTGTTAATCTTGGGCATGTACTTACTTGTCAACTATGGTTCGCCGGCTGCAACCTCATTTGCTGAGTTTGTATTCTCTCTCTGCCTTTTTTTAGCATCCGAAAACTCTCTCTCACTGCATTCTTGCGGCTGCACCTGGACAGGCCAAGGGGAAAATGAAATACATATATCAAATCAAGTAGGGAGCACATAAAAAGAAGTAGCTGCTGAATAGTGCTGGCAGGTGAAGAGCTGAAAGCTTCGTCCCTTGTGTGCCTGGCGCTCCCCTTCAGGTGGGTGGGGTCTCTATGAACGCTACACATTCTTTCCTTCTGGCTCTGCGGATGCAAACGACTGCTTGAAAGGGGCATTCGAGCTTCAAGGAGGACACAGGCTGGGCTCCCGTGCCTGGTTTGCCAGCCAGATCAGGCCGAGATAAGGGCAGAAGCTCTGCAGCTTGGCCCTTTGTTATTTGGCTCTGGCGAACTGGTCCCTGGCAAGCTGGCACGAGCTCTCAAACAAAGCTGCCAACTGGCTGCAGCCGGCTGGGAGCAGCTGCCTAACTCTGCTGCACAGCTGGCTGCTGATTGTCTGCAGCTCTCTGTGGTTCCTTTTTTCCCCCACCAGCAGGAAGCAAGCAGCAGAGGGTTCGTCGGCAGCTGAGCTAGGCTGTCTGTGCTGGGCTGGCAGCCCGTGGTCGGTGGGCAGACTACTTGACCGCACTGGTTGGAGTCTCAGTGGTTGCCTGGCCTCGTTCCGGCTGGGATTTCGCGATTAGCTGCCGCCCTGTGTCAGCATTGGAAATACATCAGCCTGCCTAATTTGGCTGCCTTCGAGCTGGCCCAGCATTCCCGGGGATTGCCACAGCCGTTAAGTGTGTGCTCAGCTGCCTAGCTAACTGGCTGGCTGGCAGACCAAGCAGTTGGACAAGGTCACACTGGTCTGGCAGTCTGCCCGATTGCAGTCTTGGGAAGCTCTCGCAGGTCGGCTTGGGTCGAAGCAAGCAAGCGCACCATACTCTGTGGAAAGGGGGCTTTGTAAACTGCAGCTATTGGGCCCGACTCAGCTCCGAGGGTTTCTTGCAATCGACGCAGCCATTGCATCACTATCATTCATTACTCATCATTCAATCGGGTTTCCCTTAGCAACAAATGTAAAGCGCCTAGAAATTGATTGAGTTATCCAAGGGTGCTTTATCAAGTGCATTATTAGTATTATTATTCCTCGTAGAATATTAAAAGGCTGCGCCTCCACAACTCGCCGACAAAGCAGCACTGCCCACTGACGGCCTTTAACTCGGCCACGCTTGGGTCTTGAACCCTTGTCCGAGACTGTACTGCACGATGTCTGCTATCTGTAGTTATGTACCTTCACCTGAAGCCCCACGAAACCAGAAACACCTAGAGGGTGTTAGGTAGGAGAACTTGCTAAAGCCGCTCAGTTAGTCTCATTCAGCAAGAGGAAAAAGTAGACAGTATAGAGCCATCAGTAGCAAGCCAGTGAGGGAAGTAAGCAGCCGAGAAGTAACAACATGGGATGGCTGAAAAAGAAATGCTAGAATCGGTGGCAGGAGAGATGGAATCGCACAGAGGCTAACATAAAAGATCGAGAATGAGAGATGCTGGGTAACTGTCAAGTGGGTTTAGCAGGATCGATGTTAATAATAACAAGCTGTTTTCTAATGCCCAAAGAGAGCTCAGTCTCTTTTGCAATACGCACAGGTTGAAAAGGAAGCAAACCAGACACCCAGCGATAATCAATCACACAATTCTAGCATGGCTGAAGGTGTGCACAAAGATTGCGCAATAGATGAATCGGATATTTGGGGGGATGGGAGTTAGGTTTGCAGTTTTGCTTTAGTGACATGGCAGCACGGTTCAAGGATAGCCCGGCGGTCGCAAGTTTTAGGTTTTGGGTATGTACAAGACTCCCCCCCCCCGAAGTTTGGAGGTTAGGAGACAGGGCAAAATGGTCTGAGGAGGCAGAGAAGCCTCCCCAGACCACATCAGACCAATCTCCGGGTGCAAGTGGAAACACAAGGAGTGCAGAAAACAGCTCAAGTGACAGCTTCGATGGAGCAAAAGAATTGACGAGCCTCGATAGCAAGTGACAGTCGATTGAAGAGCCGAGTGAAGTCGATTCTCTACCCGTTTCGGGGAAGGCATCAATGCATCTCTCTTAGAAGTGGTGCAGTGTTGGAGCTGCAGCCTTGTTAACAGACAAACCCAGCTGTGGAGCTTTTTGCCACCTGCAGTCATTAACCTTGCAACTGCCATCACCATTACACCACTTCTCACCCATCTATTTTGGGCCCACATCAAGCAAGCTACACATCAACTTAATTATTCAGGTACTCACTTTTAGGGCTCTAGCTCCTGCCTGAGCATGTGAAGTTATTAAGGGGCAGTTATAGCCCAGGGGTTAGGTTCTCACTCTTCAGGCCGAGGTAGTGGGCTCGAATCCTGAGGCGGACGATCCTTTAATGCCAACTGCAAGTGGCCGTAATAGCCGTTAAGGCTATTCTGCTGCTATATAATAGAGGCAGTTAAATCAGCACTAGGTTTTTTAATAGATGAACCTCCTTCGCCAGGCTTTGCATCAAACTCTCTCGGGACTCTACTAGTTTAACTATGTCTTTAAGCGACCTCAGATTCTTTGATGACTGAATTCAGTTCATATCTCCCCCAAATCCCTTGCTGCACGTATTGATGATATCTGCACATGGATGGCAGCAAGTTTTCTTAAATTGAATGATTATACAACCAACTTAAAAAGTTATAGGCAAACCGAGTGATTCAGATATTGGCAAGGTTAACTCTCAAAATCGTCTGCCAGCACATCTCCTGTTGAATCTGCATGGAATCTAGGTGTCATGCTCCAAAATGACCTTTCGTTAGACGACCACATCAGCATCACAATCAAGCCGGCCTACTTTCAGCTACACAACATTGCTAAAATTCGGGCTTGTTTAGACAGGGATACCACATCTGACATCCGTCTTGATTTCTGTGACTCACTGCTTGCTGGTCTACCGGCCTTTGCAATCAGGTGCTTACAGCTGGTGCGAAACTTTGCAGGTAGGCTTGTCTGTCGTGAGCTGAACAGTTGCCACATCACACCACACCACTTCTCACCGACCTGCACTGGCTCTCAGTCAAGCAACGCATCGACGTCAAGGTTTAGTCGCTCACTTTTCGGTTCCTTCATTCTTTGGCTCCAGCCTACATATCAGATCTACTCCCCCATCAGGCTAAGCATCGTACCATCTCCTCTTTGGAATCTAACTATTTACCTATACCTCGTACAAACCTCAAATCATTTAGAGACCACGCATTTAGTTCGTATGCTCCCAAAACCTGGAATTCATTCCCGACTTGAGTCACGACATCCCTGACTTGACCACATTTAAAAAGAAATTAAAAAAAGCAGCTGTTTAGCACAGCATTTAGTGGTTCACAGGGATTCGTCCTTTATGTACTTATGCGTGCTGACTTTGTCATGCTGCCACTATCATATTTACATGCTGACCCTGTGCCATGTCACCCATAACCTTGTTATTCCTGTTGTTTATTTAGCATACTGCCACAGACCATTCGATCGTGCTTCCTTTGTAGCAAATGTAAAGTGCCTAGAAAGAGATTGAGTCCTCTTAGGGGGCTATATCAAATGTATTATTATTATTATTATTATTTGCCGTGGAGCCCATGCATCCAGCCAGACGTCACGACATGTCTCCCTGACTCGAGATTTAAAAAAGGAAGCTACAATCTCACCTTCGTCTCCTCATAGTATTTGCTTGGTCATCACGAGTCGTCTTTTGTGTGCTTGCAGAAATGCATGCAGAAATTGTGTGTATCACAAACCAATTGAAATTTTTTCTGTCCAGCACGTTTAAATTGCCTAAGAAACATTCAGGTGATGCACGTTGTTTTATTGTTATTATTGTAAAACGTCTTATTGCACATTTAGAAGTACAAGAAGAGATTTACAGAAGCTAGTCATAACGTTGGAAATGAGTGACTTATTTGGCCACTTTAATTCAATCCCTACATTTTGCTGTTTTATGTAGTTAAATGTAGGGATACTGGAATGTGGAGCTGATGTCGTCATCTCGTGGCAGTTCATTTTGGATTGCCAGCAAGTAGAAACATATTTCACAGCATGGCTTTTGGTACTTGGGGAAATGCAGCAAAGCAATGACTGGCATAGTTATAAGCTCGGAATTGAAGCTACGACGTAGTCAGTTCAACCAAAGCTGAGAAGTAAACTTGTTCAGCTAGCATTCGACGTTTAGCGAGTTTGAACTCGGATGACATAGCCTGGGAGCAGTCACGACCGGCTTGGCTCACAAGGCAGCATACTAGCAGCGTGGCTGCAGCTTCTGCTCATTTCGTTGCAGGGAGAGCTCGGTGCGGTTCGGCATGGAGGACACCATTCTTATGCAGCTGCTCCCTCGCTTCGCAATTGTCAAATGTAAGTGCGCCTCACCTCGTTGCACGGAGCTTGCCCGTGGATGCAGGCTTCTGCGGGCGACCTGTACACAGTGGCGTGTTGTCAAGCCTGGCCCGGCTCCTTAGTGGTGCCTTTCTTTCTGGAAGTTTCCTCTCTTGTGTTACCTCTCAGTTACCTCTCAGCTGTGCTCAGCTCTCACTCGTGACAATCGCTTTCTTCAGTTTGCCTAGTGCTTAGCATGTGAGTTTACTTGAACGTTCCCTTATTTCTAGCCATTTTCGACGGCTCTCGTGGATGTGCTTGGCGGCCGGTTTAACAGCTACGCATACGATCGTGCCGAGCTTGCCATCGCTTGCCTTGCCGTGCTGGAGTTGCTGCTCACGCTGGCACATGCTTGAGTCTACTAGCAAGTGGCAACCTTTGGCTTTGCTCTGCTGCTGCAGCCGGGAGTGGCCTTCTATTCGTGAACCATCACAATCGGGGCAGCCCCAAGGGCATTTTTGTCGGTGGCAAAGAGGGCGGCAAGAGCCTAGTTCTTCACATCGATGAGATGACGCGCGTGAAGCACTACGGCGTGGATCTTCCACTTCAGCAGGTCGAGGTAAAAGCATAGTGCTGCTGATCAAGCCTTCTCATTTGCTCCCCCTCTTGCTGCTCGATTCTTCACCTAGCGATCGTTCCCCTAATCTCTGTTTTCTCTCTCTCTTTCTGCCTTTCTCTCTCATCCTTTGTCTCCAACTAACATGTTTGGCTCATCTCTCTCTCCCCTCTCTCGGTCTCTCTGTCTGTCTCTCTTAGTCTCTCTGTCTCTCTCTCTCGGTCTCTCTCTCTCTCTCTCGGTCTCTCTTACTCTGTTTGCCTGTCTGTCTGTCTCACCATCTCCATTCTATCCCTTCTATGCCTATATCTCTGCATTTCTCCTTTCTCTTGGTCGCCCACTCCTTGTCTCTTACTTTCTTTCTTATTGCTTGCTCTCTCACTCGTTGCATTTCGTACTCTCGGGATAACCCTTGCACTTTCTCTCACATCTCTTTTTATCCATCTCTTATTATCTGGCTAACTCTCCTACTCTCTTAGATCTCTTTAACTCTATGTTTCTCACTTTCTCTCAACATCCTCTTGCTCTCACTCTCTGGTGTCTCACATCTGATTCCCCATCTCACTCTTCCTTCCTCTCTTAGCAAGTTTTTACTCATTCAAATCTCTTCCAATATTTTGTTTGCTCTCTTCACCTGCTTGTGCTCTATTATTTTCACTATATGCCATTCTACCTGTATCCGTGTCAGCACGTGTATCGCTATACGAGTTTCTACCTGTATCTCTACATCTCTCTCAGCTGCTAGCCTAGCTATCTGCACTTTGTTTCAGTCTGTCAGTCTGCCTAGCGATCGTTTTGTGTCTGAATATGCATATAGGGCTGCACAAAGCTTTAGCAACAAGCGGATGAAAGAAAGCCGGTGCTGATGCAGTCCTGATAATACTTAATAATAGTATAATACTTAATAATACTTTATAATAATAGTCATATACTAGCTGTTATAAAGTAGTATAGCACCTTAGGATAAGTAAATATTTATCCGGGCTCTTTTATTATGCTGGAAACTAAGCATATCAATTTCTTGCAGCAGTGCAGCAGCAAATGCACGGGTGCATGCCCTTTTTCGATTACGAAGTGACCGACAGTTGCAGACTGAACAAAACCGACAGTCTCGGTCGCCTTCCAGGTGACTGAGGCAAGATATCTCTTGCGGCCTGTGAGGGGATCGAGCATTCATCTGCTCTGGTTGCTGATCACTGACAGACGGTGCATGTGCATTGCTTCTCCAAGTGGCCTTCAGCCACTCCCTCTAGTCGTAGCCTAGTAATAATAAGAATAATAATGCACTTGATAAAGCGCCCTCAGAGAAGTCAATCTCTTTCTAGGTGCTTTACATTTGCTGCAAAGGGAA
Organism: Cristatella mucedo; assembly: GCA_009760855.2. Classification (NCBI taxonomy): domain Eukaryota; kingdom Metazoa; phylum Bryozoa; class Phylactolaemata; family Cristatellidae; genus Cristatella; species Cristatella mucedo. The sequence continues at coordinate 205,663 of WPIO01000164.1, forward strand.
ATGCGATTGAATGGTGAGTAATATCATGCTTGATAAACAAAGGAGGTAAGACACATAAAATATGTAGCACATAAAATACTGCACATACAATAAGGCACGTAAATATAAATAAGACACATAAATAAGACACAAATAAGACACATAAAATAGGACACGTAGGAGGTAAGACGAATAAAATTCACGACCCCGGTCGTTGTCTCGAGATCTGAAACAGAAGAATCATCATTCCCTAGAGGTAATGGGATGACAGCCGACAATAACCTGGTGTAACTATAAACCAACGAGGCTGGTAATTCTACCAGCTCTCCATTTTTATGCCAGTGCAGCCCAGCCATGTAAATTGCTTCGACCCAGATCGTGGGCTCAAATCCAGTAGCAGATGCTTTTTTATTGTCGGCTTGAAGTGGGATTGACGCAAATGCTATTGATGTTGTCAAATAGCCAAGGCAGTCGAATGGGCAGCTCTTTAGTTTAACCATTCTTTTGCTGCACACAGGTTTGGGGCTGTGCCAGCAGCGAAGTGCGAGACATCCAGGTGCGGCAGCGGCAGTGGGAGCACAAGGAGGCAGACAAGCTCAGCAACAGAAAGGTTCGATTAGCGCTGTGCTGCCGCCGGCTTCTGCTGCTGAACCTAGCCTGCCTGCAGCTGCTGAGGTGGGCGCCGCGGCCGAATGCCCTTCATTCATCGAGCACGTCGGCCACATTGAGCTGCATGCACCTCTTGACCTGCTCAGCTCTCTGCATTTTAAATGCAGTTTGCGCAACAGTGCTTGCAAGCCTTCGCCGACCGTCGGCTGGATAGCCCTGTAGGTACGCTCCAATAGCCGATCTGCACCACATCTGGCAGTCCTATCCACTCAAATGCAGAGCACCGGGCTAATGCCTAGTGTAGCTGCTTCCTGGAGTGACAAGTCGCTGTGCTCGGCTGCCAGAGTGTCGAGCAGGGTCTGTAGCCTTCACAAAAGCCGGGGACCGCAAGCACATCCGGACACGCCGGTGGCTTGTGTTCAGGGGCATATGTGCAAGAATTCTTTCATCGAGTGCCCACATTGTCCGCCTTGCATAAGGACTATAGCAGTCACCGAGTTGGCCTCTGAGACTGCGAGTGCGTTGACGCGAAAGTTACATGGTTTCTGGCGATAGTCTGCGGCACTGGCACGGCATTCGGACTTCACTCGTCCTCTATGAATCCCATAAATCGTGCTCCGCAGAGAAGAGCCGAGATCGGCTGCTGCTTGAGCAGCCACATTTACATATCGGTAGAGGAGCCTCGGCGGCCATCGCTTCTGTGAGCAGTGTAGAGAGCTGCCTGACACAGAACTTTAAACTTTGACCTAGACAGAGACTTGAAGGGCCTTACCCCTGGTGTGAGACCCTGGGGTTCTAGGCACCGTCTGGCCATTGAGGCTCGGTGTCCTGCTACCAGTGGCACAAGCCATGGGAAGAGGAATGCACTATTGTGTGCAGATCTACGATCTCTGATTGACCATTCGATGCAGTTTTATGACAAGCACACCTTCCTGTAACGCTGCTTATTGTAACTTAATGCAGATGTGACTGTTCTGATTGACAATACCCACCTGGTTTAGTTTGATGCACCTTGCCATTTGTATGCACCTACCTTATTATACTGTGCCCACTTAAAGTTTTTTATTATGTCAGAAAAATCAAAAAACTAAAAACAAAATTGTACCTTAGTCATGTTGTATTATAGAATTCCCTGCAACGTATGCCTTAAACTCACTGTCAGACTTAGGGTTTGGAACATGGCTGACTTCAATGAAGGATTATGACCTCTGACCTGCACACCTTCCTGCATGCTCAGTCGCCAAGTTCTTGAGTAAATTCTGTGTACATCCATGTTCGTTCTTCGGTTATACTTCTATTAGATGCCAATTTTAAAATAATCGCAAAACTGCAGGCTCATGAGAATAGTTGCTAGTTTTTCACATACCTAGCTACTGGCCACGTGTCGACTAGAACAACTTTAAACAAGTAAACACACAAATGAAGTTCGACCGATTTTTATATTATTTATTTTATATTATAGCTGCCTCGTTTTTATAGCAGTAGACGACCCGACTGGCTATGACCCTCGCTGGTCGGTGATAGGCTAGGTTGACTACTGAAGGCCTCACACCCATAACTGAAGCTTAAAAAAGCCCACCCACGGCAGGTTTCGTACCCACAACCTTGGGACTGGGTCTTGAAGAGAAACCGCCTTACCTAGTTTGCCATCATGGCTCACTATCCAGTCGCCGGTCGAGCACTGAACGTGGCACTTTACTTTCTCTGCTCACTCAATTGATCGTATCCTGAGCAATATGCATCGAGTGGCATTGCACCAGGCTGATCCAGTGGCACTTTGACGTTTTGCACGACTCTGAGATGCTGGCGTTGTATTGGCATTATTTTGCAGCTGAAGCTGGAGGCATGGGAGGAAAATCCCGACAGACAACTGCTCTCGTGGGCTGGCATCAACACCAACCATGCCGAGAAAACATGAGAGACCAACATGGCTCTGTTTGCATTGGTGCCTTGCTTAGTCAATGAAGGAGGTTTATGCAATGTTGCGGCCTGCGTCCGCATGGAAGCGCATATGTTTTATATACAATAATATAATCGTCCCTGCCAAGAACGTGTGGACACGTCTCAGTTGATGGGGCACTGGGTAGTGGCAGCAACAGCTACAGCTTTTAGTTTGAGGATTCCATTGTCGGTAGTGTTGTAGTTCATACATCGGCAGGGTTTGCAGCATCGACTACTATGTTGTTTGTGTAGAGCATTGGTATTCTATCAGTGCAGGGTTTCATTGGAGCTATATGACTGAACGTACTTTGAAAGTAGAGATACTTGCTTTGATGAGCAGCTAGAGTATTTTTTTTTGCAAACCCTTTTTACGCTTAAGTGTCCGGTGCCTAGTTATAACTTGGCTGCTGGAACCTCTCAATCCCGGCATGACTTTTTCCTCTATTTTGCCTTCAGCCCCGAAGCGATCATTTAAAAATTTCCCTAACCATCGATTGTGCTTTCTTTGCAGCAAATGTAAAGCGCCTAGAAAGAGATTGAGTTCTCTGAGGATGCTATATCGAATGTGTTATAATAATTTTTATTATTACAAATTGCTTACCATGCTATCTTCCTGCCAGCTCAAGCCATATGTAACCCAGGTATCCAGCTGTCCATCCTCTTTAGCCGCTTTCAGTGCTGGTCATTTAGCCTTCAGAATGGCTCACTCCAGACTTTCTGCCTCCATGAACCGGAAATGACGACATCTCTTCCTTCGTCCACTTGAAGCCGATACCGACCCGACGGCCAGCAAACACACTGGCTATGTACTGACGAGCCATAGGCCAACCATATTGCATGAGCTTGTAATTAGTTCTTCCGTAATAATACACCCATCGTGGCCGCATATGAATGCAACATCGTGCAGCACGTCTGGGTCTTTATCCAATTGATGATGCACCCATGAGCAGGAGCTTTGTTCAAGTCAGAATAGTACAGTGCAAAACTCGTCCATACCCGCGACTGACGGAATCAATTTATGACTCTCGAAAGCTTGCTATGGATTTAAGTGGTGCAGGAGTTGGCGAGTCTCAGTTTTTTGGGAATTTTGGTCGACAAAAAATAAGCTGCTTCGCCTTACTCTCCTTGTGCCAAAACTTGTCATTATATATATTATTAGTATTAATCCAATCGGCTAAGCATAGTCCTACCTGCTTTTTCGGCATCGAACTGATTACCTATACCTCTTGCCACCCTCAAATTCTAAGGAGCCCATTCCTTTAATTCGTATTCTTCTAAAGTCTGGAACTCACTCTCGACTTGCTTCACGACATCTCTTGACTTGATCACAATCAAAAAGAAACTAAAAACGCACATGTTTATCACAGCATTAAGTGGGTCGCTGCTGTTCATCCTTTATGGGCTTATGCATGATGCCACTGTGCATTCTGCCCCTAACCAAGCTTGCATGAAGATCCTGTGCATGTCACCTCTAACCATTTATTCTTGTTTTTGGGAGCATATAACCAATAACAATTCGATCGTGCTTCTTTTACAGCAATTGTAAAGCGCCTAGAATGAGATAGATTTCTCTTAGGGCTCTTAATCAAATGTATTATCATTGTTAGAGATAGGCTAGAGCCAAAGAATTAAGGGTCCGACATGTAATATGAACCACAGAACCTCGAAGAGCTGCTCGACAGGGTGCAAAACTCTACAGGTGCAGGTCGACAACGAGTGACGCAGCAACTGCAACTGTCACGACAGACAAACCTAGCTGTAGATATTCTTACCAATTGTAAGGAGCTGATTGCATAGGCCGGTAGACCAGCAAGAAGTGAGTTACAAAAGTCAAGACCAGATGTCACACAATGCATGGACCAACTTAGCTATGGTATCCCTGTCTAAAATAGCCCTAATTGTGGACCAAGTACCGAGCCCTTAGGCACCCCAAATTTAGGAGGTTCCAAAGTGTGGAAGTCGATTGAAAGTCTTCCGCCTCGTATCAATCGTCCATAATGTAGTACTGACATTTCAAAGATTTCGTTATTTCGAGCCTTGGTGTGGGTACATTCCACTCATACAGTTTTCAAATGAAAAATTATTAGTTTCGTGACAAATTAGAGAACAGATTATGCCCGTATTACTAATCGAGCTTACAACTCCAATATCTTGCCTCATTTGGAAACCAATAGTTTGTTTTTTATCTTGGCCGCTTTAGCAAGCCACTGCACGCACTCCCGAGCTAGTAGATGAAGACAAAGTGTGATGGCTAACTGTGGAGGCGGTCATGTTAAGGAAATTTCAAAACTTTCAGCTATTATCAAATACCCAGATTGTGAGTACTCGATGATGTTCACGGTGCAGCCTCATCAATTAGACCGGCAAGTATCGTGGTTTGACTTATGTACTATTGGTAGGAGTTCCGTTTTAGAGTCATTTAGAGTAATTTAGATTAGATTAAGGAAATTAATTGACAGTAAGGATTAAATTCTGCAAGGTATGCATTTAGCTTATCTATTACTGCAACAGCTTACAGCTTAATTAACCAATATAGTTGGGTATCGTCAGCATAATGTAATGTATTGTAATGTCATGTCATGTATCTCCGTCTGTAACTCCACAAAGTCATAAAGACCACGTGGGTGTTACGCAGGAGAGTTTTGTATAGCGCACTCACAGCCTAAGCGGCTTTCGGTACGCATTCGGTACCCAACAGACTTCGTCTCACGCAACAAAGAGAAAGTGGGAAGCATAGCAGAGTCAGGAGAGCAGTTGAGGTAGTGAGTAGCATAGAAGTAACAGTTCAGCACCGCTGAAAAAGATGTGCAATAGTCGGCAGTTGGAGAGTAGATGTCGTTGCATAAGAATTGTGGAAGCGAGTTCCACAGTCTAGGACTTGCAGAGCTAAAGCTTCTGTCGCCAACTGTCTTCAAGCGGTGGAATGGGACAGCTAATTTATTGTCCACACAGGACCTGAGGGTGCGAACAGGCTGAAACTGATGCAGCAGTTCAGCTAGGTATGAAGGAGCCAAGCCGTGGCGGGCCTTGTGGGTCAGCGTAAGAACTTTGCTCTGTATCCTTTGCTGAACCGGCAACCATCCTAGCTCTTCCAGCAAAGGCGACACGTGGTCAAACCGCTGGGACTTGAAGACCAGCCTTGCAGCCATATTCATAGTCCGCTGTAGTGGCATAATAGCTTCCTTTGGTTGCCCAGCCAAACAGGAATTACAATAATCAAGCCGAGACAGAACTCAAGAGCTAGTTAAATTTTTTGCAAGCCACTGTGGGAGACAGCTTCTAATCTTGGATAGAGATCGGATGTGATGGCTAGCTGTAGAGGCAGTCTTCTGAATGAAGCTTTTGAAATTGAGGCAGCTGTCGAACACGACACCTAAATTTTGAGCACGTGGTGATCGTCACACAATAGTATCACCTATTAGAACAGCAAAGCCTTTTAATCCAGCCACACGCTTAGGGTGTCCTATCAGCAGCAGTTTGGTTTTATCATCATTTAATTTCAGGAAGTTTTCCGACGTCCAGGATCGAATATTGGCAAGGCAAACATTCAGCTTCTCAGTTGCCGCAGCAGATTCCGACGGTTTGAATGACAAACACAACTGAGTATCGTCAGCATAGAAGTGATATCCTATTCCATGTGATTTAATCACTTTTCCCAGAGGTTGCGTATAAATGGAGAACAGCAAGGGACCGAGAACAGACCCTTGAGAGACTCTACAGGTGACCCTTCTCGTGTCTGAGACCTGACTTCCACACGACACGGATTGAACACGATCAGACAAGTATGCTTTAAACCACGCCAGTGCTTCGTCTGCCAGACCGATAGTTGTTCTCAATCGTTCAAGCAGAACTTCGTGATCAATGGTGTCGAAGGCAGCAGACAGATCTAGCAGAGCTAAGGCAGTGACATTCCCGTCATCGTTGCCACGTAGAATGTCATTGTTAACACGGAGGAGAGCAGTTTCAGTAGAGTGCTGCCTCTTGAACCCTGATAGAAATGTTTCTGACAATCCATTATTTTCAATTTGTTCAACCAGCTGCTTAGCAACAGTTTTTTCAAGAATCTTTGGTAAGAACGGAAGAAGGGAAACTGGGCGATAGTTTGCTAGGATCTCCGTGTCAAATCCAGGATTTTTAAGACTGGGTCTAACGTTTGCCGATCTGAATGACTTGGGGATGACCCCTCCTCCCAAAGAAGAATTACAAATCTTGGTTATGGCAGGGCTAAGTTGGTCTGCTAGTGAAGACCACAGCGATGAAGGTATAGGGTCTTCAGGAGACGAGCTCTTTTTGCTAGACTTTATTAAGGCAGCCACATCGCATGCAGAAACATCGGAGAACCTTTTAAGGAAGGTTCCTGGTGTTCCCTAAACTTTACAGCGACACTCTTTTGCGAATCTTCGATTACAAAAGGAAGAAAGAAGAACGGTGGTGGTTTTCATGGACTTTTAAATCTAAGTCTAGATTTAAAATATAGCTCAAACGATGGCCAATTTAAATGACTTTGAAATAAAGCCTGTAGTCGGATAAGCCGTAAATCTTTGCTACATGCAGAGGCAATTCATCCATGACTGAAATACAGAGCATGGATGATACAAGCTCATCTAATGACAATATTTTTTAGCAATAATAGTAATATGTTTGTTAGAGGGCCCTCAGAGATGTCAATCCTTTTCTAGGCACGTGACAGATGCTGTATGCAAAAGCGTTACCAAACGTTCGAAGGCAGCAAGGAGCAAGTACAGGCACTTGAGAGCGTGAAGAACGAATCGCAAAGACCCATCGAATGCCGTATCAGACAGGTGCATTAAAACTACTTTTTAAATATCGTCAAGTCAAGTGAGGTGCTCGCCCCGACTATGGTCTGGCTGAGGTCGTGGGCTCGAGCCCCGAGGCATATGTGAAGCACCTGAATAGAGATTAAGTTCACTTGGGGTGCTATAGAAATGATGCTTTTAGTTCGTATGCTCCCACAGCCTGGAAATCGCTTCCGATTTGCATCACGACGTACGACGGATTTGAGGTTCCTACGAGGTTTAGGGGAATGGTTAGGTTTAGGGGAATGATTAGATTGCGAAAATTAGGTTGTACGATGCCTAGCCTGAGGGGGAGAAAATTTACTCGCTAGGCTGGAGCCAAAGAATGAAGAGACCTAAAAGAAAGAGATTGAGTTCCCTGAGGGCACTCGATGAAGTGTATTATTATCAGTATTAATATTATTTAAAGTGAGTGCCGGAGCCTTGAAGTCAATGGGTTACTTGATTGATAGCCAGAGCAAGTCGGCGAGAAGGGGTGTGATGTGGCAACGGCGAAGCTCACGGCACACCAGCCTAGTTGCAGAGGTTTGCATCATCTGTGAGTACTTGATTGCACAGGCCGGTAAGCCAGCCATCAATAAGCTACAGAAGTCTAGGAGGGATGTCACAAACGCATGGATCAATTTATATGTGGTTTTCCGTTTTAACAAGCCCGAGTTTTAGCGATTTTATGTAGCTCAAAGTAGGCAGACTTGATAGTGGAGTTGATGTGTTCGTCTAATTTAGTGTCTTTGAAACAGGACAGATTGATTTCGTGTGGATTTAACATAAAATATGCTGACACAGCCGAATGTGAGCGTCAACCTTCCCGATTTTTGAATTCCACTTGGTTTTCCCGTAATTAGAGTATAGGATGGCTTTCATCATCATCCAGTTCAAAAACGCTTCCTGCCATCACCGTGTGCGAATTTCATCAATACATGTAGCAAGAGATGAATGTGCGAGAGGCTGGATGTGCGTGCGGTGACGTACCGGGGCTCTTGGGTAAATTAAGTTAGCCGAGTAAGTTGTGGTGTTGGAGGCTCCGGTCTCACCGAGTTATACACCTGGATTCGTGCAAGCGTGCTCCGGCGATGCGGCAACGCACACAAGGCAACTTGTGCCCAAGGCCCGAGCGGAGCTGCATAGCACGCTCGTTGTTGAGACTTGTATTTTCCGCGCTCCCTGTTCAGCGAGTTTGTGACCCCCCGCGTGTTGGCATCTTTCGGCGGAAGCTCTCGACTGTGGTGGAGGTTGACTCCGACTAGCCAAGCAGTTACTCAGCTAGCCGGATCTTTTACGGTGTACGCTCGTACTGCTGGATTCGGAGTCGGTACAATGGCGGGACGACGGATGCCGACTAACCAACTAAAAAGTTTGTTCGCGCTTGCTTTGTCGTCTCGTACCCCGATAGTTTACCTTATGTAGGATCCTCCGTGTAGACTTATTTAGTTCCCCTGTTGTTGTTGGCGCATGCGTTATTATAAAGTGGTTGACGCTGACGGCGGCTCGTCGTACCCTAGCTCAGCGGCATGGCTAGCGGCAGCGTGGCTGGAGTATGGTGGGATTTGGCGGGAACTAGCCTTTGACCCATATAACTCGGTTACAAGTACACAAGTTCAGCTGGTGAGCTATGACTCATTCTAGTGTCTGATAGGAGCTGTAGAAGGGAGTCTGGAAGCAAATTGCTTACTTTTTTGGTATAGTGTTGCTTTCTTGAGTGGTGGCCTGACTACACCCTTTTTGAAAGATGCCAGGGCATGATAATAATTATAATAATAATGCACATGATAAAGTGCCCTCAGAGAAATCAATCTCTTTCTAGGCGCTTTACATTTGCTTTAAAGCGAAATGCAATTGAATGGTGAGTAATATCATGCTTGATAAACAAACAAAATGAATAACATGGTTAGGGGTGATATGCACTGGGTCAGCATGATGTAAGGCTAATGATATATTTATGAAGTTATGCATGCTTTGCTAGTTCGTTATACATGGCGTTAGCAGATCTATGCGTCGTTGAAGTATGAAAGTTTGAATAGGGGCTAAACGACGAGTTTTCTTATTCGATTGAGGTGGGAAATTTAGGACGAGGTCACTAGTGGCCTTTACGAATGTAAACATTAAGGTGATGTATGAAAATAAGGGAAGGGATTCCAGGTTGATGCTGCAGCCGTAGGAATGACCTCCTGATTGGTGGTTGATTGTAAACATCAGCAGCGATTCAACAGTGTTTCTTACAGAAGCTAGACGCAGTGTTTTCTAGCATCAATTGGTATGATCTACAGCTGTCCTCGTAAGCCTGTCGACGGACAGTTGGTCAAGATCTTTTTATGGTTTTTTAAGCTTGGGGTTAGTTGACCTAGCTAGTTTAATGTCTGTGGCAAACCATTGGCCGTCTTGCCGAGGGCAAACAGTGCGATTAGTCTGTGGTGCAAACTCCCATATGCCAGCTAGTGTCGTGTTGCAGCAATCTACGAAGGAATGCAGGTTAGAAAGGATAACGAGTAGGAGGCGAAGCTTATATTATCCAGTGAACAACATCTATATCGAGGGTCTTGGGGTTTCGTGATTCACAACCGATTTAAGATGAAGAGGAGGGCACAGATTGTAGACTGAATGAGATCTGCATTCGGTCAGAGGAGCAGAATTTGGTAGTAATTGGTTGTGATGATAGCACGCAGTTATAGGAGAACGTTTGGACGAGTGTGAGCCTTGAAGTGACCTGGGTCACTTCACAAGAGCATCACGAGACAATAATCTAGTCGTAATGTAATGTGCGTAATGTAATGTATGTAGTGTACGTAATTTGGTGAGAAATGCGTCTAATAAGTAATCAAAACGAACGCTTTGAAGTTTTAAGGGCTCATGCGCGAACGATGGCCGCGTCGATCGACGTAGTGGGAAGCCCCCACAAAAAAGCGAGTTGTTTCGTTGTCGACAACGGCGAGCTGCAATGGCTCACTAGGCAAGGCGGTTGCTTTGCACGACCTCGGCCCCGAGGTCGCAGGGCTCGAATCCTGCGGTGGGCGATCCTTTGTCGCCGCTGCAAGCAGCGGTGATAGCCGTAAGGCTCTTCTGTCGCTATATAAAAAGAGGCTGTTAAATCAGCTAGTATTTATATTGTATCGCAGAACAGGCCCCACAAGCGAGCGAGCGTACACACTGATGTAGTAGCCGCTGTGCATGCTGCTCCAGCGTGCGTGCGTGTGTGAGTGCGTGCAGGCCGACACACAAAATCACCCATTAAAAGGAAAGATCGGTCTTGCACCCAAAATCGAAATGAAATAGGTAAATCTGAGATACAGGAAGACTTGGTAAGATGAAAAGTTTCTTGAGGTTTGACAAAAGTGCATTATTATAATAACTATTATTATCATCATCCGGTTGTCCCGTTCAAAAGAAACTTGCTAGAGTAGAGAATTTCCACTCCTTTCATTAACTCCCAATTGTTCTGAGTTTGTTTTTAGAAAATCACAGCGACTATACTTCTCGTGGACCTGCCCTATCTACCCATCTACCACCTCATCGTTTTCACAATTCTGTTGATAAGCATGGGTTCATTTAATCCTTTCGCATCATTTAATCCAATGCCACCGTCAACTGTCTGTTGTCGCTTGAGCGTGAACACATTTTGCAACAACCATTGGTCCTGCAGCGTACAAGCCGAGGTCAGGTGACGGGCAGTCAGCTATTCCCGAGGCTTTCAGCCGTGCAGGAGTTGAGAGCTAGACGTTGCAACAAACGGAGGTTGTGCTCGAGGCTTTAGGCTGTTCGGGTTTTCGTATGCTATGGCGGGTACTAGATGTCTGCGACCTGACTCCCCAGAGCAACGGACATGGGAGTTATCCTCACGTTTGAGCTCTCTCTCTCTCTCTCTCTCCCCATCTCTCTCTCTCTCTCTCTCTCTCTTTCTCTCCGGTTCCGCCTCATTTCGCACTACCGCCTGATTTGGCGAGCTCCAGAGGCTCCTCAGTGAACCGCCTCAGTCGTGCATCGCCTCAGTGCATCGCCTCAGTTCATCGCCTCAGTGCATCGCCTCAGTGCATCGCCTCAGTGCATCGCCTCAGTGCATCGCCTCAGTGCATCGCCTCAGTGCATCGCCTCAGTGCATCGCCTCAGTGCATCGCCTCAGTGCATCGCCCGTCAAGTATCGGCAAGCAGCCGACTATCAGCCGTTCGGGTGCACTGCTTTTTTCTAACCACACTGCGCTGCTTAGCTAATATAAATATTTATATTATTTGTATATGACTACATTATTTTTTATGCTATTTTGCTTTTTGGCCTTAGTGTTGGCGGTCTAGCTCTATCCTTAAGCTAAGGCCACTCGGACCCGTTTGTAAAACTAGAGCTACAACTCGTGGCTTGAATGGCATGTTATAGCTTACCGCCTTCTGCTGCTTTGCTAATAATATTAATTATATTCTTCACACTTAATATATTATTTGTTATGTTACTTTGCCTTCTGTGGCTATGCCGTCGCATGTAGCCCTATCTTTGTAAGCCCGGCTAGGGTTAAGTTACAACCGAGAATGACCCGGAGTGCATGTTATCACTGCTGAGGAATTAGCAGCACACTAAACTATAAACAAGTCTCCTGGTGCTAACATCAAGCACTTTATTCAGGAGCCACGGTAACCAGTCTTACGTTTGTTACCAGTTTACGTTGCTTATTACAAGGGATAAGTTAGGCTAACTAAAAGAAGCTTTTTCGATTACTTATCAGTAGGAAAGTATCTATCTGATAAGAAAGCTTCGAATGGTTCAGTAGATTCTGATGGAAAAAAGCACAATGTCCATTTCAGCTATAGGTAGGCTGAAGCCAAAGACTGAAGGGACCTAAAAGTGAGCGACAAAACCTTGAAGTCGATCCTTTGCTTGACTGGTAGCCAGTGCAAGTAGGCGAGACCCGATAAACTCATTATTATTATTATTATTATTATTTTTAATGCTTACATTACCCACATTCGATTTTGGATTTTGGCAAGTTTCGTGACACTAAACAACGATAAAAACTGACGGGCGGCTCACAGGACACCGTGAGGTTGTATCTGGACTAGAAAACTTTGCTCTTCTAAAAAGTGATGCAATTGTGCGACCGTTATCATATGCTAGGAATTTAGCTGTCGTCCGTGACAGCTGCCTAAGCTTGGAAAGCCTTCTTTAGGAAGACTGCTTCCAAAGCTAGCCAACACGTCTGATCCTTTGCTACTAGAGGTGGGGCGGTTAAAGGTTGATTGTAGGAATTGTTAGCGAAGGTCTTACGCTGACTCACAAAATCCACATATGCTGGGCACTTCCATACCTAGCTGAACTCCGGCACTACTAGCCCCCCAAAGCCCCCAGGTAATGTAAATTAGCTGTTTGATTTCGCCGCTAGAAGACCCTTGGTGACAGAAGCTTTTGTTCTGCTGGTCCTTCATTGTAAAAGTCACTTCCACAACTCTTAGGCAGCAAAGATGACTCTAATCCTGCTGCTATGGCACATCTTTTCCAGCCACCGTGAGCTGCAACACGTTGATCACTACCTCAACTGTCTCTGAAATGCTTACCATTTTCTCTTTGCTGCATGAGTTGAAGCTTGATGGCTATCGAATGTGTACCGAAAGACGCTTTGCTGTAAGCTGCATACAACTCTGATGCAAACGCTCACTGTAGTCATTGTGACTTTTGTGGAGTTACTGGCGGTGATACGTTTAAAAAGAGACTAAAGCTCAACCTATTTGTCACAACATTTAGTAGGTCGCTAGGATTCGTCCTTTATGTGCTTATGCCTGCTGACACTATGCATGCTGATAGTAACCATGCGTGCATGGTCACACTGTGCATGTCAGCGACTAACCATGTTATTCTTGTTATAGATTGAGCATGTTACAAATAACTATGGATCGCGCTTCCTTTGCAGGGATTGTAAAGCTTCTACAAAAAGATTGAGTTCTTTAAGGACGCTTGATCAAGTGTGTTACTATTATTATTATTATTACTATACGCATCATGATAACTGTAAGTGCACAAATGCATCACTGCTCGTCTTTTGGAGACATTGCCTAAATTTATTTCAGGGTTTGTTAGAGTTTAGAATTGGATTTTCATTAATGCTTCACGATGAATCGTCAGTCCCAATACAGTCAACTGTCATCGGGTTAATGAATCTGTAAGCAACATACGTCCTACGTGTAGCATGGGCTAAAATTTAAAATCAAGTAACGAATGATAGGGTTAAACCTCATGTTTCTTAAGGACCTCGATTCTCTTTACGACCTTGTTTCTATGTGTCTTGCACTCATCTGATACTTCAGTTTGCAGGCTAGATTACCTGAATGTTCTGAAATCATACTTGTATTCATTATTTAATAATAATAATATTAATAATGCACTTGATAAAGCACCTTCAGAGAACTCAATCTCTCTCTCTAGGCGGTTTACATTTGCTGCAAAGGAAAATGCAATGGAATGGTGAGTAATATCATGCTTGATAAAAAACAACATGAATAACATGGTTAGTGGTGACGTGCGCAGGGTCAGCATGCAAATGTGGTTAGTGGCAGCATGCAGTGTCAGAACGCATAAGCACATACGGGAAGAATCACAGGGACCCACTAAATGCTGTCCTAAAAAGGTATGTTTTTAAGTTCTTTTTAAATGTGGTCAAGTCAGGGGATGTTCGTACGCAAATCGGGAGGGAGTTCCAGGCTTTGGGAGCATACGAACTAAATGCACGGTCTCCAAAGGATTTGAGGTTTGTACGAGGTATTTGTAGACTGTTGGATTCGGTAAAGCACGTGGTACGATGCTTGGCCTGGTGGGGAGTAGATCTGAGAGATAGGCTGTAGCCAAAGAATGAAGTGACCTAAAAGTGTGCGACAAAACCTTCAAGTTAATTCGTTGCTTGACTGGTAGCCAGAGCAGGTCGACGAGGAGCGGTGTGATGTGGCAACTGCGAAGCTCACCACAGACAAGCCTAGCTGCGGAAGTTTGCACCAGCTGCAATCGCGTGATCGCACATGCCGGTAGGCCAGTAAGCAGTGAGTTGCAGCAGTCGAGACGGGATGTCAAGAATGTATGGACCAATTTGGACGTGGTATCCTTATCTAAACAAGCCCGAATTTTAGCAATGTTATGTAGCTGAAAGTATCATATATACATACTCTACTTGCATACATTGCTCCCAGCGCTAAAGAGCGGCCTCGGGCGACTCCTAACGTGGTCTGGACCTTTACTTGATTTCTCCGTAATACCTTCGGGTATTCCGCTGCTATCTTCGCTGTGACTATTTATGAGCTGTCCTCGGATATGCTACACAAAACAGGACCTGCTTAGCATAAGATGCGATGTCGCCATTAGTCGATACCTACCGGCGGGCCTTCTCCGGCAGGTCAGTGAGAACATACCTGCATCCTTCGTTCGCCCCATCAACAGCTCGGCTATCAAACCTACGACTCGTAAGTTTAAAGCGCTAAATAGTACTTGTTGCGGTAGTAGCCCACCCGCTGTAGCCCAGCACGTTGTGAAACGTCGTCCCACGGCCGTTACCAAGGTCCAATTCAAATTCGAAGAGCCAGCGTCCGCCAGGCCGGACGCAAACGGTAGAGAATACGAGCCACTTCACCGTCGTCGCCCAGCTGTTGGACAGCCTCTTAAATACTGCCTACTAAATGTCCGCTGGCTAAAAACCAAGGGGTTACTTATCCGCGATCAGGTGGTCCAGGAGAAGCTAGATGCATTTCTGCTTACCGAAACCTGGATGACGCCTTGTTCCAGTAGCTGTATTTCCGAGACCACCCCACCCGGGTTCTCATTCTATCAGTCCATGCGTTCTGACAAGGTTGGTGGCGGGGTTGCAATTGTTGTTCGCGAATAGTTTGACTATAAAATGTGCAGTTTCTCGCATGGGTCATCGTGTGAATCGGTTGCTATCAGGTCTTCATAAAAGACAATGCCTCTCACCGTTGTGATGTACCGGCCTCCTTCTGGCTGTCTAAACTTGTTTATAGAGGAGTTTTCAGAGTTTCTCGCTAAAATATTTGTGTGTGACAGACCGCTACTGATTGTAGGAGACTTCAATATTCACGTTGACAACCCTAGCAACAGCCAGGTCCGCTCATTTCTTGACTGTCTGGAGAATATTGGTTTGGCCCAACACGTTAATCATAGCACCCACGTCGGTGGCCACATTCTAGATCTCGTGATCACTAAGGATGTCCTCCCTACTGACTTTGTGGTGTGCCCACTGACCCTCTCAGATCATTGTTCGGTCTCGTTTACTGTTCCTGCTCCCTCGTACGTGCAGGGCAATGTTGAATTTGCCAAACGACGTAACTTACAAAGCATTGAGTTGGACAAGTTTTTGAAATCTGTTTGTGATGCAGGCCTTCTTGATCTGCATTCAGACTCGACCGGCAGCCTCGATACCCTCACTGATGCAATGAACATGACCCTCAGGAGCGCTCTTGACAAGTATGCTCCCGTTTGCTCTATCCGTGTTCAAAGTCGTCGAGATTGCTTTCAATTTACAAAAAAAATCCTTCAGATGCTCCGTGTTAAGCGCAGGCTGGAACGTCGTTTCAAGAAATCGGGGTCGAAGGCAGACCTAGTCAATTTTAAAGACTTCCTTCGAGTTTACACCCGAAAGCTTAAAAAAGCCAGGGCTTCTTTTTTCATTAGAAGACTGAATTCCTGCCAGTCGGACACTAAATAGATTTATAAGACAGTAAACCATTTACTGGCCAATGCTGTCAGGTCTAACTCCCCAGACATTTAGGGCTCAGCCGAGAAGTTTTCAGCCTTCTTTACTGAAAAAATTGTGCACATTCGTACCTCCATTAAGCCCCCTCCGACCAAAGCAATCGCCGTTCCTCAACTTATGACCTCTCTTAAAAGGTTCTCCGATGTTTCTGCCTGTGATGTGGCTGCCTTAATAAGGTCTAGCAAAAAGAGCTCGTCTCCTGAAGACCATATACCTTCATCTCTGTGGTCTTCACTTGCAGACCAACTTAGCCCTGCCATAACCAAGATTTTTAATGCTTCTTTGAGAAAAGGGGTCGTCCCCAAGTCCTTCAAATCGGCAATCGTTAGACCTATTCTTAAAAAGCCTGGATTAGACACAGAGGTCCTAGCAAACTATCGTCCAGTTTCCCTTCTTCCGTTCTTATCAAAGATTCTTGAAAAAATTGTTGCTAAGTAGCTAGTTGAACATATTGAAAATAAGGGAATGTCAGAAACATTTCAATCAGGTTTCAAGAGGCAGCACTCTACTGAAACTGCTCTCCTCCGTGTTAACAATGACATTCTACGTGGCAACGACGACGGGAATGTCACTGCCTTAGCTCTGCTAGATCTGTCTGCTGCCTTCGACACCATTGATCACGAAGTTCTGCTTGAACAATTGAGAACAACGATCGGTCTGGTAGACGAAGCACTGGCATGGTTTAAATCATACTTGTCTGATCGTGTTCAATCCGTGTCGTGTGGGGGTCAGGTCTCAGACATGAGAAGGGTCACCTGTGGAGTCCCTCAAGGGTCTGTTCTCGGTCCCTTGCTGTTCTCCATTTATACACAACCCCTGGGAAAAGTGATTAAGGCCCATGGAATAGGATATCACTTCTATGCTGACGATACTCAGTTGTATTTGTCATTTAAACCGTCGGAATCTGCTGCATCAGCTGAGAAACTGAATGCTTGCCTGGCCAATATTCGATCCTGGATTTCGGAAAACTTCCTGAAATTAAATGACGATAAAACCGAACTGCTTCTCATAGGACACCCTAAGCGTATGGCTGGATAAAAAGGCTTTGCTGTTCTAATAGGTGATGCTATTGTGCGACCATCGCCACGTGCTCGTAATCTAGGTGTCGTGTTCGACAGCTGCCTCAATTTCAAAAGCTTCATTCAGAAGACTGCCTCTACAGCTAGCCATCACATCCGATCCCTATCCAAGATTAGAAGCTGTCTCCCACAGTGGCTTGCAAAAAATTTAACTAGCTCTTTAGTTCTGTCTCGGCTTGATTATTGTAATTCCTTTTTGGCTGCGCAACCAAAGGAAGCTATTATGCCACCACAGCGGACTATGAATATGGCTGCAAGGCTGGTCTTCAAGTCCCAGCGGTTTGACCACGTGTCGCCTTTGCTGGAAGAGCTAGGATGGTTGCCGGTTCAGCAAAGGATACAGAGCAAAGTTCTTACGCTGACCCACAAGGCCCGCCACGGCTTGGCTCCTTCATACCTAGCTGAACTGCTGCATCAGTTTCAGCCTGTTCGCACCCTCAGGTCCTGTGTGGACAATAAATTAGCTGTCCCATTCCTCCGCTTGAAGACAGTTGGCGACAGAAGCTTTAGCTCTGCAGGTCCTAGACTGTGGAACTCGCTTCCACAATTCTTATGCAACGATATCTACTCTCCAACTGCCGACTATGGCGCATCTTTTTCAGCGGTGCTGAACTGTTACTTCTATGCTACTCACTACCTCAACTGCTCTCCTGACTCTGCTATGCTTCCCACTTTCTCTTTGTTGCGTGAGACGAAGTCTGTTGGGTACCGAATGCGTACCGAAAGCCGCTTAGGCTGTGAGTGCGGTATACAAAACTCTCCTGCGTAACACCCACATGGTCTTTATGACTTTGTGGAGTTACTGACGGAGATACATTACATTACATTACATTACATTACATCACATTATACATCGTTTGTTGAGACTACACTTAGATGAAACGAAGCTTGGCCGATTTGTGACTACAGTTATAGATGCGAAAGCAGTCTAAACCCGGAGACGAAAGACGGGGTGAAAAGATATTTTATGTTAGTGGTAGATAAAAGTTACTTGTAAACAAACACCGAAAGTGATTGCCTTGTTCCTGAGCGTGCAGGACTACGGTGGTGTTGCCAAAGAACTTCATACAAGTTAATTATTTAAGGGCCATTTAGTGTTTTTAGAGGATCCTAATGAGAAAAGTACGAGTGCACCTGGATTGGTAATTCTGCTAGATAGGAAGAACTCAGGATAATGCGAGCCCCTTAAAAGGGTTGCAACAAGAATCAGACTCTGCATCATTTGATCAGCGTGAAGCTATCACTACGCAGCCATGGAAACACGCATGCATATTTGAGCAGTGTCATTTTTTCTGTTTGCTTGCTAAGAATATGTGTACAGTTCCTATTTGCTCGTAGCATGACACTGAAAGTATCAGTCAGCAGTAGTGCAAGTTGGGAAACCTGTACTATCATCTCCTTCGCCTAAGACGTAAATACCCTATACTAACTAAATGCTCATATACCACAATCTCTATGGTGTGAAATGGCCGACCAACTGAGCCCAGCCGTAACTGGGACTCTGATTCATTCTCTGAAATCAAGGGTTGCACCCAAGTGCTTTAAATAGTTAATCGTTGGACTGATACTTAAAATGCCTGAATGAAACACACAGGCCCCTGAAAAATATCGTCAAGTTCTCATTTTCCTATAATTCTCAAAGGTTTTTTAAAAATTAGTAACTAAGCAGCTGGTAGTACATATCGAGAAAACGAAATGTAAAAAAACCTAAATTGAAGCTCAAGCAGCAGTACTCCGCTGAAACTACTCTTCCCGGAGTAGCCGATGACATCATACACAGCAACGGTGACGGGAATATTACGTGCCCTAGCTCAGCTACACCGATCAGCTGCCTTCAACACCAGTCATCACAATGTCATACTTGAGTGATTGAGAACACCCATCAGCCTGGCAGATGGAGCGCTGGTATGGTTAAAATCCTGCTTGTCTGATCGCGTTTAATCTGAGTCGTGCGGGTCAGTGTCTCATCCACATAACCAGTCATCCGTGTAAACGCTATAAGGTTCACCCTTGGTCAGTTGCTGCTCTCAGTTTATTCTCACCTCTGGGAAAAGTGACTCAAGCCCATGGAATAGGCTCTACTTTTACAGCTGTATTTGTCATTAAAACCATCGGAAGCTGCTGCACAAACTGATAAACTGATGCTTGCTTTGTCGACATTTGATCTTGGATTGAGACGGTTTTCATGAAACTAAAAGACGATACAACTGAGCTGTGGCTCATAGGACATCTTAAGGGTGTGCCTGGACTAAATTCCTCAGCTATTCTAAGACGTGATGCTGTCACGCGACCGTCATCGTGAAGTAGATAATTAGGTGTCGTCTTTGACATCTGCATAGGTTTAGAAGGTTTTTACATCTAGTTGTCACGTAGAAAAAACTACTAGCTGATTTAACAGCCTCTTTTTGTATAGCAACAGAAGAGCCTTTACGGCTATCACCACTGCTTGCATTGGCGATAAAGGATCGCCCACCACTGGATTCGAACCCACGACCTCGGGCTGAGGTCGTGAAAAGCAACCGCCTTACCTAGTAAGCCATTACGACTCACCAACGTGCCATTTAGGCTCATTGTCTTGCGACAAGTGGCTCAAGCAATGGTAAGGAGAATGCACTATTATATGCAGATCTACAATACCCGATTGACCATTCGATGCATCACCAACTGAGCTTTTGAGTAAATCTTACATTAACCCTTGTTCCTATTCCGGGTAGAATTCTATCATCTCAAAACTGCAAGCTCGGGAGAATAGTTTTCGGCATTGGCGTATTTAGTGAACCACCATGAGACGACTACATCAAGTTTGAAACAAATGAAAATACAAGTGAAATTCAAATGATTTTATATTTATTTACATTATAGCTACCTCTTTATATGGCAGTAAATGACAAGACTGGCTATGATACTCACTGGCAGTTCACTGCCTACTGATTGTCTACTGAAGGCCTCACACATGCAACTGAGGCTTAATAAAGCTCCCGTCAGCATTGGAACCCACATCCTTGGAACCGGAGCCTCGAAGAGCAACTGCCTTACCTAGTGTGTCATCACTGCTCAGTCTTCAATCACTGGTCAAGGATGGAACGAGGCGCTTCACTGACTTTGCTCACTCCATTGATCGTATCATTTGCAACATGTGTCGAGTGGCATTGTACCAGGCTGATGAAATGGTGCTTGGACTTTTAGCATGAATCTGAGACGCTGGCACTGTATTGGTGATATTTTGCAGTTAAGGTGGAGGCATGTGAAGGCGATCCGACAGGAAACTGCTTTCGTGGGTTCACATTTGCCGCACTTTTTTATATCCAATAATAGAATTGTCCTGCCAGGAACGTGTAGACATGTCTCAGTTGACGGGCAGTGAAAGGTGGCAGCAACAGCTACAGCCTTTAGTTTGAGGATTTCATCGTTGGTATTTTTGTTGTTCATACTTCGGCAGTGTAGGCAGCTTGGAATAAGATTTTATTTGCAGAGAACATTGGAATTCTATCAGTGCAGGGACTGTGGTCGGGTTGCATTGGAGCTACATAACTGAGCGAGCTATGAAAGAGAATATGACCAGCTGAAATTGGAAAGGCTGACTCTCAAAATTGGCTCTGCCAGCATATCTCTTGTTGCATCAGCTCGAAATCTAGGTGTCATATTCCAAAGCGACCTCTCGTTAGACGACCATATCAGCTCCACAATCAAATCTGCCTATTTTCAGCTTCATAACATTGCTAAAATTTGGGCTTGTTTAGATAGAGATACCACATCTAAGTTGGTCCATGCATTCGTGACATCCCGTCTCGACTTCTGCAAATAACTGCTTACTGGCCTACCAGCATGTGCGATCAGGCGATTGCAGCTGGTGCAAAACTCGGCAGCTAGGCTTGTCTGCCGTGAGCGTCGCAGTTGCCACATTACTCCACTTCTCGCCGACCTGCACTGGCTACCAGTCAAGCAACGGATTGACTTCAAGATTTTGTCGCTCACTTTTAGGTCCCTTCATTCTATGGCTCCAGCCTATCTGTCAGATATACTACCCCATCAGGCCAAGCATCGCACCACCCGCTTTTCGGAATCCAACAGTCTGGAAATACCTCGTACAAACCTTAAATCCTTTGAAGACCGTGCATTTAGTTCGTATGCTCCTAAAGCCTGCAACTCTCTCCCGACCTGTGTCAGAACATCCCCTGACCTGACCACATTTAAAAGGAACTTAAAAACACACCTATTTAGGACAGCATTTAGTGGGTCCGTGTGATTCGTCCTTGATGTGCTTATGCGTGCTGACGCTGTGCATGCTGCCACTAACCAAATTTGCATGCTGACCCTATGCCTGTCACCCCTAACCATATTATTCATTTTGTTTGTTTTTCAAGCATAATGTTACTTACCATTCAATTGCATTTCCCCTTGCAGCAAATGTAAAGCACCTAGAAAGAGATTGAGTTCTCTGAGGGCGCTTTATCAAGTGCAATATTATTATTATTATACATCCTCTGATGACTAACCGGGTTATTTATGGTCGACAGAAGAAGGCACAACACTACCTTACTACGCGACACTAGCTGACATGCAGGACGAGTTTGCACCTCTGACTAAGCACACTGTGTGCCCTTGCTCACAAGGACTATCATTTACCACAGACATTAAACTAGATAGGTCTATGAAGCACAAGCTTTAAAATGCATACAAAAGATCAGGACTGACTGTGAATCGGCAGGCAGTCAACTGTGCATCGTACCAATCATTCCTAGGGAATGCCGAATCAAGCTTCTATGAATAACATTGTTCTATTACAGATGCGCGCTTAAAAAATTATGATGTCGACGATCAACCCTCTTGTCAGGGTCAGCTGGTTTGCAGCTCTAGTCCGCCTCTGATGAATAATCGGAATCAGCCAGCACACAGCCACAGTAGAGTAGAGGAGAGTCGAGAGGGAGAGAAGGGCGAAGCGACTTGTGGTTCCCTATGCTCCGTGCGTTTTCCTCTGCTTCGTGTGTCGTACATCAAACTGGTGGTGGTGGTCATCCGGCAGGCAACTCTCTGTGTGCTGTGTGAACCAAGCAATAAAGACACTCAAGGTCAGGAAGTCCATCCCTTTGATGGCAGCATCTCACCTATAATGCTTTCGTTCATTTCCATGTATCACCTCAAGGAGGTCACCTGTGACCGTGTCCTGAAGTTCATATCCCATGCGGTACGTCAGGGCTCCATGCTTAGTCTAGTTCTTTTCATGTTTTAGTCTTTATGTCTCATCAATGTGATTGCCAAGGGCAATCTAGGCTTTCAATTCTACAGGGACGACACCCAGTGGTAGCTTTGCTTTGATCCCTCCAGGCAATCCTGCTTGTCAAATACTTTAAACTTCCTTACTGAATGTATTATTGGCATCAGCACGTGGATGACATAACATTTTCTTAAATTAAATGATGTTTAAAATATTTTACTAGCTATGGGCAAATCAAGTGCACTGCAAAAATAGGAGAGTCTAGCCAGCAAAATCCGCTGTGCCTAGTTATTTCCGGTTGAATAGGCACGAAATCTTGGTTTCACGTTCCAAAGCGACCTTTCATTGGGCAACCGCATCAGCCATACAGCGAAGTCTGCCTACTTTAAGATACATAACATGGCTGAAATTCGGCATCGCGTAGACAAGGATACGGTATCGAAGTTGATCAAGTCATTGCGTGACATTTCGTCTTGACTTTTGTAAGTTACTGCTTGCTGGCCCAGATGCATGTACACTCGAGCACTTACAGCTGGTGCAAAATTCTGCTGCCAGGCTTGTCTGTCGTGAGCGTCGTAGCTGCGACGTCACACGGCTTCTTGTCGATCTATAGTGGCCCCCTGTCGAGAATGCATCGAATTCAAGGTTATGTTAGTCACTTTCAGGTCTCTTCATTCTTTGGCTCCAGCCTACCTCTCGGATCTAATCTCTCACCAGGCTAAGCAACGTTCCGCCAGCTTTTCGGAAAATTACTGTTGTACCGTACCTTGCCAAATCTAAAATTCTCCGAAGACCGTACCTTTAGTTCTTGTGCTGCCCAAGCCTCGCACTCAATCCAGACCTGCACGCTGACGACTCCTTGAATCGACATTAAAAAGAAACTAAATGTGCATCTAAGCATGACAGCGCCAACAATTAATCTTTAGTAACTGGAAAGTGTTACTTGCAAAAGAACATGCACATACATACATCCACCATTCTGAGAAACCTATGAAAAAACGCATAGGAGAAAGCCACTGTCCAACTAAGAATCCTAACCAGTTGGACCTGAATGGTGAATATCATGTGCATAGTCAACAATAGATAGCCCTGAAAAATATACGTGAAGAAGATAGATTCACTGGTGTGCCCCTCTGAAATTATAGAGCTCTTGCAGATTGTCGAGGCTCGCTAGTTTATCAAAGAAACGCTAACCACAGTTTGAAGGATAAGATAATAATAACAAAAATAATTAACTTGATAAAGCGCCCTCAGAGAACTATATCTCTCTCTAGGCGCTTTACATTTGCTGTAAAGTGAAATGCAATTGAATGGTAAGTAAAATCATGCTTGAAAAACAAACAAAATGAATAATATGGTTAGAGGTGACATGCACAGGGTCAGCATGCAAATGTGGTTAGTGGCAGCATGCACAGTGTCAGCACACATAAGCACGTGAAGGACGAATCACACGGACCCACTAAATACTGTCCTAAATAGGTGTGTTTTTAGGTTCCTTTTAAATGTGCTCAGGTCAAGGGATGTTCTGACGCAGGTCGGGAGGGAGTTCCAGGCTTTGTGAGCATATGAACTAAATGCACGGTCTCCAAAGGATTTAAGGTTTGTACGAGGTATTTCCAGACTGTTGGATTCCGAAAAGCAGGTGGTACGATGCTTGACCTGATGGGGTATTATATCTGAAAGATACGCTGGAGCCATAGAATTACGAGACCTAAAAGTGAGCTACAAAACCTTGAAGTCAATCCGTTGCTTCACTGGTAGCCAGTGTAGGTCGGCGAGAAGTGGAGTAATGTGGCAACTGCGACGCTCACGACAGACAAGCCTAGCTGCAGAGCTTTGCATTAGCTGCAATCGCCTGATCGCACATGCTGGTAGGCCAGTAAGCAGTAAGTTGCAGAAGTCGAGACGGGATGTCACGAATGCATGGACCAACTTGGACGTGGTAACCTTATCTAAACAAGCCCTAATTTTAGCAACGTTATGAAGCTGAAAATAGGCAGATTTGACTGTGGAGCTGATGTGGTCGTCTAACGAGAGGTCGCTTTGGAATGACACCTAGATTTCGAGCTGATTCAACTGGAGATATGCTGGCAGAGCCAATTTTGAGAGTCAGCCTTTCCAATCTCTGGATCACACTGGGTTTGCCCATAACTAGTAAGTTAGTTTTGTCATCGTTAAGTTTTAGAAAAATTGCTGCCATCCATTTGCGGATGTCATCAATGCATGCAGCTAGTGAGTTGAGAGAATTTGAGGTGCTCGAAGGCTGGGAGGGATCAAAGCAAAGGTACAACTGAGTGTCATCCGCATAGAAGTGAAAGCCTAGATTGTGCTTGGCAATCACATCAGCAAGAGGCAGAGTATAAACCGTGAAAAGAACCGGACCTACCACTGAGCCCTGAGGTACTCCATATTTCAGAGGCACTTCAGGTGATCGTTGTCAATTCACGTCCATACTCTGGAGTCTCCCACTGAGATAGGACCTGAACCACTGCAGAGCAGTGCCAGTGATGCCCAGGCGAGATGAGAGGTGCTCTAGAAGAACTTTGTGATCGATGGCATCAAAAGCTGCCGAAAGATCAAGTAAAACAAGCAGAGGCACTCTACCCATGTCTGCATTCCTAAGTGGGTCGTTGTATACCCGAAGCAATGCTGACTCTGTGGAGTGATTAGCTCTAAAGCCAGACTGGAACTTACTAGCAAGGTGTGAGGTTTCGATATACGAGTTCAGCTGGTCCGCCACGACCCGTTCGAGTGTCTTTGATAGGAATGGTAGAAGGGAAACTGGGCGGTAGTTGCTCAAGTTCTCTTGGTCAAGTGTAGCTTTCTTGAGAAGTGGCCTGACTACGGCTTTTTTGAAAGGTGCCGGGACAAGACCTGAGGCTAGTGACATATTAATTATGTTAGTTATGCAAGGCAGCAGCAGATCAATGCAACATAGGAGCAGGACAGTGCGAATAGGGTCCAGAGGACTTGTTGTCTTCTTTGATTGAGATACGAACTTTAGGACTAGATCACTAGAGACTAACACTAAGTAAAGGCAGTATGTCGTTGAACTTTGCCTAGCTGAACCTAATTTTGTGCTAATCAGTGATTAATTATAAAATGGTTTATGTATTTGTATCATCCCGTTTTGACTTTTGTAACTCATCGCTTGCTGGTTTAACTGGCCTATGCAAACTCGCAACTGCTGAACAATTATGCTGCTAGGCTCGCCTGTAGTGATAATTGCAGTTATCAAAATACACCCCTTCTCATCGACCTGCACTGGCTCTCAGTCAAGCATCATGGATGCATTCGCGATGGCAGCCGATCGGCAGATCGCAAAACAGAGGCATCGACCTGACTTCCGGTGGTAGAGTGAGGCTTCAGCCCTTTTCCAACCATTCGTCTTGTTGGGGTACTCGGGTCTTGGTACCCATGTAATGAACGGTAACTTGATGTCTGTTGCATCAAAGCCGCATAACGGAACCTCTTCCGGAAACCATGCCTAAGCAAAGTGGTATGCGTCAGCATCGAGATGTAGGTTTGGATCTCCACCGAAGGAGGCAACCATGCTGTCGTTAAGGGCGGCAAAGCTTACTCGGCGGCTGAGATTACAATATTTGTGCTTCTTTAATGTCGTCATTATAGAATAATTATTCATTTTAAATCTCGATACATATGCCTTTATATGAACTAGACAAGAGCGATTCTATCTAGGGACGGTGCCGCAGGTAATAAACGCATTTCCGCCCAATAAAAGTGAACTCTGGATGTTTTAAATTCCAACGTCAGCCGTCGATATAAAGCTCTTCCTTTTTGAGAGCCAGCGTGCGATCTCTGTGTTTCGAGGTGACTTGGTTCGTTCGCCCTGCACGATAATTCATCCGAAATTCTCGAGCCCAAGTTGACCAAAAGTTACAACATGGAAAATACGGTGAGCTCATACTGGGGCTTTTGCTGCTAGTAGAGGAGGTTTGGGTAGGTAAAATTGTAGATTTAAAAAAGCTGTGTAGAACAGGAAATCCGGTTGAGACCTTTAAAGCTTAGTAACCGTTGTCTACTTAAACGTGTAACCTTAAATCCTTTGGAGACCGTGCATTTAGTTCATATGCTCCTAAAGCCTGGAACTCCCTCGCGACCTGCGTCAGAACATCCCCTGACCTGACCACATTTAAAAGGAACTTAAAAACACACCTATTTAGGACAGCATTTAGTGGGTCCCTGTGATTCGTCTTTGATGTGCTTATGCGTGCTGACACTGTGCATGCTGCCACTAACCACATTTGCATGCTGACCCTGTGCATGTCACCCCTAACCATATTATTCTTTTTGTTTGTTTTTCAAGCGCGATTTTACTTACCATTCAATTGCATTTCATTTTGCAGCAAATGTAAAGCGCCCAGAAAGAGATTTAGTTCTCTGAGGGCGCTTTATCAAGTGCATCGTTATTATTATTACATTATTACTCTGCATGTCCGAGACGTTCGGGGGCTCGCTTATATACATCTCAGGTATATACGGCTGCTGTCATCACACTATTATAACCATACCTGCATGCTGACCCTGTGAATGTAACCCCTAACTATGTTATCTTTTTTTTATTGATCGTACTGCCACTAACCATTCAATCCTGATTGATTAGCAACAACTGTATAAGGTGCCTAGAAAGAGATTGATTCTCAGAGGATGCTATATACAGTGCATTGTTATTCTTCTTCTTCTTAGGCAATGACATGTAAATTTATGCTTCCAAATGTAGATCACTTTTTATAGTCGTCCTGAGCAGCCACTTCCACAGTAATTACTTTCTCGACTGCCTGCTAACTCAGGTATTGTTCGTCCTCTCTTTCTTTCTGTGAAATTCAGTCATTCGGCTGCAGCCTACGAAGCCGCTTTGGCTTTGAGACTGCATTTTTTACTGTTCACCTTTGAGTGCATGTTATCTGCCAGCTTCCATAATATCCTTTGAAAGCAGTGTCTAACGATCTTTGTCACGAAATGATCACTTTGGTGACAAATGTCATCGGTTCGAGTCCTGTAGTAGGCAATCTTCTTTTACTGTAGGTCGAGATATTGCGAAAAAAGGCTCTAGGTCACTATAAGAATAAGATTAAGCTAGTCTTTACTTAACTCTTGAAGCCTGCGAATAACAGTCGTGAACAGCATGCTCGTCAAAGTGATGCACCGTGTTCGTTACTAACCCCTAATAACGCATTGCACTAGTCGCGTTCGATTCGTCTCGGCTCTGTGTCAGATATAATCTAAAAGGACAGCCAGCTGTATATATATTTTTTTGCTGTGGAATCTCACATGGTTGCTTCCTCAATCCGTTGCTGGTAAAACTTCTGGGAAGCGATGCGGGTAGGCAGGATCGGCTGTCAATTTTATGCTGTCGATACATAGCTGTATTTGTCATTGAAACCATCTGAAGCTGCTGCAGCGACTGATAAACTGGATGCATGCCGTGGAGAAATTTGGTCCTGAATGTCAACGCAAATTTCATTGATATCAAAGATGATAAACAAACCTGCTAATGACAGGACACATCACGCGTGTGGCTGTATTAACAGTCTTTCTTTTAATAGGTGACACTATTGTGTCCACATTCTCAGAATGTAGGTGTCATAATTGGCAGCTGCTTACGTTGTGAAAGCTGCATTAGGAAGACTGCTTCCACAGCTTGCCATCATGTCCGATACCTATACAAGGTTAGAGGCTGTCTACATCTAAGGCTTGCAAATCGTCTAACTAGTTCTCTTGTTATGTCTCGGCTAGATTATTGCGATTACGATTCGGACGGGTTGCTAAAAAGCCATTAGGTGACTGCAGCTAGTGATGAAAGTGGCTGCAAGTCTACAAGTGCAAGTCTACAAGCTGCAAGTTTACAAATCTCAGAGGTTTGGCCATTTGTCTCCTTTGCTGAAAGAGCTCACTTAGATGGCTGCCAATTGATCAACGGACAGGGAGCAAAGTTCTTACATTGACCAGCATGTTCCATAACAGCTTGGCTTATTCATACCTTCCTTCAGCCTTTGCTTACCCTCACGTCCTCAAGGGACAGTAAATTAGCTGTTCAACTTCTCAGCTTAAACACCGTCGGTGGCAGAATCTTTTGCTCCGCATGTGCGAGACTGTGAAAATCACTTCCACAACTCTTATGCAGCCACGACTACTACTCTTTCAAGCGGTCTTGAGCTGCTGCTTTTCTGTTAATCAGTAGTTCAACTGCTTTCCCGACACAACTATGATTCTCACTTCATCTTTGTTGCGAGACAGAGTCAATTGGCTATCGAATTTTGAAACCAAACGCTACCGAAAGCTTGAAAATGATATTGTGGATGCAAACTCTCATCGGTAGCACCTAGTTAATCTTCGAGGCTTTGTGAACGTGTAGATGGATACACATCACATGACATCGAGGCTAGTGGTAAAGTGTCCTAAACGAGATTTAGTTCTTATAAGCCAACTTCTATTGTGTTGATATAGAGAGATTATTCACGCTAGCATTGCTATTCCTGAAAAAATGTGTATTCAAGATTCTATCTGTTCTAGCTATTATGAAATCCACGAGTAGTAATCGTAGATGCGTGGTATTGGCTTAAGTTTACGCTTTATGGGATACATTATGCTTTAAAAAGGTAATATTAAATTATTACTACTAAAGAGGATTTGTTAGTGGCATGGAAACCTTTACCAAGACGTATTTTCAATATGCGTATCTGAGTAAGAAGATTTTAGATCCTAAAAGGAATGTAACGAATCTGGCCATTTCTTACCTGTTCCATAATGAGTATGCAGGATTTGAGAAGTGGCTCTACCTTGCCGTTTCAGTCTTAATTATGCATCCCTGTAAGGCTAGTGATGGAACAGGCATGAATGCCTTCAAATAAAGAGCAACACAAGTGTAGATGAGATGTCACAAATGGAAACATCAGCTTGGCTGTGGTGTCATCAAATAAGTAAGTGCATATTATTGCAGTGGTGCTTAGCCAAAACATTTACAACAGACGTGCAGCCAAGGCTAGTCTTCCAGCGAAGAGTCGTATTGCAAGAGTAAACCTTAATAGTGAACTGCGGGTACAAAAGTTCTGCTTGCAGACCTATATTTGTATGTAAGTCTCTGGTAAAAATTTGGTTGAATTGTAGCTAGAAATTTAGCATGATCATAATTCACTTAACCCGTGGTAGTAAATATTAAAGCTGCAGGCGTATTTTTGCCCAAAAACGCTGTCAAAGAAAATTTGCAATGCAAATGACTAAGCATAACAACGAGAAAGCAGTAAAGACTCGTGTTATAATAATATTAACAGCAATAACGCATCTGATAAATTGCCCTCTTGGAACTCAATCTCTTTCTATCACTTTGCATTTGCTACTATTGGTTATTTGCATTTGTTATTTGTTACAAAGGAAGCTCGATGAAATGGTTAGTGGTATCACGCTCAATAAACAATAATATTAACATGGCTAGGGGTGACATGCACAGGATCAGCATGCAAGCTTAGTCAGTGGAAACATGCTCAGCATCAACACACATAAATATATAAAGGACAGATCATAGTGGAACACTGTATAGTGCTACAAATATATGCGCTTTTAGTTTTATTTTCAACTTGGACAAGTTAGATGTCATGGCCCAGTTGAAGAGGTTTGACGAGTCACGGTTACACAGTTAAATTCCAAAAAGCATAGGTACATCTGAGTATCATCTGCATAGATGTGAAGGACTAGATTGTGCTTGGTCCTCGCGTGGGCAAGAGGAAGAGTATAG
Organism: Cristatella mucedo; assembly: GCA_009760855.2. NCBI lineage: Eukaryota > Metazoa > Bryozoa > Phylactolaemata > Cristatellidae > Cristatella > Cristatella mucedo. The sequence goes on from WPIO01000164.1 coordinate 235,782, forward strand.
ACCGTGAATAGAATAGGACCAGCCCATATCCTGGTGGTATCTCATATAAGCAAAACCACGGAAATGTCGTCTTTTGGCTTGTTCTTCAATCCTGATTTATTAGAATAATGTCATGTAAAAACATTAAGGGAGTTAATACCACACACCGTGCTCGGTCAAGCACGTGACAGCCTACAAGCAGGCAAAGTCAAAAGCAAGAACTCCGGGCCACTCGATAGTTAGGCATCTAGCTACTAAATGTTTAGTGAACCATGCACACGTAAGCCTGCAAAAAACACAAAAACGAAAGGAAATATTAGGTTGAGTAAATGAAGAGTTCATTCAAGTTTACACCTCGTTAGTTGAGCTTTAAATGGTGCTCAGTCTCTGCAGATTGTGGCTGATCCCGAAAATGAGCTCCATATTTCTGTACAGACAAAATGATAGTCATATAAACAACAGATTTCACATAGTATTTACGACTAATGTGATGTGTTAAAGCTGAATAGCTGTTCGTGCAGGACTCACATTGGGTTAAAAGAAATCCCCTTGGTTAGCTGGTGCAGCCAATACTTGCAACCGAGCGGTCAGTTGGAGAATCTCAAAGCGATCAGTGGTTTATAATTAGCCAGTGAAGCTCGGCGGAGAGGTTTTGTTATGCCATGAATGACTGGCTAACCGAGCTTGCTATACATAATCGGCTTAAGGTGAATATTAAAATCATGGATCTGCAGATGCAGTCAAAGAGTGGCGACTCAAGTAAATTGTAATACTCTAGTTGCGAAGTAACCTCTCTGTTGATATGCGTAAGCAAGGTAACCTAAGCCAAGGTGGACCTGATTAGGGCATAGTTCTTTGTCATAAAGTTTGCTGATTTAACTGCAGATCCATTTTTATTAATTAGAAAGTTTAATCTTTGCAGGAGCCACCGTCGTCTTCCCATAACATTTGGGTGCTGGCTGAAAACGACGAAAATGACAGACGAACAATGATGATGGACTTGATATTGGAAATGATTGAAGATCTCATGGGTGAGCTTCCCTTCAATATTGTTATCACGAATTTGATATTGGAAATCACTGTTGTTATGTGCATTTTCTAATAATAAGGTGTGTTTAGCCTCCTAGCAAACTAGTTCGAAGGACAACAAAAGACCAGGTTCGAATACTGGAACATTAAGACATTTGAGCTGATACGAAACATGACTTGAAAGCAGGTGAGCGAGAGTGCAGGCACAAGCAAGAGTATTGAGCATCACGAGTCCGGACTATTGGCTTGACCAGAGGGGGCTGCCATATTGATAACGATTTACAGAAAAAACGGAAGTCTGGCGAAGGAAGCGAAACCACCGCAATACGAAGGTGAAGAGAGATGCTAGCATTTCTAGATGCATGCATACTGCTTCCATCCAGTAAACACGCAAACCTAGTTTATTACCACTTTCAAGTAAGTGACCTTGCTTAGAATGATTTGCATTAACCGAAGGGCTAGATTGGAGCCCTTGATGGTCGACGGCGCACATCTCACACCTGAGCCAAACCAGAGTAGTATATAATGAGATGCAGTGCCCAATAGTGAGATTGCTGCCAGCTAATTCGAGCTAAGTACTCTGCAAATTCTTAAGATAAATATAATTATCTATAATATACTTGATACATAAATTAAGTTACTAGAGGGAGAGAGTGAGAGAGAGAGAGGGGGAGAGGGAGAGAGAGGGCAGAGGGAGGGAGACGGAGGGGGAGAGAGAGAGAGAGAGAGAGAGAGAGAGAGAGAGAGAGAGAGAGAGAGAGAGAGAGAGAGAGAGAGAGAGAGAGAGTGACAGAGAGTGAGAGAGAGAGAGAGAGAGAGAGAGAGAGAGAGAGAGAGAGAGAGAGAGAGAGAGAGAGAGAGAGAGAGAGAGAGAGAGAGAGAGAGGAGAGAGAGAGAGGGGGAGAGGGAGAGAGAGGGCAGAGGGAGGGAGAGAGAGAGAGAGAGAGAGAGAGAGAGAGAGAGAGAGAGAGAGAGAGAGAGAGAGAGAGAGAGAGAGAGAGAGAGAGAGAGAGTGAGGAGAGAGAGAGAGAGAGAGAGAGAGAGAGAGAGAGAGAGAGCGAGTGAGAGAGAGAGTGAGAGAGAGAGAGAGAGAAACTGGGAGAGACAGAGAGAGAGAGAGAGAGAGAGAGAGAGAGAGAGAGAGAGAGAGAGAGAGAGAGAGAGAGGAAGAGAGAGGGAGAGTGTGACAGCCCTCCGCACGACCGGTCGTAAGGCTGGGTAGCCTGACCGAGCAACAAGTCTGCTGGCTCCAACACCAAAACCTTTATTTCAAGCTACGCCAGCCAAGCCCAGTCTACACACACTAGACGGCTGCCGGTGTCGAGGGATCTCGCCCTCCCTCCCGTTGTACTCCTCCGGCAACCCTTATACTCCATGTATGCGTTGTTTTTGGAACTGTCGGGCCATTGTCCGTTCCGAACCCACCCGACAGCTGGCGGCAGTTTGTGGTAGATTGTTGTCCCCACGGATGCCGCCAATGCATGGATTTGGGCAGTACTGCCAAGTCATCGTCTGCCCATCCACCGGTAGTGAGCTTGCGGCTGCGTAGGCAGTCTGAGAGAGCCATCGCGAGGTCTCAGCCTAGCATTCTCAGGCTGCAAGCGTGGTGTTCACAGATATTAAGACATTTAAGTTGATACGAAACATTACTTGAAAGCAGGTGAGCGAGAGAGCAGGCCCAAGCAAGAGTATTAAGAATCACGAGTCCGGATTATTGACTTGACCTGAGGGGGCTGCCATAATGATTAAGATTTTCGGAGAAAATGGAAGTCTGGCGAAGGAAGCGAAACCACCGCAATACGAAGGTGAAGAGAGATGCTAGCATTTCTAGATGCATGCATACTGCCTCCAGTAAACACGCAAACCTAGTTTATTAGCATTTTCAAGTAAGTGACCTTGCTCAGAATGATTTGCATTAACAAAAGGGTCAGATTGGCGACCTTGGTGGTCGACGACACACATCTCACACCTGAGCCAAACCAATGTAGTATATAATTAGATGCAGTGCCCAACAGTGAGATTGCTGCTAGCTACTTTGAGCTAAGTTCTCTGCAAATTCTTACGATAAAGATATTCATCTATAATACAATTGATACGTAAATTAGAGTATACTAATTTTATTACTAATATGCAATTATTATTATTTATTATTATTATTAATATTATTATTTGCCTTATTCATATATTCCAGATCTAGGTATTCACAGGCAGTTGCAAGTCACTCAGTTATGAAAGCCGCTCTCCTATCTCTAGGCATTCGAGTGGGAATGAGAAGAACATTATGGCTAATTGGCATACAGATATAATAATAATAATAATCAAACACTTGAGAAATCGCTCTCAGAGTACTTAACATCTCTCTAGGCTCATTAAATTATATATACATTACACACACACACACACACACACACACACACACACACACACACACACACACACACACACACATATATATGTATATTAAAAAACTGTTGCTGCATGTGAGTTTAGCTTATAGGGCCGGCTCATGCCAATAATCCAGTCCCTTTTAGCAAGCTCTTGGAAAGATCAGCCTGTGGACGTAAAGGCACCATACATTGAAGCTTCTTGATTTTATTCTCTCTTCCAGAGGCGATCGAGCTAAAGCTTGGGCTAGAGCCTTATAATGCATGGGAACTATTGAAGCCTACCGAAAACTGGGATGCCGAATACGCTGCAGGTCAAAATTCAAGGTATTTCCCTATGTTGGGATTTGAGAGGCATGCATGCTATTTCTTTAATAGTGCCACTGACAACACTTGCGTGCCGACTCCGTGCATGTTAACCCTAGCCGTGTTATCAACGTTGTTTATCAAGCACGGTAAAATTCTCAATTCGACCGTTTTTCTCGTATAATAAGCGAAATCCTGGCATTGCCACTCTTTGACTTGGCTTGCAACTCTGATGTTACTGGAAAATAAGCGTAGAACCTGAAGGGAGATAGTAGCTCTTATCGTGCTTGCTCAAGTATGTGACAGCCTACAAGCGTGCCAACTCAAAAACAAAAGAGGTCAGGCCACTCATTAGATTGGCGCCTAGCTACTAAGTGTGTACTCAATCAGCAACCCGTAAGCATGAAAAGCACGCACCAACATAAGGGCTTGTTGCGCTTGGTATGTAAACAGTTTATCTGAGATAATGCCTTATCAGTGGAGATTAAACTGGCGAGAAGTCAATGCCTATTGTGAAAGGTTGCGAAAATGAGTTCCATACATCTTTGCACGTGAAATAGTTGCTATTAAAATAACCGATTTGACAAAGCGTTTCGGACTAATTTGATTCATTAAAGATAAATAGCTGTTGGTGCTAAGACATACACAAGGTTAAAATACATCCAACATTAATACATTGAATGCAATACTTGTTAACAGAATGAAATAGTAGGACGCTCTAATAGCATCATCGGATAGAACTGGAGCTGCATCCGGGCACTTAGCATGCACTGAAAACGAAGTGAGTTAAAAGGCGAGTGACATTAGGCAGCTGTCCCATTCCTCAGCTTAAAGACAGTTGGCGACAGAAGCTTTAGCTCTGGAGGTCCTAGACTGTGGAACTCGCTTCCACAATTCTGAGGCAACGACATTTACTCTCCAACTGCCGACTATGGCACATCTTTTTCAGCGGTCCTGAACTGCTACTTCTATGCTACTCAGTACCTCAACTGCTCTCCTAACTCTGCTATGCTTCCCACTTTCTCTTTGTTGGGTGAGACGAAGTCTGCACGATTTGCTCAAATTAATATACAAAGCCAAATGCACATCGAAATAGAAAATGGTGTTAGGAAAATTTACGTTTTCAGGTCGCCTTATAATGCATGGGAACCACCGGAGCCTACTGAAGACTGGGATGCCGAATATGCTGCAGGTCAAAATTCAAGGTATTTCCTGTGTTTAGGATGTAGGAGGCACCCATACAATTTCGTTAATAGTGCCACTAACTGCACTTGCAAGCTGACTCTGAGCATATTACCTTTAGCCGTTTTATTAGTATTTTTTTTATCAAGCGTAATTCCGTTCACAATTCGATCGTGTTTCTTGTATAATAACTGAAACCGTGGCACTGCCAATGTTTAACTTGGTTTGCAACTCTGATGGAACCGGAAAATAAGTATAAAACATGAAGGAAGTTAGTCGCTCACATTGTGCTTGCTCAAATACGTGACAGCCTACAAGCGTGCAAAAAACAAACGAAAGAGGTCAGGGCCACTCGTTCGTTGGGCAACTAGCTACTAAGCATTTACTGAATCTGGTAAATGTAAGCACGAAAAGCACTCAGAAACGCAAAGGCGTCTTATGCTTGATATGAAAACAGTTCATCTGAGCTAATACCTCATTAACTGAGATTTAGAACGCGTGCAGTCATTGCAGATTTTCGGAGAACTCGATAATGAGTTCTATGCATATGAAAGGGTGGCAATATAACCAGCAGATTTGATACAGCGTGTAGGATTAAGTTGATTAATTAAAGCTGAATAGCTATTGGTCCTAGAGAAAACATTCGGTTAAAATAAATCCAGTATTTGTACATTGAATGCAATACTTGTTAACAGGATGTAATAGTAGGACGCTGTAATAGGATCCTCGCATAGAACTGGGTCTGTACCTGGACAATGAACATGCACTGAAAAAGAAGCGAGTTAAAAGGCGGGTGACACTAGGCACACGATTTGCCTTAATTTATATACAAAGCCAAATACACATCAAAATAGAAAATGGTGTTAGGAAAATTTACGTTTTCAGGTCGCCTTATAATGCATGGGAACCACCGGAGCCTACTGAAGACTGGGATGCCGAATATGCTGCTGGTCAAAATTCAAGGTATTTCCTGTTGTTAGGATTTAAAAGGCATGCATACCATTTCATTAATAGTGCCACTAACCACACTTGCATGCTGACTCTGTGCATTTTACCTCTAGCAGTGTTATTAGCGTTTTTTATCAAGCATGATAACATCCACATTTCGAACGCGTTTCTTGTATAATAAGTGAAACCGTGGCACTGTCACTGTTTAACTTGGCTTGCAACTCTGTTGTAACCAGAAAATAAGTGTAAAACAAGATGGAAGTTGGTCGCTCACATCGTGCTTGATCAAATACGTGACAGCCTACAAGCGTGCAAATTAAAAAAACAAAAGAGGTCAGGGCCACTCGTTAGTTGGGCAAATAGCTACTAAGCATTTACTGAACCTGGTAGACTTCAGCACGAAAAGCACTTAGAAACACAAGGGCATGTTATGCTTGGTATGTGAACAGTCTATCTGAGCTAATACCTCATTAGCCGAGCTGGTTTGGTCTAGCGGTTAAGGTGCTCGCCCCGACCAAAGACTGTCTGAGGTCGCGGGCTCTAGCCCCGAGGCACACGTGAAGCCCCTGAATAGAGATTAAGTCCTCTTGGGGCGCTATATAAATGAATTATATTATTAGTTATATATTAGCTGAGATTTAAAACTCGTGCAGTCATTGCAGATTTTCGGAGATCTCGAAAATGAGTTCTGTGCATGTGTGCACTTGAAATGGTGGCCATATAACCATCAGATTTGATACAGCGTGTAGGACTAATTTGATTCACTAAAGCTGAATAGCTATTGGCCCAAGAGAAAACATTCGGTTGAAATAAATCCAGTATTTGTACGTTGAATGCAATACTTGTTAACACGATATACGAGTAGAACGCTTAAATAGGATCCTCGGATAGAACTGGGGCTGTATCCGGGCACTTAGCTTGCACTGAAAACGAAGTGAGTTAAAGACAGGTGACATTAGGCACAAGATTTCCTCAAATGTTTATGCAAAGCCAAACACACGTCAAAACAGAATATGGTGGAATGAAAATTTGCGTTTACAGGTTGCCTTATAATGCATGGGAACCACCGGAGCCTACTGAAGACTGGGATGCCGAATATGCTGCTGGTCTAAATTCAAGGTATTTCCTGTGTTTAGGATTTAGGAGGCACCCATACAATTTCGTTAATAGTGCCACTAGCTGCACTTGCAAGCTGACTCTGAGCATATTACCTCTAGCCGTTTTATTAGTATTTTTTTATCAAGCGTAATTCCGTTCACAATTCGATCGTGTTTCTTGTATAATAACTGAAACCGTGGCACTGCCAATGTTTAACTTGGTTTGCAACTCTGATGTAACCGGAAAATAAGTGTAAACATGAAGGAAGTTAGTCGCTCACATTGTGCTTGCTCAAATACGTGACAGCCTACAAGCGTGCAAATTAAAAAACGAAAGAGGTCAGGGCCACTCGTTAGTTACTAGCAGCTAGCTACTGAGCATTTACTGAGTCTCATAGACGCAAGGATGAAAAGTAAGGATTAGAAGCACAAGGGCATGTTATTCTTGGTATGTAAACAGTTCATCCGAGCTAATACGTCATTAGCTGAGATTTCAAACTCGTGCAGTCATTGCAGATTGTCGGAGATCTCGAAAATGAGTTCCGTGCATCTGTGCACACGAAATGGTGGCCATATAACAAACAGATTTGATACAGGCTTTAAGATTAATTTGATTTACTAAAGCTGAATAGTTATTGGTCCAAGAGAAAGCATTCGGTTAACATGAATCCAGTATTTTTACTTTGAATGCAATACTTGTTAACAGGATATAATAGTCGGATGCTCTAATAGCATCCTCGGATAGAACTGGGGCTGTATCCGGGCAGTTTACATGTGCTGAAAAAGAAGCGAGTTAAAAGGCGGGTGACACTAGGTCCGCGAATTGTGTGAATTTATGTGCAATGCTTAATCCTCATCTATATAGCAAATGCTATGAGGAAGAATTGCGTTTTCAGGTTGCCTTACAATTTATGGAAACCACAGGAGCCTATTGAAGACTGGGATGCCGATAATGCGGCAGGTCAAAATTCAAGGTATTTCCTGTTGTTAGGATTTAAGAGGCATGCATACGATTTCTTAAATAAGGCCACTAACCACACTTGCACGCTGTATCTGTGCCTTTTACCCCTAGCCATGTTATCAATTTTGCTTATTACACATGGTACCGCTCATGTGACAGCCCACAAGCATGCAAACTCAAAAACAACAGCGGTCAGGGCCACTCACTAGTTCGGCGCGTAGCAACTAAGCCTTTTGGAATCAGGCACATGTAAGCAAGAAAGGCACGTAGAGACACAAGGGTATGTTACGTTTGATAGCAAATAGTTCATCTGAGCTAATACCTCATTAGCTGAGATTTGAATGGTGTGCAGTTGTTGCAGATTTTGGCTGATCGCGAAAATGAGTTAAGTTTTACTTGATCTTGCAGAAGCGTTTGATACTTTGATCATCAAGTCCTTACGGAGGGTTTTTGCTGGGTCCTCTTGTTTGGTTCTTTGCGTGATTATGTTCGCTGATTCAGTGCATATTAACACTAACCATATGATCGGCTTCCTTTGCACCACATGTTAACGGTTAATGGCTCTTGCCCCAGATGTTAACTGAGAACTCTTATGAGCAGTTGAAGCTTCACCACTCGGTTGGGGCTTCACTGCTCGCAGGTTTACCGGCTCCTTACCTGATATTCCCTGTGATAATCCTTCAGATTGCATCTCTAGCTTCTTTGTTAAGAAGATTGGTAAGATCAGGAAGTACATCCATAAGATGGCAGCATCCCCTCTGAAATCCTGTTCTCCAATTCCATATGACACCTCAATGTTTACATTCCATGAGCTCAATATTTACCTCGTCGTGAAGTTCCCATCGTATTTTCACGGCTTAGACTTCCCCTTCAATGACGACCATACGCAATTCAGGCTCTCAATTATGTGGTTGAAACTTGGTTGTATCTTTGCTTTGATCCCCCTCTGCCCTACATCCAGTAGAATGCTTTTAACTCTCTTTGTTTTTTTTGTATTTATGACGTACATACATGGATGGGCTCACACCTTTCTTAAAATTAATGATAGAACCAACATACTGGTTCTAGAGAAGCTGCGTGCGATCCAAATATTGAAAAAGCTAACTCTCAAAATCAGCTCTACCAGAATATCTCACGCTGAGTCAGTACGAAATCTAAACTTCATATTCCAAAGTGAACTTTCCATGGACGACCGCACCAGCTCCACCATCAGGTCTGCCTACTTTCAGCTATATGCCATTGCTCAAAATCGGGCTTATTTAGAAAGGGATAACGAATCTAAATTAGTTCACCTGTTCGTGACTGCCGTCTTAGCTACTGTAACCCGGTGCTTGCTAGTCCACCTGCAAGTGGACTCAAGCACTTAAAGCTGCTGCAAAACTTTGCAGCGAGGTTTTTCTGACGTTAGCCTCGTAATGGTAAGGCCCCAACACTTCTAGCTAACCACTACCGGCTCCAAGTTGAGAACGCATCAAATTCAAGGTTTCTTCACTAACTTTCAGGACCCTTCATTTTTTGGCTCGACGTGACAATGTGCTAGATATGAAGAACGCAGGCTAATGCAGGCCTGTTAAGACGATCGTAGCAAGAGTTAGACTCTGCATCAGTTGATCAGCCTGGAGCTATCACTACTCGCCGAGAAAATACACTAGTGTAAGGATATATTAGATCGGTGTCGTTTTATATCTGCTCGCTCGCTACGAATTTATAGTTCTCATCCACAAAGCTCATGCCCATGAAAGTATCAGCCAGCAGTGAAGCATGGTGGAGACACTACACTATCAAATCTGTGGTTTTCAATTAAAGACCACATACTAACCGAACACTTTATACCATCATCCCGGTGCTGCTCATTGGCAGACCAACTTAGTGTAGCCATAACCGAGATTGTTTTTCATTTGTTTTTGAAGGGGTTGTACCCAAGCCTTTTAAATTGGAAATCATTAGAAAGATACTTTAAAAACCCTTAACTAGATACATTTATAGTTGCCAACTATTGCACAATTTGCTCTCTTCCGTAATTGTCAAAGAAACTTAAAAATAGACATAGCATATATTGAAAAGAATGAGAGGTCAGAAAAATGTAAATCGAGGCTCAAGCGGCAGAAATCCACTGAATAAGCTCTCTTACTAACCAATGACGAAACCTAATGACGTAACTTTGTAAACAGCAACAATTACGGGCACATCACTGCCATAGCTCAGCACCATCTATCAGTTGCCTTCAAAGCCGGTGATCATGATGCCCTAGTGGAACGTTTGAGAACAGCCTTCGGTCTGAAACACCGAGAAGTGGTATGGTTTAAATTTTACTTATCTAATTCTGTTAAATTGATCTCCTGTGTGGCCTAGTCGCATCCACCAGACAAGTTACCCATGCATTTAATAAAGTGTCCATACTCGGTCCATTGCTGTACTCCTTTCATCCTCAACATCTTGGAAAAGCGTGTACGTCCCATGAAATAGGATATCACTTTACATCTGCCTTTTTCATTTACACCATAAGCATTTGCCTCAGCAACTGATATTAATAATAATAATACATTCGATAAAGCACCCTCAGAGAACTTAATCTCTTTCTAAAAGCTATATATTTGCTGCAAAGAAAACACAATAAACTGACGAGCGGTATGTGGTTGATAAGCAACTCAACATTTTTAGTGGTGGCATGCACAGGGTCGGCATGCCCATGTGGTTATTGCTAGCATGCAACAGCGTCAGCACGCATAGACCAGCAAGCAGTAAGTTACAGAAGTCAAGACGGAATGTCCTAGTCACAAATGCATGGGCCAATTTAGACGTGGTAGCCATGTCAAAAAAGCCCGAATTAAAGCAATGTTATCTAGCTGACAGTAGACAGACTTATTTGTGGAGCTGATGAGGATTAGAAATGAGAGGTAGCCTGGAGCCTATGAATGAAGAGACCTAAAAGTGAGCAACGTAACCTAGAAGTCAATCCCTTGCTTGACTGGTAGCCAGTGCAGGTCGGCGAAAGCTGATAAACTGAAAGCTTACCTTGCAGACATTTGATTTTGGATTTCGGCTAATTTTGTTGCACTAAACGGCGATAAAACTGAACGGCGGCTCATAGGACACCGTGAGATTGCATCTAGACTAGAAGGCTTTGCTCTTCGAAAAGGTAATTCGGTCATGCGACCGTTATCATGCTATGCTCACTGTTCGCCCTCGCCCAGACGGCTTATAGTTTACCACAGACATTAAACTATCTAGGTCTACTAAGCGCAAGTTTGAAAAAGCATAAAAATAATCAGGACTGATGGTCCATCAACAGGCATACGAGGACTATAGTAGGTCGTACCAATCGATCTTAGCAAAGGCCAATTCTGGCTTCTATAGAAACATTGTTGAATCACAGGTGCACAATCCAAAAATGCGGATGTCAACGACCAACCATCTCCTCAACCGCTCCAAAATTGGCTCCTTACCTGATGATCCTTCTGATGATCTAGTGAATTGCTTCTCTCGATTCTTTGTGCAGAAGATAGACCAGATCAGGGAGTCCATCCCTGTGATGACTACAACCCCGTTGGAATGCTGTTCCCCGATTCCCGGCTTCTCCTCAATGTCTAAATTTAAGCAGGTCACTAGTGATTTCATCCTAAAGTTCATATCCCGACGCCGTAATGGCTCAATAGGTAAGGCGGTTGCTTTTCCCGACTTCGGCCCCGAGGTCGTGGGTTCGAATCCTGCGGTGGGCGATACTTTATCACCACTGCAAGCTGTGGTGATTGTCGTAAAGACTCTTCTATCACTATACAAAAAGAGACTGTTAAATCAGCTAGTATTTATTTATTATTTATTATCCTAATGAAAGAAGACAAGTTCTTTGGAACCTATTCCCACTGTCATGCTCCTACGTTGCATTGATCTGCTGCTACCGGGCTTAACTGGCATCATTAACCTGTCATTAGCCTCAGGTCATGTCCCAGCACTTCAAAAAAAGCTGTAGTCAGGCAAATGCTCAAGAAGCATCTAGAAAGACATTGAGCTTTTTTAGGGCACTGTATGAATAATAATAATAATAATAATATTGCACTTGATAAAGCGCCCTCAAACAACTTAATCTCTTTCTAGGCGCTTTACATTTGCTGCAAAGTGATATGCGATAGAATAGTAAGTAAAATCATGCTTGAAAAACAAACAAAATGAATTATAGGGTTAGGGGTGACATGCACAGGGTCAGCATGCAAATGTGGTTAGTGACAGCATGCACAGTGTCAGCACGCGTAAGCACGTGAAGGACGAATCACAGGGACCCACTAAATGATGTCCTAAATAGGTGTTTTTAACTTTCTTTTAAATGTGGTCAGGTCATGGGATGTTCTGACGCAGGTCGGGAGGGAGTTCCAGGCTTTGGGAGCATACGAGCTAAATGCACGGTCTCCAAAGGATTTAAGGTTTGTACGAGGTATTTCCAGACTGTTGGATTCCGAGAAGCGGGTGGTACGATGCTTGGCCTGATGGGGTATTATATCTGAAAGATAGGCTGGAGCCATAGAATTAAGAGACCTAAAAGTGAGCCACAAAACCTTGAAGTCAATCCGTCGTCTCACTGGTAGCCAGTGCAGGTCGGCGAGAAGTGGAGTAATGTGGCAACTGCGAAGCTCACGGCAGACAAGTCTAGCTGCCGAGTTTTGCACCAGCTGCAATCGCCTGATCGCACATGCTGGTAGGCCAGTAAGCAGTGAGTTGCAAAAGTCGAGACGGGATGTCACGAATGCATGGACCAACTTGGACGTGGTATCCTTATCTAAACAAGCCCTAATTTTAGCAACGTTATGAAGCTGAAAATAGGCAGATTTGACTGTGGAGCTGATGTGGTCGTCTAACGAGAGGTCGCTTTGGAATATGACAGCTAGATTTCGAGCTGATTCAACTGGAGATATGCTGGCAGAGCCAATTTTGAGTCAGCCTTTCCAATTTCTGAATCACACTGGGTTTGCCCATAACTAGTAAGTTAGTTTTGTCATCGTTTAGTTTTAGAAAATTTGCTGCCATCCATGTGCGGATGTCATCAATGCATGCAGCAAGTGAGTTTAGAGAATTTGAGGTGCTCGAAGGCTGGGAGGGATCAAAGCAAAGGTACAACTGAGTGTCATCTGCATAGAAGTGAAAGCCTAGATTGTGCTTGGCACTCACATCAGCAAGAGGCAGAGTAAAAACCGTGAAAAGGACCGGACGTGCATTATTGTTATTCTTTTTATTAACCTATTGCAAAAAGGTGTAAGATTCTTGGCCTATTTATGAGTACAGTAACAGACACAAAACCTGCATGGGAGTGGAATCTAAACACGGGGTGTGAAGACGTGCTTAGTCAGTAGTAGATAATAGTCATTTCCATGCAAATGCTAAAAGCCTTGTTCCTGGGCGTGCAGGACTACGGTGGTGTTGCCAAAGAACTTCATACAAGGTAATTATTTAAGGGCCATTTAGTGTTTTTAGAGGATCCTAATGAGAAAAGTACGAGTGCACTTGGATTGGTAATTCTGCTAGATAGGAAGAACCCAGGCTAATGCGAGCCCCTTAGGAGGGTTGCAACAAGAATCAGACTCTGCATCATTTGATCAGCATGAAGCTATCACTACTCAGCCATGGAAATACGCAAGCACATGGATTTATTTGAACGGTATCAGTATATTTCTGTTTGTTTCCTAAGAATACGTGAAAGTTCCTATCTCCACGTTGCCTGATGCTGAAATTATCAGTCAGCAGTAATGTAAGGTGGAGAGCCTATACCATCATCTGCCCAGTCTTAAGAGGTAAATACATGAATACATGAAAAAAATAAATGATATAGGATTGTTAGTTAGTATGCAGTAACTGAAGATCCTATATCATAATTTCTATGGTGTTATATTTCAGACCAACTGAGTGCAGCTATAAACGAGATCGTGATGTGATTCATTCTCTGGAACAAGGGGTTATACACAGGTAGTCGTTAGACTGATACTTAAAACCCTGAATGAGACACATAAGTCTTTGCAAACAATCGTCAAGTTCCTCTTCTACCATAAGTGTTAAATACACTTCAAAATTAGTAAGCAAACAGCTGGGAATAGAGATTGAAAAGAATATAATGTCAGAAAAACTGAAATCGTCGCTCAAGCGGCAGAACTTCACTGCAACTGCTCTTCTCTATGTAACCAATGACATACTAAAAAGCAACGGTGACGAAAATATCATAGCCCTACACTCAGCTACACCTATCAGCTGCCTTCAACACCAGCGATGACGATGTCCTACTGGAATGATTGACAACAGCCATGGTTTTGCAGACAGAGCTCTGGCATGGTTTAAATCATGCTTATCTGTTAGTGTTTAATCCAAGTCGTGCGGGTCTCAGGTGTCATCCACCGGACCAGTCATCCGTGTCAACCATATAAGGTTCATCCTTGGTCCGTTGCTGCTCTCAGTTTATACTCAAACTCTGGGAAAAGTGACTCAAGCCCATGGAATAGGCTCTCATTTTTACAGCTGTAATTGCCATTTAAAACACCGGAATCTGCTGCACAAACTGTTAGAGATGCCTGCAATGCCGAAATTTGATCTTGGATTTTGACCAATTTCCTGAAACTAAAAGACGATACAACTTAATTGTGGCTCATAGAACATCCTATGAGTGAGGGCTGTACTAAAAGGCATTGCTCTTCTAAGATGCTGTTGTGCGACCATCGTCATGAAGTCGATAGTTTGTGTCACCTTTGACAGCTGCATCAGTTTTGAAAGTTTCAATAATCGGACGTTTCCACAGCTAGTTGTCACGTGCCATTTAGGCTCGGTCTCGTGTTACAAGTGGTGCAAGCGATGGTAAGATGAGTGCGCTATTGTATGCGATCTAAAGTCTCTATTTGAACATTTGATGCATCATTCGCTGAGCTTGTGAGTAAATCCGATGTAAGCCCTCGTTCCTACATTGGTTAGAATTTATTTCATTAGAAGCCGATTTTCTAATCATCTCAAACTGCAAGCTCGGGAGAACAGTTTCTAGTTTTAGCGTATCTAGTTACTGGCAACAAGTCGTCTACATCAAGTTCGAAACAAGGAAAAATACAAGTGAAGTTCGAATGATTTTATACATTGATTGTTTTACATTATAGCTGCACCGTTTTTCTGGCAGTACGCGACTCGACTGGCTCTGATACTCACTCTAGCAGGTGACATGCTTTGTTGACTATTTAAAGGCCTCACACATATAACTGGGCTTAAAAAGGTCCACGACAGCATTCGAACGAACAAAATTGGACCATGTTCTTGAAGAGAAACCACCTTACCTAGTGTGCCATAACTGCCAACTCTCTAATGTCCGTCGAGCACGGAACAAGGCACTTCACTTTCTCTGCTCACTCAACTGATCGTATCCTTAGAAAAATGCATCGAGTGGCATTGAACTAGGCTTGTGCAATGATGCTTTGACGTTATGCATGAATATGACACGCTGACACTGTATTGGCGTTATTTCGCAGTTGAAGATGGAGGCATGGGAAGACCATCCCGACTGGCAACTGCTTTTGTGGGCTGGTATCAACACCAACCGAAACGAGAAAACATGAGACCAACATCGCTCTGTAGGAACGGATGCCTTGTTTAGTAAATTTAGGATGTTGATGAAATGTTGAGGACTGTGTGGATATTGCAGCACCTATGTTTTATATACAATAATACAATTGTCCTGCCAGCAACGTGTAGACACGTCTCAGTTGATGGAGCAGGATGTAGTGGCAGCAACAGCTACAGCGTTTAATTTGAAGATACAATTGTCGGTAGTGTTGTCGTTCATGCATCGGCAGGGTTGGCAGACTAAGATTATATTTGATCAGCACATTGACATTCTATCTGTGCAGGGACTGCGGCTAGGTTGCATTGGAGCTACATAAATTAACGTGCTTCGATAGAGGAGATTATTGCTCTGACGAGCAGCAGGAGTAGTTATTGTCGACAGGAGAAGACAACTTCTTTTTTACCTTACAACATGACACTAGCTGACATGCTCGATGAGTTTGCACCTCTGACTTAGCACAATGATCGCCCTCACCTAGACAGCCTATGGTTTACCACAGACATTAAACTAGATAGGTACGAAGAACAAGCTTAGAAAAGCACACACCAAAGATCAGTACTGGCTGTCGATTGACAGGCATTAAAGGACAGCTGTACATAGTACCAATAAATCCTAGTGAATGCCGAATCAAGCTTCTATAAAAACATTGTTGAGTCACAGATGTACGATCCAAGAATTCTAATGTTGAAGATCAACCCTATTCTTAATTGCTCCATGTTTTTCTTATAACACAATGACCCCAACTGTTCGCCTCTCTAACTCTTTTGACAAGAAGATAGAAAAGATCGGAGAGTCCATATCGACCATGGCAGCATCCCGCCTGGAATGCATTCGTTCGATTCCTCCATTGCACCTCAATGTCACCCTTCAAGGAGGTCACCAGAGCCATTGTTCTGAAGTTAATATCCCGATCTAAGATGAAAACAAGTCCTCTGGACCATCTTCCCACTGTCCCACTTCTACGATGCATCGATCCGGTGCTGCCATGCATAACTTAAATCATAAATATGTCATTAACCTCAAGTCATGTCCCAGTCTCAGTCAAAAAGTCTGTAGTCGCTCAGTGTGTATGCTGCTAACGAAAGCAAAATCAGATAATGAGAAATAAGCAATTAAGACACTTCCATCCAGTCTCCCTTCTATCGATCCAATTATAGACACTGGAAAGAGTCTTGGCACAACAGCTGCATTTAAATAAAAACTTGCTACCTTGCATGTAAGTTGCAGTGAGGTTTTAGAGCTAATCCCTCTGTAGAGTCAGCTCTGCTTCGGGCATACAACGACCTACCAAAGATTTCTGACATGAAGATTTCTGCCAGTTGTCAAGTATCTCTACTCGTTTGGCTCAAACGTTTGTGGATCTTTGGATACGATCGATTAATAAGTCCTTCTTGAGCCCCTCTCATATAGCCTAGGCATCGCTGGCACTACTCTGCAAAGTTCAGATCCTATATCGCTGGGAGACTCTAGAGTGTTGATGTGAATTGACAGAGCTCGTTCTGCACATGTCCCAGTACCTTTCAAAAAAGCTGTAGTCGGGCAAGTTGTTAAGCAAGCGGCTCTAGACCAAGTTGAGCCCAGTCTCGTTTTTCCCATTCCTACCAAAGACACTGTAATAAGATGAGGCAGAGCAGCTGAACTCACATATTGAAACTTCAAACCTTGCTAGTAAGTTCCAATTTAGCTTTAGAGCTAATCACTCCACAGTGCCAGCATTGCTTCGGGTGTACAACGAACTATTTACTAATGCAGACATGGGTAGAGTATCTCTGCTTGCTTTGTTTGATCTTTCGGCAGCTTTTGATACTATCGATCACCAAGTCATTCTTGAATGCCTCTCACCTCGCCTTGGCATCACTGGAGCTGCTCTGCAATCATTCAGGTCCTATCTTAGTGGAGGATTATAGAGTATTGGTGTGAATGGAAAAGATTAGTGGAGTAAGCTCTGTAATATCGGTTATGTTAGGGGTCCGTGCTAGGTCCAGTTCTTTTCACTGTTTATACTCTCCTTCTTGCTGACGTGATAGCCAAGCACAATCTAGGCTTTCGCTTCTATGAGGATGACACTCAGTTGTACCTTTGCTTTGATCCCTCCCAGCGTTCGAGCACCTCAAGTTCTCTCTACTCCCTTGCTGCATGTATTGATGACGTCGCCACATTGATCGCAGCAAACGTTCTTAAATTGATTGTTAATAAAATAAACTTACTAGTTATATACTTGTAAATTGGAAAAGACTAACCCTCAAAATTGGCTCTGCCAGCATATCCCCAGATGATTCTGCACGAAATCTAGCTGTCATCCGAAGTGACCTTTCGCTAGACGAATGGATCAGCTCCACAAAAAGTAGGCCTGCTTTTAGCTGCGTTACAATGCTAAAATTTGGGCTTGTCTAGACAGGGCGACCAAATCGGTCCTTGGTCGCATCCGTGACATCTCCCATGAGATCAGTAGCTCACTGCTTTCTGGTCTGCCGGCATGTGCAATCGGGCGGTCAGAGCTGGTGCGAAACGAATCGTCTCTCATGAGCATCGCAGTTGCCAAATCAGACCATATATCACTGACCTGCACTCGCTACCAGTCCGGCATTGCATTGACTTAAAGGTTTCGTCACAGAATTTGAGGTCCCTTTATTCCTCTTCTCCAGCTAACTATAAGATCTACTCCCCCCCCAGACTAAGCATCGTGCTACCTACTCTTCGGAATCTAGCTGTTTACCTATACCTCGTACAAACTTCAAATTCTTTAAATACCTTGCCTCTAGTTCCTATGCTGCCAAGCCTGGAACTAACTACTGACTTCAGTCATGAGATCCCCTGACTTGACCGCGTTGAAAAAGAAATTACAATTGAAGCACTTTATAAAAGCATTTAGTGGCTCCGTTTGAGTCGTCCTTTATGGGCTGATACATACTGACACTATGCATGCTGCTGCTAATCAAACTTGTTGCCACGTTCCAAGGTGACCTCTCGTTAGATGACCACATCAGGTGCACAATCAAGTCTACCTACTTTCAGATACACAACATTTCTAAAATTTGGGCTTGTTTAGATAAGGATACCACGTCTAAGTTGGTCCTTGCATTTGTGACATCCCGTCTTGAATTTTGTAACTCACTGCTTGGTGGCATACCGGCAATACAATCAGGCGATCACAGCTAATGTAAAACTCTGCAGCCATGCTTGTTTGTCGTGAGCGTCGCAGTTGCCACATCACACCACTTCTCGCCGACATGCACTGGCTCCCAGTCAAGCAACGGATTGACTTCAAAGTTTTGTCCCTCACTTTCAGGGCACTTCATTCTTTGGCTCCAGCTTATCTCTCAGATCTACTCCCCCTCCATGCCAAGCATCATACCACTCGCTTTTCGGAATCTAACAGTTTACCAATAGCTCGTACAAACCTCAAATCCTTTGGAGACCGTGAATTTAGTTCGTATGCTCCTAAAGCCTGGAACTCACTCCAGACTTGCATCAGAATATTCCCTGACTTTACCACATTTAAATAGGACTTAAAACATACTTATTTAGGACAGCATTTAGTTGATCCCTGTGATTCGTCCTTCAGGTGCTCATGCGTGCTGACATTGTGCATGCTGCCACTGACCAAACTTGCATGCTGATCCTTTGCATGTCACCCCTAACCATCTTATTCATGTTGTTTATCAAGCACGATATTACTCACGATTCAATCGCGTTTCCTTTGCAGTAAGTGCAGAGCCTAGAAAGTGACTCAGTTCTCCGAGGGCGCTTTATCAAGTGTATCATTATTATGATGCTGACCCTGTGTATGCCACGTTTAATATTGCTATTCCTTTTGCCAATGAGCAGGCTACTACTTACCATTTGATCGCGTTTTCTTTGAAGCATACGTAAAGTGCCTAGAAAGAGATCAAGTTAGCAGAGCGAGCTTTATCAGGTGTGTTATTATTATTATTAATATTATCCTTATCTCCACGGCCTGAGTTTGCAGTCCTGGAGGAACCACAAACCTTAGCTTTAAATGATAAAATTGAAAACTGTTCTAATACCGATTACATACAAGGCGTACGCACTCATATTTCATATCTGGTGAATATGCAGGATTGTAAATCGTACAGGTTCTGGTAGATCCATTATTGCAGCATGAAACTAAAACCAGCATAAAGGGCACATGTTATTCATGTCTTGCATAATTATTGCTAAATTGGAGAAGACGAAGATAAGACATTGGCAGGATTCAACGAGTATTTACGGTTTGAATGAAAGACTGATATACGAAGATCCGATGTGTACATACTTTAGCGGTTACTCAGATGACTGTCGTCGTCGGAAATCCAACGCCAGGAAGACTTTAAAAACTTTCATTGGTCTCACTCAAGCCATTAAAGCTCAGCTCCTCTGACTACCAGACCAGATAAGCACCGCTCAAGCACGGTGCAGTGAGGAATGGCACAAAGAATGCCGCAAGATGAGTATAGTGACGTGCATAGAGTGCTGCTAAGTCTGCATCATGTTGTTTCTCCGGCAGCATCAGTGACTCTACTGAGGAGTTAGCAGCACATTAAACTGAATGAAAATGCCGGGCTCCCACAGCAAACACTTTTTTGGAGGCCATATACCGACAAGTCCAAGTCTAGGCTAAGTGTAGACGGCTGCAGGCATCGACGGATCTCAAAGTCCTTCATTCCTTCCTTCCTTTCTTCTTCCTCTTCATGCCTCGCCTTTGCATTCCGCCCACGCATATTTTTTGCAGTGTTCAGCCTATGGTGGTTCAGCAGAACCGGCACGAAGGCTGGCGGCAGTTTGTGGCAGATGAATGCTCGGTAGGGTCCAGCTCAGTGCTAACCGGCTGCTGAGTCGTATATCTATGTTTTCACAAAAGCCTTACAAATGAACCAGCAGCTGATATTTAGTCAGTGGAAAGTATTGCTTGTGAAAGGCATGCAAATGCTCACAGCTATCATATTGCCACCCATGAAAATGCATAGGAGGAAGCAATTCTCATAGGGCGCCCAGAGCTCGTGGCTGGATTAAAAGGCTCTGCCATTCTAATAGGTGATGCCATTGTACGGCCATCACCACGTGCTCGAAATTTAGTTGTCGTGTTCGACAGCTGCCTCAATTTTCAAAAGCTACATTCAGAGGACTGCCTCTACAGCTAGCCATCACATCCGATCCCTGTCCAAGATTAGGAGCTGTCTCCCACAGTGACTTGTAAACAATTTAACTAGCTTTCTAGTTCTGTCTCGGCTTGATTATTGTAATTCCCTTTTGGCTGGGCTGCCAAACAAAGCTACTATGCAACTACAGCGGACTATGAATATGGCTGCAAGGCGGTTCTTCAAGTCCCAGCGGTTTGAGCACGTGTCTCCTTTGCTGAAGGAGCTAGGATGGTTGCCGTTTGAGCAAAAGATACAGAGCAAAGTTCTTACTCTGACCCAAAAGGCCCGCCATGGCTGGGCTCCTTCATACTTATCTGAGCTGCTGCAACAGTTTCAGCCTGTTCGCGCCCTCAGGTCCTGTATGGACAATAAGTTAGCTGTCCCATTCCTCCGCTTAAAGACAGTTGGCGACAGACGCTTTAGCTCTGCAGGTCCTAGACTGTGGAACTCGCTTCCACAATTCTTATGCAACGATATCTACTCTCCAACTGCCGACTATGGCACATCTTTTTCAGCGGTGCTGAACTGCTACTTCTATGCTACTCACTACCTCAACTGCTCTCCTGACTCTGCTATGCTTCCCAATTTCTCTTTGTTGCGTGAGACGAAGTCTGTTGGCTACCGAATGCGTACCGAAAGCCGCTTAGGCTGTGGGTGCGCTATACAAAACTCTCCTGCGTAACACCCACATGGTCTTTATGACTTTGCGGAGTTACAGACGGAGATACATGACATGACATGACATTGCACAACTAAAAATCCTAACCAGTTGGACCCTGGTAAATATCATGCACATAGTCAAGAATAAAAAAATCCTGAACAATGTGTGTGAAGTCGACAGGTTCACAGGTGAGCCCCTCTAAAATTATAGAGCTCTTTTAAATTGTCAAGTCGTGACAGTCTTTTGTGGAATTACTAACTACAGCCTGAAGGACAGGAGACGAACATCGTGTAAAGGCAGTCTCGTGGAACTTTGTGTAACTGAACCGAATTTTGTGCTAATCAGCGATTATTTGTAAAATTATTTATGTATTTGTGAGATCCCGTCTCGACTTGTGTAACTCACTGCTTGCTGGTTTTGACTGGCCTGTGCAATCAAGCGCTTGAGGCTGAAGCAAAACTTTGCTGCTAGGCTAGTCTGGCGTGATTCTTTCAGTTGTCACATTACACCACTTCTCGTTGACCTGTACTGGATCTCAGTCAAGCGACGTGGATGCATGGGCGAAAGCTGCCGATCGTTAAATCAGAAAACATACCGGCAGACCTGACCGACGGCAGAACAGACCTGACTTCCGGTCGTAGAGTCAGGCTTCAGCTTCTTTCTAACCATTCGGTGTTGGAGTACTCGGGTATTGATACCCTGGTAATGAGCTGTGATTTGATGTATGTGGTATCAAAGCTGCATACCGGAAGCTCTTTCATAATCTATGCCTAAGGAAAGTGGAGTGCGTCAGTGCCAAGATATGGGTTCAGACCCCTATGGAGTGAATGGGACATGCTGTCATTAATTGCGGTAACGTTTACTTGGCGGCAGAGGACGTTACGATAACTGTGCTTATTTATTACAGTTATTCTAGAATAAAATGTATATCTTGCATCTCGATATATATGCTATTACGTGAACCCGACAAGAGAGACTCAATCTAGGGACTGAGCCCTTGGGTAATAAATGTATTTCCTTCCAATAAAACTGAACCCCGGGTGTCTTATTTTCCAATGGTCAACCCTTGGTATAAAGCTCCTGCGTTTTGAGTGCCTGTGTGCGATCTCCGTGTTTCGAGAAGACTTGGTTCGTTCGCCCTGCATGATAATTTATCGGGAATCCTTGAGCCAAAGTTGACAAAAAGTTAAAACATGGAAAACAAGGTGAGCCCATGCTTTGGCTTGTGCTGTTAATAGAAGAGGTAAACTTATAAACCTCTTCATCATCATCAAACAAATTGCCCGATTTTCACAAGTTAGTGAGTGTTTTTAAAAACGGCGTGTGCGTTAATTAAATGTACGCTCATAGTAATATGATATTTCTAACGTCTAGTGCGTGCTATTATCCCTTAATTTGTATAATATATTGATTAAAACCAGTGTAATGGCAACCAAAATGGTGATAGTTAATGTCCAGAGGGCTTTAATTTCGTTAAAACCACATTAGAGTGTCGTGAACAGGTTTTCTATGTTCTAATTACGAAAATGTTCGATTTATGAGAAAATAATCATACTTCTCGGAAATTCATATATCGGCACAGAATGTGGAAATGATTAACCACCATAAACGCAGGATGACTGTACTGTTTTCTCGCCAAAGAGATGCTCCGTGTTCGTTACTAATCCTTAGGAATGCATTGCACCTGTCGTGTTCCATCCGTGTAGGCTCGGGTTCAGATCTAATTTAACAAGTCAGTCAGCTCTGGAGTCTCACATGGGCGCTTCCTCAACCAGTTGCTATTAAAAACTCTGGGAATTGACCCGGGCAGGTGGGATCGGCTGCAAATTTCACGATGTCTGTGCAACCTGTATTTGTCATTGAAATCGTCGGAAGCTGCAGCAGTGAACTGGATGGCATGATGTACAGAGATTTGGTTCTGAATGTCAAAGCAAATTTCATTGAAGTCAACGATGATAAAACGGATCTGCTACTGACAGGACACATCAAGCATGTGGCTGCATAAGAAGTCGTTTCTCCTCTAATATTTGAACGTTATGGTGTGCATGCACTAACAATAGAGGTTTCGTCTTCGGCAGCAGCAACCTAAATCGTGAAAGCTGTATTAGGAAGACTGTTTCCACTGCTTTCCATTTATTCCGCGACTCCTTAATACAGTTGCTCACGTTTTGACGACCCGCAACCATATAAAGAACATTTGCAAAATACTGAAATACGTGTTTTCCGATGGTTTTAGTTGACCCCCGTAAAAGGGTCATTCCACTTCCGAAGGGTTTGCGACCCACAGGCTAAGAACCGCTAGATTAGAGGCTGTTTATCCAGGTGGCTTGCAAACGATTTCATTATATTCCTGTTTTTGTCATGACTAAATAAAATAAATGAAAATATAATTCACTTGTATAGCGCCCCAAGAGAACTTAATCTTTATTCTGGTGCTTCAAATCTACCTCGGAGCGAGAACCCACGACCTGAGCCAGACCTTGGTCGGGGCGAGCACCTCAACCGCTGGACCAAACCAGCTCGACCATATTATTGCAATTCAATTCCATTTCGAATGGGATACCAAAAAACTTATTTGGCCAACGCCGCTGGTAATGCATATGTCTGAGCGAGGCTAGTTTTCAAATCCCAGACGTCCATGTCCTTGAGGCTCCTTTGCTGAACAGGCTTAGACGGTTGCCAGTAGATTAACGGATTGAGAGTAAAGTTCGTACGTTACCCACAAGGCCCGTCCCAGTGGCTTGGCTGATTCATAACTATTGTGGTTTTATGGTTTCTGAGGTTTCTTGTAGGTTCATTTACTCATGCATTATATGAGGAGTGTGATGTCCTGCCAAGCATGGCTACCATTCCTTTTATCCACCTACAGAGTCACGGAGATTCCTTCCAATTTGCAAAAAAACTTTGAAAGATGTACCGTTCAAAGAGCTGGCTTGAACTTAGTTAAAAAAAATTCGGGGTCTTATGCAGTTGCAGTCAATTTCAACGGTGTGTTTTGATATAATAATAATGCACTCGATAAAGTGCCCTCAGAGAACTCAATCTCTCTCTCTCTTGGCGCTTTACATTAACTGCATTTTTTCACTCGAAATCTAAAGTCTTGCCGGCCAGAAACGAATTATAAGACGGTAAAGAATGTACTCGCCAATGCTGAGAGATCTGTCTCCCCAGATGATAATGGCTCTGGCGAAAGGTTTTAGCTTTCCTTATAAAAACCATTTGCACACTCATGATAACGTAGAGCCCCCTCCGAATAAAGCAATTGTAGAATAGGAACCCGTAACCTTCCTTGAAAAGTTTTCCAAGGTTTCTGCAGCGATGGGGCTACCTTAATAATGTCTAGTAAAAAGAGCTCGTCTCCTGAAGACCCTATACCATCACCTCTGTGGTATTCACTGGCAGACCAACTTAGCTTTGCCGTAATCCAGATTTTTCATGCTTCTTTGGAAAAATGGGTTGAACCCATGTCCTTTGAATCTGCACTCGTTAGACCGTAACTTATAAAGTATGGATTCAATACAGAGCTACCCTAGCTCTTTCATCGAAGGAAAAACGTGGTGAAACCCCCGGGACTTGAAAGCTAGTCATGCAGCCATATTCACAGCCCTTTACGGGGGTGTTCTATGATTAACTAGTGAAACTCGGCAGAGAGGTTTTGGTGTGGCAGGTATGTCACTAACGACTGGCTAGCCGAGCTTAAAGTACGTGATCTGCATGAGGTTAATATAATTATCACGGAACAGTAGCAGCAGTCAAAATGTCCTTAATAAATTAGTAAATTGTAATTGTAATTGTTAAAGTAAATTGCAGTAATACGGTGTTGACGTAAGATATATGTTGAGGTGCTTAGGTGAGGTAACTTAAGCTAATGAGGAAGTAATTAAGGCAGTATTTCTTATTTGAAAGTTTGCATGTTTGACTGGAAATCTAATTGGCATATCATGAAAATTTAATCTTTGCAGGAGCAGCCGTTCTCTTTTAGCTGCAACGATGAAAACTGCAATGTATGGGATTTCAACTTGATGCTGACAATGGCTGAAGAGATCATAGGTGAGCTTCAACCTGTTTTTTTTTTCAAGTGGAAAATTGGATTTTAATCACTATTCTTTACATTTTTAATAGGCAGGTGGGTCTAGTCTACTTGTCAACTATTTCGAAGGGAATGAAACGCTAGGTTCAAATACCACGATGTTAAGAAGTTTAAGTTGATGCGAAAAATCACTTGAAAGCAGGTGAGCGAGAGTTCAGGCCCAACCAAGAGTATTTAGAATAAGGCAAACGGATTATAGGCTCGACCTGAGAGGCTGGGATACTGATAAAGATGTACAGAGGAAATGGACGTCTGGCGAAGAAAGCGAAAACACCCGAAGACGGACGAATGTAAAGAGAGATGGTAGCATTTCTAGATGCACTCATACTGCCTCCTGTAAATACGCAGACCTAGTTTATTGTCATTGTGTCCAGTAAGTGACCTTGCTCAGAATGATTGACATTAACCGAGTGGCTCGGTCAGCTCTGTCCTTCGTGGTTGCATAGCACACACCTCATGCCTGAGCCAAACCGAGCAGTATGCAGAAAGATGAAGCTCTTTAGTCAGATAGCTGCAGGCAACTTTGAGCTGACTTTACTGCGATTTCTTGCGATTCATTTATCATTCTATAATAAATTTTTAGCATCAAATATAGTGCAATATATTATTACTAGTATATAGTTCTCATTTGCTTCCTGTTTCGTAAAATCCAGATCGAGGTATTTTCAGGCAGTTACAAGTCGTCCGGTAATTAAAGCCGCTTACCTACTGCAAGAGTTTTGAGTGAGAACGAGTGTCACATGACCAGTGATTGACATCCGTTTTCAACCAACGTGTTGCTGCATGTGAGTTTAGCTTGTAGCACCGGCACATGCTGATAATTCACTCCCGAATGCCACGCCAATGAAACTATTGACGTCCAGATGGATAGGCCCGATGCACTTTTAAGCTGATTGATATTATTCTACTATTCAGTGGCAATCGTGTTGGAGATGGAGCTAGATTACGTGCCTCTGAGAAGAGAATTTATGGATTGGCCTCAAGTGCCGCCGTATAATGCACGGGAGCCACCAGAACCTCACGAAGACTGGGATGCCGAAATGGCAGAGGATCAAAATCCAAGGTATGTCCGTAAGTCAAGAATTATGAGATAGGCATGCAATGTATTCGATGGAGCACCTTCATTAGCGAACCGCCATATTTCTAAATTCGCACACTTTTTCCTAATAGTTATGCCAGCAGTATAGATAAGAAAAAGTAACTGATCAGCCTTCAAAATCTTTTAGTTTCTGGATTTTCACTTATATTTGCGATACTTGCAAAGGTTAGACCATCTTACAACGGCCGCGCGAAACCTAAACAGGGACACAGGGTCTGAGTATGTTTTGGTTCGTTCAGTGCAGGAAAATCCACCTCTGTAGAATGCATGCTAACATTTTCTTTGGACAATGCTAATAATGAATATAATATAAATTCGTGTAGCTCACTCAGAGAATAGAATCTTTTTTTAGGTACTTCACTGATACTTCCTTAAGGGCACGGCTTTCTTAAGCTCCTTTCAGTATACGTATAGGTACAACGATCATATAAGTATAACTATATGTATCTCTTTTGAACTCTCATCACGAGCTATTTGTGCCTTTTAGCTAGGAAAGAGATCCTTTAGAAAATTCGGCTTGAATCCTTAAGCTTTACGTGATAGCAAATTACAAAAAATTATATTTCTAGGATGAGTAATTATACAATTATTTATTAGGAACTTGGTTGCACGTTTTATTAATAGATTTTCTGGTGCTAAATTAGATCTGGTTATATGTGATCTTTTAAACTAATAAAGGTCCTAAATTTCACATTTTAGCCGTAATGAAATGAGATGAGCTCTGAGATATTATCGTTGTATTCTATCTTTTTTTGTGAGCTTGAGAGCCAGTAAATTTGCAACCCGATTTAATTTGTCTGCAATTATTGTAGACAACGAGTTATCATTCATTACAGGCTTGCTTACTTCGAAGTACTTACTTTTAACCTGTGAACACCACGGAGTAATCAAATACTTTGAGTGCTTCACTTACGTTTGATCCATATCGAGTATTAGGAGCTGCTTTCCACGGTGGTTAATACAACATTTTAACAGCTGCCTAGTTCTGTCTTGGCTAGATTATTGTTGTTTCATCTGGCTGGGCTACCAAAAAACGCCACTCGACCAGTGCTGCTAGCTATGAACATGGCTGAACGGCTGGTTTGCAAAGCCCTGATGCTTGAAAATGAGCCTCCTTTGCTAAAAGAGGTAGGATGGCTGCCAGTTGATCAACGGATTCTGAGCGAAGTACTTACGCTCAGCCGCAAGGTCTACAACTGCTGGAGTTTCCATACGTTGCTTAACTGTGGCATTACCTTCAGCCTCCTCATGCCCTCAAGTTTTCTAAATGTGCTGCCCCATTTCGCCAATTGCTGACCGTTGGCAGCAGGGGCGTTTGCTTTGCAGGTCCTAGATTTTGGAACTCACTTCCACAATTCTTACCCAATAGCAAGTAATGTGCAGCTGCCGACTTCATCACGTAATTTCCAGACGTCGCGACCAGCTGCTTCCATGTTACTCACTACCTAACCGTTCCCATGATTCCGCTATGCTTTCATTTTCTTTTTGCTGCATGAGATAAAGTGTTTTGACTATGAAATGGTTATCGAAAGCCCCGCAGGCTTTGACTGAGCTACTCGAACTCTGCTAAGTAACACCCACTATAGTCTTCGTGGCTTTGTGGAGCTAGGATGGTTGCCGGTTGAACAAAGGATACAGAGCAAAGTTCTTACGCTGACCCACAAGGCCCGCCACGGCTTGGCTCCTTCGTACCTAGCTGAACTGCTGCATCAGTTTCAGCCTGTTCACGCCCTCAGGTCCTGTGTGGACTATAAATTAGCTGTCCCATTCCTCCGCTTAAAGACAGTTGGCGACAGAAGCTTTAGCTCTGCAGGTCCTAGACTGTGGAACTCGCTTCCACAATTCTTACGCAACGGCAACTACTCTCCAATTGCCGACTATGGCATATCTTTTTCAGCGGTCCTGAACTGCTACTTCTATGCTACTCACTACCTCAACTGCTCTCCTAACTCTGCTATGCTTCCCACTTTCTCTTTGTTGCGTGATACGAAGTCCGTTGGCTACCGGATGCGTACCGAAAGCCGCTTAGGCTGTGAGTGTGCTATACAAAACTCTCCTGCGTAACACCCACATGGCCTTTATGACTTTGTGGAGTTACTGACGGAGATACATTACTGACGGAGATACAAGTCAAAGATGCATTCTAATTTTGTTGTAAAATGCAGGATTTCAAATTATATATACTCTCTTAGAAGCATGATTTGCGCTTAAAACTAAATTGTAGAGTAAAGAGCACTTTTTGTTTCATCTGTAGATCATGTATTATTGTTAAGTATGTGGTTACAATTTTTGTTGAAGGAGACGAGGCTGAGACATCAGCAGGATACAGGAAGTATTCAAGTTTGAACAAAATACTTCCAAAAAGAGATCCAAGGTGTACCCCAAACTTCAGCGGCAAGTCTGAGGTTGAAATGCATTTTGTGAGTTTTTAACTGCGACTGGTCTCAAACAATTGAAGCTCAGTTCCTCCAACTCCAAATCTAGATATGAATCGCATAAGCAGGATTTAGCGAGGAACAACATCAAAGATGCAGCCAAAAGATCAAGATAGGGATTTCTAGAGACTGTTAGTAAGCCTGCACACCATTGTTACGCTGTCGGCAGCGGTGATTCCGCTAAGCGATTACCTGCACACTAAACTGCATGCACGGACACCGAGGAGATACGAGACTGCCGAGTCATCCGGCTGAAGCCATTGAAAGCACCTCAATCGCTAGAGAGCCAGGCGTTGCATAAGCAGTCCAAGTCTTCGTACTTCCTCAGCAGTTTAGATTAATATCAAGAGTCGAGAATAAGCAGAGACGGTGGTTAGCATGGGTATTCTGCCGTTGAAGCTAGTTCAGAAATGTCGGCTGGAATATAATGAGGCCGGCATCTAAAGCTTACTGACAGAATCTTGAAGCCGATGTATGGCTTGCTAGCCAGCCTATGCTGATATGTGAACATTTTATAATGTGGTAGCAACGAAATATACCACATAAAAGCCTAACTGCAGAGTTTTACGGTTTTAACTTGATTTACATTAATTGCCTTGAATGGCATGGTTTGGAATACTTCCACGGGCAAGAACCTGGATTAAATCTGAATCTGATATTGTTGTATTCTCCTGCAATATGATGAGAAAGATATTGCCTAAATTATCAAGTCAAATGAACAGGACGATGCGGTCTTTAATAGCTACAATGTCAGCAGGAAGACGAATGCTGCAAACCTAATATTCCTGATAATACATCCATCACTTCAAACGACAACAAAACGTGAGGAAGGTGGTGTTGCGCCCGATAGAGCTGTATCTCTCCGTTTGCTTTCACAATCGTTCACTCAATACACGAAAGCCTAACGTTCCCATAAAAGTAGTACCCTCTCAGTATTAGCAGCCGTAAGCAACGACGCCTCAACTGGCGGACAAGTATTCAGCTAAAGCTATGAGAAACAAGATGGTGTAAAGCTATTTTGCAGATGTCATGCCTGGTGCCGTTGCGATCGTTGGTTGAGATGAGATTCAGGCTTCGAAGAGGATGCAAACAGAAAAAAAAATTTATCCCCAAATAAGGTAGTCCAGTAGAAGCTGGATGCATTTCTGCTTACTAAAACTTGGACGACTTTTTATTCCAGTAGCTGTGTATCTGAAACCACCTTACCCGGGTTCTAATTCTCTCAGTCCATGCGTTCTAAAAAGGTTGGTGGCATGT
Organism: Cristatella mucedo; assembly: GCA_009760855.2. Taxonomy (NCBI): domain Eukaryota; kingdom Metazoa; phylum Bryozoa; class Phylactolaemata; family Cristatellidae; genus Cristatella; species Cristatella mucedo. Next base: position 265,930 of record WPIO01000164.1, read on the forward strand.
TTAAATTGTTGTTCGTGAGTCGTGTGGCTATAACATGTTCATTTTGTGCGTGGGCCATCGTTAAAATCAGTTGCAATCAGGTCCTCATCAAAGACAATGCCAGTCTTTGATGTGATATACCGAATTCCTTCTGGCTGTCTAAACTTGTTTATAAAGAAGTTTTCGGAGTTCCTCTCTAAAATATATGTGTGTGGCAGGCCGTTACGGATTTTTGGAGACATCAATATTCACGTTGAAAACAATATCAACAGCCAAGTCCTCTTCATTTCTTGACTGTCCGGGGAATTATAGTTTGGTCCAATGCATTAAATCATGTAATGTAATGTATCTCCGCTGTAACTCCACAAAGTCATAAAGACCATGTGGGTGTAACACAGCCTTTTAATCCACACACGCTTAGGTTGTCCAATGAACAGCAGTTTGGTTTTATTATCATCTAATTTCAGGAAGTTTTCCGACATCCAGGATCGAATATCGGCAAGGCAAGCATTCAGTTTCTCAGTTGCCGAAGCAGATTCCGACAGTTTGAATGACAAATACAACTGAGTATCGTCAGCATAGAAGTGATATCCCATTCCATGTGCCTTAATCGTTTTCCCCAGAAGTTGTGTATAAATGGAGAACAGCAAGGGACCAAGTAAAGACCCTTGAGGGACTTCACAGGTGACTCTTGTTGTGTCTGAGACCTGACCCCACACGACACGGATCAAACGCGATCAGACAAGTATGATTTAAACCAGGCCAGCGCATCGTCTACCAGAACGATTGTTGTTCTCAATCGTTCAAGCAGAACTTCGTGATCAATGGTGTCGAAGGCAGCAGACAGATCTAGCAGACCTTCCCGTAGTCGTTCCCACGTAGAATGTCATTGTTAACACGGAGGAGAGCAGTTTTAGTAGAGTGCTGCCTCTTGAACCCTAACTGAAATTTCTCTGACGTTCCATTATTTTTAATTCGTTCAACCAGCTGCTTAGCAACAAAATTTTCAAGAATCATTGATAAGAACATAAAAAGGGAAACTAGTCGATAGTTTGCTAGGACCTCTGTGTCTAATCCAGGCTTTTTAAGAATAGGTCTAACGATTGCCGATTTGAAGGACTTGGGGACGACCCCTTTTCCCAAAGAAGCATTAAAAATCTTGGTTATGACAGGGCTCAGTTGGACTGCTAGTGAATACCACAGAGATGAAGGTAGAGGGTCTTTAGGAGACGAGCTCTGTTTGCTAGACCTTATAAAGGCAGCCACAGCGCTTTCAGAAACGTCGGAGAACCTTTTGTAGAAGGTCACAGGTTGAGGAACGGCGATTGCCTTGGTCGGAGGGGGCTTAATGGAGGCACGAATGTGCACAATTTTTTCAGTAAAGAAGGCTGAAAACTTTTTGGCTGAGCCCTTAATATCCGGGGAGTCAGTCCTCACAGCATTTGCCAGTAAATGGTTTACTGTCTTATAAATCTGTTTAGTGTCCGACTGGCAGGAGTTCAGCTTTCTAGTAAAAAAAGAAGCCCTGGTTGTTGTAAGCTTTCGGATGTAAACTCGAAGGAAGTCTTTAAACTTGACTAGATCTGCCTCAAACCCCGATTACTTGAAACGACGTTTTCGCCTGGGCTTAACCCAGCGCATCTTTAGGAGTTTTTTGTAAATTGAAAGGAATCTCCACGACTTTGAAAACGGATAGAGCGAACGGGAGCATGCTTGTCCAGAGCACTCCTCAGTGTCATGTTCATCCCATCAGTGAGGGTATCGAGGCTGCCGGTCGAGTCTGAATGCAGATCAAGAAGACCTGCATCCCAAACAGATTTCAAAGGCCTGTCCATGTCAATGCTTTGTAAGTTACGTCGTTTGGAAAATTCGACATTGCCCTGTACGTACGAGGGAGTGGGAACAGTAAACGAGACCGAAAAATGATCTGAAAGGGTCAGTGGGCACACCACAAAGTCCGTGGGTAAGACATCCTTAGTGATCACGACATCTAGAACGTGGCCACCGACGTGGTAGCTATGATTAACGTGTTGGGCCGAACCAAAATTCCCCGGATAGTCAAGAAATGAGAGGACGTGGCTGTTGATGGTGTTTTTAACGTGAATATTGATGCCTCCAAAAGAAAGCAACGGCCTGTCACACACAAATATTTTAGAGGGGAACTCTGAAAACTCCTCTATAAACAAGTTTAGACAGCCAGAAGGAGGCCGGTACATCACAACGGTGAGAGGCATTGTCTTTGATGAAGACCTGATAGCAACCGATTCACACGATGACCCATGCGAGAAACTGCACATTTTATAGTCAAACTATTCGCGAACAACAATTGCAACCCCGCCATCAACCTTGTCAGAACGTGTGGACTGATAGGATGAGAACCCGGGTGGAGTGGTCTCGGAAATTCAGCTACTGGAACAAGGCGTCATCCAGGTTTCGGTAAGCAGAAATGCATCTAGCTTCTGTTGGACCATCTGATTGCGGATAAGTCGCCCTTTGGTTGTTAGAGAGCGGACATTTAGTAGGCGGAATTTAAGAGGCTGTCCAACAAGTGGTTTTCGGAATCCAACAGTCAACCAATACCCCGTACAAACCTCAAATTCTTTGGAGACCGTACATTTAGTTCATATGCTCCCAAAGCCTGGAACTCACTCCCAACATGCGTCAGAACATCCCCTGATCTGAGCACATTTAAAAACAATTTAAAAACACCTATTTAGGACAGCATTTAGTGGGTCCCTGTGATTCGTCCCTGATGTGCTTATGCGTGCTGACACTGTGCATGCTGACACTAAGCACATTTGCATGCTGACCCTGTGCATGTCACCTCTAACCATGTTATTCTTTTTGTTTGATTTTTTTTTGATTGTCAAGCATGATTTTACTCACCATTGAATTGCATTTCCATTTGCAGCAAATGTAAAGCGCCTAGAAAGAGGTTGAGTTCTCTAAGGGCGCTTTATCAAGTTCATTATTATTGTTAATAACATTTCAAAAATTGCTTATCATTGCTTGAATTATTTCGCGAAAAGTTAAATAAAGCTACTTTAATACGAATGGCTGTCGCTAAAATCAAGATCCACTCTTTTAAGAGTGAAGCAATCAAGCCAGTTGTCCCAAAAATGACATCGTGTCTCAAGTACTCGTATTCTGTTAGGTATGGAAGGCACCCTGAGGATTTTATCTGCCGCAACCGGTGCAGAACAAACTCAACAGCTCGGAAGGTTTATCATCCGTGCAATAGGTGTCCTCTATTTCAGTATGAGCTTCAAAATGGCTTCGAATTAAGTGCGATGCAATCGAGGCTCATAGTCAAGATCTTCAGTTGGGCAATCAGAGGTTGCTCAGCGTGCTAGCACAGCTTTCAAGCTAGCGTAAATTCTTGCCCATTCAGCTTGATGTCATGCTAGCCAATCTCTCTATCGTATCCGCTCGCTGTACTTCATACTTAATTGCAATATTTTGTCGATTGAGCGTTTGCCAGGTATCAAAGGAAGCCTGGATCTGGCTTCTTAGGAAATTTGATAACTGCAACGCCCTGCGATCATTGACGTCAAATAAAGTACAGTTCATTGCACCGAGCCAGCTAGGCACATCTCGCCCATATGAAATTTAAATGCTCAACCATTCTGGTTCTCGGTCACGTTATTAGCCCAAAGTCTGAAAAATCTTGTCGTCTGAGGTCTATGCTTTTTTCTATAGAATTCTGACCTAAGCATGGTACTTGTTACCTTTCTCAAAAAATACAAGTTCACTGGATAAATAAGTGACATATCTCCCTTGATCACCGATTCCATAGTCACGAGTGGCAGCGTGCAAGACATGTTTAGATAGCACATCATAGGATGACATGCTAACGACTCTATGATTAGATAGTGTTAAGATTGGTATCATCCTGTGTAATCTTACGAGGGTAATATTGAACAGCGAGAGGAAAATAATTGGATACAAGGGCTCTCTGCGATCGCTTAAGCCTGGCGGATATATTGGGTAGGTAGGCATTGATCTAAATAGCTTGAAGCTGGGAAACTGAATGCAGGCTTCCACAGACATCAGACTGATGAAGGCATCCTTGGACCTAAAGTTAGCAACATAATCGAGAAGTCGATACGCTTCCTTGACCGGTAGACGTTTATGGACGGCAAGTCTGTCCCAGTCTGTTCTCAAGTGGCCATGCTACCGACAGAAAAGCTTATACAAAGCTTTACGTCGGTGTTGAAACACTAAAGGCACTGGCAAGAGTTTCGCTGATAGTTTCTTTAAATTCTAGACTGCAAGTAAAGCTTTGAGGATCAACTTGGCTATCATATGCCTTTTCGATGGCTACCCATATTTTGACAAAGTTACTGTCCTTAAACTAGGCCTGAACTAGGGTTGAGCTGACAGCAAAACTGCAGGCTTCACATTGGATGCATTGTATTAAGCAAGCAATTTTTGGGAGCCTTTGATAATAATAATAATAATAATGCACTTTATAAAGCGCCCTCGGATAACTTAATCTTTTTCTAGGCGCTTTACATTTGCTACAAAGTGAAATGCAATTGAATGCTGAGTAATATCTTGGTTGATAAACAACATGAATAACATGGTTAGGGATGACATGCACAGGGTCAGCATGCAAATGTGGTTAGTGGCAGCATACACAGTGTCAGCACGCATAAGCACATGAAGGACGAATCATAGAGATCCACTCAATGCTGTCTTAAATAGGTGTCTTTTAAGGTCTTGTTAAATGCGGTCAAATCTGGGGATGTTGTGACGCAAGTCGGGAGTGAGCTCCAGGCTTTAGGAGCATACGAACTAAATGCTTGGTCTATATAGGATTTGAGGTTTGTATGAGGCAATGGTAAATTATTGGATTCCGAAAAGCAGGTGGGACGATGCTTGGCGTGGTAGGGGAGTAGATCTGAGAGATTGGCTGGAGTCAAAGAATGAAGTGACCTAAAAGTGAGCGACCAAATTTTGAAGTCGATCCGTTACATGACTGGTAGCCAGTGCAGGTCGGCGAGTAGTTGTGTGATGTGGATGACCTTTCTATTCTAAACTTCTTTTGCAGCTCACACGGAAACCCAAAACAGAATGCATCGTCTAAACCTGTTGTCAATGCAAAGTAACAGAGCATAGCCAAAATTAAGGATTTATACCTTCATTTTAGACCCTATGGGCCAGCTGAATTATCCCTGTGTTAAGAGTCGTATCTCGATTACCAGTTGCAACAGAAATAGGTTAAACTAGAGAGGGTCCATTGAATAATCAGGGATATGTAATGAAAGTACTTGGTATTCTATCCCAGTCTGTATGAATGAAGGAAGCTTTTGGCTCTGAAACATGTGAAAATAGTCAAACTTAAGCAAGAAAGCCTCAGCAACTTCCTCCTTGTCTCCTTTCTACTGTTCCTGTCAAGGCACAAGAGAGAGAGAGAGAGAGAGAGAGAGAGAGAGAGAGAGAGAGAGAGAGAGAGAGAGAGAGAGAGAGAGAGAGAGAGAGAGAGAGAGAGAGAGAGAGAGAGAGAGAGAGAGAGAGAGAGAGAGAGAGAGAGGGGGCTTGAAGTCCAACTAAATCATATATTTATACTTGAAACCTTGCTAGAGTTTTAGTCTGATTTTAGACCTAAGCACTCCAGAGAGTCAGCATTACTTTGGGTGTATATCAATATGTTTAGGAATGCAGAGTCAAGTACATGGCAGCAAATTTCCCCTAAATGAATGATGATATAATTGACTTACTAATTACGGGCAAAACCTGTGTGATCCAGAAATTGGCAAGGCCAACGCTCAAAATAAGCTCTGCCTACATATTTCCTGTTGAATCTGCACGAGAATTTGCTGTCGTAATCCCGAGCCAAAGAATGAAAGAACCTGAAAGTGAGTGACCGAACGTTGTAGTCGAGCGTTGCTCGACTGGGACCCGTGCAGGTCAGCTGCAATTAGCATGATATGGCGACGCCGACGCTCACGACAGACACATTTAAGCAGTCGCGTCCCTGGTATTTCTGAGTGAGAACTTGGCAATTCATATTTTGACGGATCATGAGCCATCACATTGTCCTCAGTAACTCAGAGGTAACTTGTACTGCTACTTGTATTAGTTATATAGACTAATAAATCAGTCACTCGTTTCTCCAGCTGCAGAGTCATGACGCTTCTTAGTTCAAATTACCTAAAAAAATTATATTATCTCATCTTAGACACATTTAGTTAGCGGTTGAGATGTTCAGCTGTCCAATGAGTTAGATAGTCCCAAACCTCAGCGTGAAATTTAGCGTGGCAGGATGCTGTGATTGCAGTGTTTCTAAAGAAGGTTCTCAACTCCATACAGTTATCGAAAATGACACCTAGCTCTATTTAAGTATTGTGGAGCTCACGGGACAGATTTTCCTTAATAGAAGTACTAACTCTCCTATGCTGTCCATACGATTAGAAGTTACAATGAGTACAAGCTTGGTTTCACATTCTTTTTCTAAAGAAAAATTAGGCGAAATTAGGAATTGAATACCTGCTAAACGGCCATTTACTATATCGGCCACTGCAACCGATCATGACGATTCAACTAACAAGTGCAGCCCACCATGTTCAGCATAAAAACAAGGAGATATTTGAAATAGACGAACAATTTGCGATTAGTCATTCCGGTATATCACTCGACAAGCTTTAAACCGTACATATTATGTAACGTAATGTATGTCCGTCTGTAATTACACAAAGCTCTAAAGAGTATGCGAGGGTTATGCAGGAAAGTTTCGTATAGGGCACTCACAGCCTCAGCGGCTGTGACAAATTCGCTCGCCAGCAGACTATGAGACTTCAGACGTTCTTCTTATGAGACGTCAGACGTCTGTTTGGGTTAAAGATAGCAAGTTACTTTCTCGCAGTGCCTTTAATCTAATTCCGGCTCTTTTATCTTCAGCCCGACAGCGAATGATTCCGTTTAGAAAGATTCCTGCATAAGTTCTTAGTGCAAACCTAGGCTGTGTTCGAGGTATTGTTTTCACAACAAACCAAAAATATGGAAAGAATCGAATGATGAATCCTTGTTTGTTTTAATTTCCGGACTTGTCGTTCCGGCATTGTCGGACGAGCGATGCGAAATTTAGGGTCAGAAACGGCAGAATTTATCTTTTTGATTGCGAAAAGTGGAGGTGCTATTTCGAAACAAGATATCGCTCCAGCTTGCCAAGCAATGACGTCAGAATTGTGCAGCCATTCTGACAGCTATCGAGTATTCGGACTTCATAGGTATGCCGAAGAAATGCTTTACCATTTTGAATGGTTTTCTCAATAACCATTGAGACTGGCAATAATGAGATAAATGGATAGCCAAAAATAACCTACTAGAGTTGCAATTTCTCAGTGTGCCATTGATGTCACGTCCTTAAAAGATCATTTCAGTGGTATTAAAATATGCCGAGAATACATCGCTTTGACTTAACGGCCAGGTTAAGGATGTTATTGAGCCAGCTATAGGTTGCTGACTTATTACATGCCCTAATTCAGGCTGTTCCTTTACATGCATTTTGGGGTCACAAATTAAATTTTAAGGTAATTGTACGGTGATTGCATTAATGAAACGGTGGCTCAATAAATGAGTCATAGATAGACTTCTATTTATTTATAACAGGCTGCTGAATAATAATGACTAAGAGCGGATGGCCGAAAACATACTGCCATTTTAGTAAAGGAGCGATCAGTGCAATAGCTAATAGGTTGTATTTCTAGGCAATGCTTGTAGCTATAGAGCTGATCATAAACACTGACTTCTATAAACTTCCGCTCGACGGAACCTGTGAGATTCAAGCTTTAGGATGTTGATAGCAAGTGCTTCACCTGCCAAGAGGCCACGGCCGCCTGGAGCATGGCTACGAAGGGTCCCCTGCTGCCCGTGTGCCAAGGCCACAAAGGGGCTGCAGCTACTAAAAAGACGCGACAGCTATTGCACCGAAGATCCGCTTGCTGCTTGCTACACAAAATCCAAACTAAAGATTACTGATCTATGCTCTGAAACTTACGATAATGTATTCAAGTCAAAGCCGCTGTAAGACTGTTGAAAGCCTTCTTTGCTGAATGACTCGACTCATATACTCTATGCATATGGAATTTTTAAGCAAACCTATGGGCGCTCTTAGCTGTGCCTGCAGCTGATGCTGTGCACTGCTGTTGAAATATCTGAGCGCCTCTCGTGAACTTATGGTGAAGCTCTTACAGAGTCGCAGGTACATTTACGGAAAATATTAAAAGACCAAAAGTGTCCGTGTGCAGTGCTGTAACAAGGCGGTGCTTAATAAAAAAATAAGAGAACCAATGCTATAACTAGCCGATTCAGAAGCAACAAGCTGATGTTAGTAATCTTAGTGCTTTTCGGATGACAGAACAAACTTGTGTTGTTACTGGCAGTTAAAGAACAAGGGAACCCTTAGCACTTCGGAAAATATCTGACTCAAAAATACATCGAGCGGGCTAGTGGTCGTCAGTAAGGCCGAGGCAAATAGATGCATACATATTATGGGGTTGTCATTCACCTTTAGGTCTTTGTCGTATAGTGAGCTGCCCCATGTTTGTAAGACTCAGTGTTGCCGTGAAGCCATTCACCAGTCAATGGTCGAGAAAATTAGGGCAGTTGATTACCCAGCCGACAAACAGAACGTTGACCGTATCCAAATAGGGACAAAAAACAAGAGACAAACGGGCCCAATATATAGTAGTCCTATTTGATTACTATTGGCTGAGCAAGTCATCACGCATAATAGTCTTAAGACTACTGGCTGTTCTTCCTGATCACGCTCTGATCAGCACTGATTAACTGTAGATGGTGTGGCCTAGGCAGGGGTCTATTGGCCTAGTTACAGCCAATCAGCTATGGTCTGCAGCTCCAAAAATAGCCAGTGTCCTGAGTAAGAAGTGATGCACTGCAGGTCAAGGTGAAATCGTTCGGCACCATGGCTGTCAAGCGGATTCAGCCAACAATGTTTACATTTGATCCGCTAAACATATGGATTATAGTGTGTGATTGTAAAGCGTTCAGCTGTCAATCTATGGGTAACAGGATCCGTGGTTAGGCTGGCTAGATCCAGCAGCCGATTTCTCTTATTTTGAATGGGCTCTGCTTCTCCTGGGCATTGAAAATGATCCAAACGCTGTCTGATTCTTTAGATATTTAAAGAAGAGTAATGAAAAAACAGTTTTTCTATCAAGATCATTAAAGAACTTTTGGGTATCTAGCCTCTTCACCAGCATCCACCGATGGCTATAGATATAAGCTTAGTTCTCAAGAGATTATATTTGGAAAACTCAATCTACTGAATAAAACTATACAAATGCTATTCAGCCATGATGGCCTATTAGGTACGGCATTTGCTTTTCACAACCTCTGGCCCGAAGACATTAGTTTGAAGCCTGAGGAAGGCGATCCTTTATTGCAGCAGCAAACAGTTTTGATAGACTTCAAGGCTCTCGTGCAGCTGTATAGAAGAGGCTGTTACAATCAATTAGTGGCATTATTTTCATAGTATTAAGAAAGCTTGGTCAAACGTTTACTATAACATATGCATGCAGCAGGCCTAGTGTCGTTAGAGGTAGCAAACACAGCTTCAAAATGCCAATAGGGATAGTAGTAGCAAACACAATAAAGGGCGAACCAACGCACACATTTCAAAGACGAGCTTTAGTAGTTAGCTCTTTGGCCTACCTGACGTCAGTGAGTCAAGTCCAGAACCTCATTGGTGCTGCAGGGTTTTGAAATAGCAGTGCCCTTAAGCAGTATTCGTCTTTGAGGAAAATATATTTCGTCCACATGAGGCAAGCGTGGTCTGTACCGATACAGCTTCACCAGCGACCTGAACTTGCCAATAATGAAATAGCTGAGGTCGACCAATCAGAGTGCCTCTGTGCTGGAGAGAATGTATAGTGCAGTGCCGCATCTGCATTGGCTCACCAGTAATATGAAGCAGTCTATGGTTACACATTCTGATGAGTATCTCAGACGTACATCAGGGTTGTCGTAGCAAAGTTTCAGTACTTTTTCAGTCGACACGACCAAACGTCATTATGGAAGGTTCCGAGACTATCCAATGCGAATATTAAGAAAATATACTCTCATGCGTAAAGCCAGTGCCACACCGTTAGTATATGCTTCAGGCTTAAATGACTCTCGAAAGAGCTACTTCATAGCTGTCTTCTGATAAAGCACTCAAGTGGGTCCGACGCTCGCAAAGTAACTAGTCTAGTGTGGCAGCTTCGCTTCACATAGTACTAAAAATATAACCTTAACTATCTTAAAAATTCTCTGGACATTGCAAAAAAGGCCAACTGCTTTGTTTAAGGTCGGCCACTTGCTAGAGAGCAGATAGCAGCAGTCAAATTACGACAGAAAAGACTGTCCTCAAGTCATATATCGTGGGAGCGGAGAGAGAGAGAGAGTTTGACAAGCTGGAAGGCTGGAAATGATCGAAGCGTACATACAGCTGAGTCTCATCCGCATAGTTATGAGAGTCTAGATTTTTCTTGATGATTATATCGGCAAAAGCGATATGATAATTTGTGAAAAGCATTTGACCAATAACATAGCTCTGTTTAAATCCATGATTTAGAAGCTCTTGGGATGCACCTTCGGTTCACAAGCAATGTTTCATCAAGAGAGTATAAGTTTTGAGAAGTTTAAAAGATTGACTTAGTAACGTTTAACATGTTGAACGCACTTTTATCTCGGGGATTGACACTGGCAGTGCTAAAATAAGTCACATCCATTTGTATTTTAGGTCATTTCCAGCTCGGTTACCACCGGTCTCTGTAAGCATGACTGCAAGATCTGGAGTCATCTTGACGTTTTCCGATAAAGTTTCTGACTGGGCCTCTCTCTGCAGTTGGTGAGGCGCATGTAGTTGTTATCTTATTACGTGAAAAAAGTGTCAGCACGCATAAGCACATAAATAACGAAAAAGCGATGTCACCATTGAATTTAGAAATTCAGACGTGGTATCCCATCTAGGCAAGCCTTAACTTTGCTATTCTGAACAGCATAAAGTAGGTGGAGTTTATTAGGGAGATGATGGGGCCGTCTAATGAAAAATAAACTTTGAAAACCTTGCATCTAGATTTTGTGCAGAGTGAACGAATGATATCGAGGCAGATTGATTTTGAGCATTAGGTTTTACAGTTTCTGAATCGTACTTGGTTTGCCCATAACTTATAAGTTAGGGTAATAATCATTCAATTTAAAGAATTTTGCTACCCTCAATGTGCAGACGTCATCTGTACATGGTGTAGGAAGGATGCATGGTATCCCCTAGCTGCAATATCTTTTGAAGACTTCCGAAAGCATTTGCGAGTTCTTTTATAATTTATTTTCAGTGCTGACTCTGACGTTGCGTCCACAAAATATATTGCACTCGTTAGTCCACAGTAAATGTTAGCCCGTAAAAAGAATTTGACTGTCTATAGGCACTAGTAAGATACCATATTTATTTTGTAATGCTTAAATAGTTCTTCGCTCAACATTTTTGGTGCCTTCCTTCTCTTGTTTCAGACTTCCTAGGCAATAGATAGTAAGAGTTTTAGCGTCGCACTATATTCTTCCGACCTAAGTATTATTGCTGAGATTATAGGAAAACTTATATCATGTACCAATTATGCTTTTCTGATTAATAATTATAGTAAGAATACACTTGATGAAGCACCCTAGGAGAACTCAATCTCTTGCTCGACACTTTACATTTGCTGCAAGAGAAACACGATCTAAGGGTGAGTGGTATCATACTTGATAAACAACATCAATAACATGGTTAGGTGTGACATGCACAGGGTCAGCATGCACAGTGCGATTAGTGGTAGCATGCACAGTATAAGCACACATAAGCACATTAAGGATGAATCACAAGAACCCGGTAAATGCTGTCGTGAAGAGATACTTTCGTAAGTTCTTTAAATTTGGTAAAGTCAGTGGATGTCATGAAGCAAGTCGGGAGTGAGTTCTTTGCTTTGGGAGCATACGAACTGAATGCACGGTCTCTAAAGGATTTGATGTTTGAACGAGGTATAGGCAAACAGATAGATTCTGAAAAGTAGGCAGCATGATGCTTAGCCTATGGGGGGAGTAAATACAATTGGTAGGCTGGAGCCAAATACTGAAGCGACCTAAAAGTGAGTGACGAAGCCTTGAAGTCGAAGCGTTGCTCGACTGGGAGCCAGTACAGGTCGGTGAGAAGTGGTGTGACATGGCTATTGCTATGCTCATGACAGACAAGCTTAGCTGCAAAGTTTTGCAACAGCTGTAAGGGACTGATTGCACATGCCTGTGGGCTGGCAAGCAATCAGTTCCAGAAGTCAAGATGTCACAAATGCACGGACAAACTTTAATGCATTATCATCATCTCAATATTTTCAAATTTTTGCAAAGTTGTGTAGCTGAAAGTAGGCCGCCTTGATTGTGGAGCCGATATGATCGTCAAATAAAAGTCCGTTTTAACGTGAAACCTAACTTTTGTGCAGATTCCACAGGAGATATACTGGCAGAGCCGAAATTGAGCATCAGTATTTCCTATTTCTAAATCACACTTGGTTTGCCCATGACTAGTAAGGTAGTTGTATCATCATTTAATTTAAAGGAAATTTGCTGCTATCCACGAGTGGATAAAATCAATACATGAAGCAAGAGAGTTGAGAGAATTCTAGGTGCTAGGTTGAGTAAGCCTAGAGTTCACTTCCAATAAGGTGCATGACCTTACCTGATTTATAATAATCGTTGTAATAATTTTATTAATTTAACTTTTTGGCGCCTTCAGAGAAACTAGTGTCTTTCGGAAACTTCGCAGATACTGCGAAGGAAGCATTATATAATTCTTTTCATCCGTGGCATTCTCGATGAAAAGTATAGCAGGGTTGGCTGTGACGTGCACAGGGTCGTCAAGCAATTTATGTTAGTTGCAGTATCGACAGTGTACATCAGCACAAAATTGACGAATTGCATAGAACCACAGTGCTTAGATAGATAGATGAGATGTGCCTTGTTTTTAAATGACGTCAATTGGTGGTAATCGTGTACGCCTGTCGAATTCAGTTTCATGCTGTGATAGTAAATTAACAAAAGGAACGGTTTGTAAAATACCCGAGGTTCGTATTAGGTGTGCCTTACCGATTAAATTAGGAAAATCGGATGGCAAGACAGTTAGCCATGTGGACGATAGTAGATTTGATGGTTGGGCTGAAGTCACAGAATTAATGGACCTAAAAGTGCTGACATAACTGTGAAGTAGATGATCTGCTTGACTGGGAGGCAGTGCAGCTCTGGAGATGCATCACGACGTGGCAACTGCAAATCTCGCGATATGTGAGAACCTAGTTGTAGAGTTTTGTTCAATCTGAAAATACCCGAACGTGCAGGCCGATAGACGAGCAAGCTGTGAGTTTCTGAAGACTTGACGGTATTTAAAACGAAGATACAAAACTACCTGACCTCAGTGCCTTCAATGGCTTCTGATGCATAGCCAACATGGCAAGCTTTTGCTTGCCGACAACGTCTACATTATTAAGATTTAATTGGCATTTCTCATTCGGAATCTCAGCGTAAGTCCTAAAACAAGATTTAGTCTAATATTTTGTTAATATTACCAGTGTCATTATGAATAAGACAGCCTTGACTTTGGTGGAACGTAATATTTGCTTAACATCTTCAAGTCGTGTCGGGTTGACTTTAAAAAACACTCTAATAGAAAAATAACTAGTCACAGATTGAAGGATTTTCATGGATAAATCAAGATTAGTTCTTGATGGATTTCCATTTGGCTTTGAGTTTTTATCAGGTCGCTTGATTTAGCATTTGGATTTAGTTAGTTTGTTCGGAAGGTCGGTGGTAATCCGAGAGTCACCAGGCTCAGTGGAGATGGCTAGCAATAAACCCTACGAAATCAAGGTTGCTTGCACGATGTCATGAAATAATTTCACTACTTAAGGGCTTCGGCAACATTATCCCAGTTATGTCGGATGAGAGTTAAATAATTGAGACGAAAAAAAACTAACTTTAAGTCTCAAGATCTACAGTATTAATTCTAAAGAATTTTCCTGCTAACCACTTTTTTAGAGGGCAAGATACGTCAACGGTAACTAGGGACGTTTTTTTCATATTTGACGGCAGCACTTTAGGACAAAGGCTAGGACGGGATTGATAGCAGCGGTACCTCTTTAGAACAAGAGATGAATATAGCAATGAATGCATCAGAGACTGGCACTAAGAATTAAAGAGACGAAGTCTAGGGTGCTAAGGCTTTCGAGTTTGGATCTAGTAGGCGGCTGGAATCTAGAAAAAACATAGATTCCGCTATCCTTACAATCTTGATCTACTAGGAAATATTGCAGCGATCCGCCGAAAATGTTGCGGTAATGTAAATACGAATGCAGCAAGGGCATATATTCTCAAACGAGTCGTTTCTTAATTAGTGAAGAAGCAGTCTGCTTGGTAACAAGGGGAAAGACTGGTGGTAGTTTTGCTCATTTGTGTAAGATTCGAACCCGTAAGAAGTAAATTCGGTATTTTACCTAGCTAAAACGTGCTGGCACGACTTGCAATAACACTAAAATGCCTAGCCAATATAAATACATATTTTAGAAAAAAGAGTTTTGTTTTACGACAGCTTTCGGAAATTTGTATTGGTTACTCGTTGCTTACCTGGTTTAGCCTCCAAAAGCATGAGGCATCTTGGAGTGGAGTTGCTCGTAATTATGTCGGCGAAGGATTGAACGTCGGTTCTGATTACAGTTATGACCTGCACACGATTTATGATATCAGTAGTTTATTGGTCATTGCCTTTTATGGCCTTGTTATAGCCAGGGCCATTTTGGCTACGGATTACTGCAGTATTAATATTCATAATAAGAAGGAGACGATTGCATAGGACCTTCATAGAGCTGAGAGGTGCGTATCGGCATGTTTCGTGTTTCTAGAATTTCAAGTCTTAAGCGAGTTCCGGGCTTTCAAGAGCCCAAATAAAAAAAAGAACCTTTGGGCAGTGTCAGTCAGTCTTAGTGATAATGATGTAAGCCTGTGGCTGACTCGTTCTGTGAGGCTTAGCCTCCTTCGCTTAACTAAGCGCTCCTGTGACTGATCAATTATGGCTAAACTGAATTTCTCCATAGATTTCGCGGAAGCAGATTTTTTAAACAGTGTGAGCCTATAGATTCGTTCTTTAAGATGAAATCGGAGAGGAAAACGGAAGCTCAGTGTCACTCGACTGTTTAAGAACCTGACGTGAATTCATCACTTTTGTCTTTTCCTAAGATTGCTGAAGCACGTCTAAGAAATTAGGCTTCTCACTACATGTTATCTTTAGATTATTCATTATTTTAATAGGATAACTAATTACAGGTTTTTATTTTGGCTCCCACCTTTGGTCCTCGCGATTTGCCCATAAACGATTCAATAATATTACAACTGCAAAATTTGATTGGAATGCTGCGAGGAGTCTCCAAATAGGCATCTTTAGTGTGGATTCTGAGTTTGAAGCAGTACACGTGACTCACTCTGATCGGACCATTGCAGTAGGATTTAAGCGCTTGCATCTCACAATACGTCCTAGGCAAAAGTTCTAAATGAGTGATCATTCTTGTTTCTATGTCATTTGGGCTAGCTAATGCTGTTCTGTTTGGAGACCCACCTCATTTCAACCCTCACAACCATAGTGGAGTTCAGCCAGTAATGGTACAACGGTTCCAATCGTATGGCTATGTATGGCAACCATATTAAGATTTTAGACTCTTTCATCTACCGCATACACACACACACACACACACACACACACTGTTTTACTTGCCCGCGGGAATTCCTTCATTGGCTGAAGGGTTTGTTGTTTCAAACGGCACGCCCAATCCTTTACTGAGACAGATAGAAGATCAGAAATATTGTGATATAGCTTTCACAAACGTATTTACAAGCGGTAATAGCACCCTGATTGAATTTTTAATCGTCGTTGTAGACATGCATCACTGGACTCGTAGGTCAGCATACGATGCCCAAATTAGTGCCTCACTACCAAGTTGGGGCAAGGTAAGGCTATTTCAGAAAGGCTCGCCCTCGTACAGTGTTAAATATGGATCTCAAAGTGCTTTTCTCATGCTAAGATTCATGAACTATGCATCAACAAAAGAAAAGCACCCGGTAGCCACTGCCGTGGCCGGAGTCGCCAGGTCCGACGGAGCTCCTTGAGTACCCGCTCGTTTGGTATTCCTAGCATTGTCTCGAACCGCTCAGCCCGCTCCTTCAAAATTTGCTGCCATTCATGTCTTGATGACACCCTAAGCGTGTGTCTGGATTAAAAGGCTTCGCTGTTCTAATAGGTGATGTTATTGTGCGACCTTCACCACGTGCTCGTAATCTAGGTGCCGTGTTCGACAGCTGCCTCAATTTCAAAAGCTTCATTCAGAAGACTGCCTCTACAGCTAGCCATCACATCCGATCCCTATCCAAGATTAGAAGCTGTCTCGCACAGTGGCTTGTAAAAATTTAACTAGCTCGTTAGTTCTGTCTCGGCTTGATTATTGTAATTCCCTTTTGGCTGGGCGACCAAAGAAAGCTATTATGCCACTGCAGCGGACTATGAATATGGCTGCAAGGCTGGTCTTCAAGTCCCAGCGATTTGAGCACGTGTCACCTCTGCTGGAAGAGCTAGGATGGTTGCCGGTTGAGCAAATGATACAGAGCGAAGTTCTTACGCTGACCCACAAGGCCCGCCACGGCTTGGCTCCTTCGTACCTAGCTGAACTGCTGCATCAGTTTCAGCCTGTTCGCGCCCTGAGGTCCTGTGTGGACAATAAATTAGCTGTCCCTTTCCTCCGCTTAAAGACAGTTGGCGACAGAAGCTTTAGCTCTGCAGGTCCTAGGCTGGAACTCGCTGCCATAATTCTTACTCAACGACATCTACTCTCAAACTGCAATCTTTTTCAGCGGTCCTGAAATGCTACTTCTATGCTACTCACTACCTCAAGTGCTCTCCTGACTCTGCTATGCTTCCCACTTTCTCTTTGTTGCGTGAGGCGAAGTCTGTTGGGTACCGAATGCGTACCGAAAGCCGCTTAGGCTGTGAGTGTGGTATACAAAACTCTCCTGCATGACACCCACATGGTCTTTATGACTTCGTGGTGTTACTGACTAAGATACACTTAATTCCATTACCATTCAAAAAGCTGTAGTCAGGCAATTTCTCATGAAAGCGACGCTAGACAGGGAGAACTTAAGAAACTACCGCCCAGTCTCCTTTCTACCGTTCCTATCGAAGACGCTGGATCGGGTCGTGGCAGACCAGCTGAACTCATATATTAAAACTTCCAACCTTCCTAGTAAGTTCCAGTCTGGCTTAGGAGCTAATCACTTCAGAGTCGTCATCGATCAGGATGTACAACGACCTACTTAGGAATGCAGACATGGGAAGAGTGTCTCTGCTGGTTTTGCTCGATCTTTCGGCAGCTTTTGAAACCATCGAGCACAAAGTTCTTCTAGAGCGCCTCTCATCTCGCCTGGGCATCAATGCCACTGCTCTGCAGTGGTTCTTGTCCTATCTCAGTGGGAGACTCCAGAGAATTGACATGAATGGACGAAGATTATCTAAGGTACCTCTGAAATATGGAGTACCTCAGGGCTCCGTGCTAGTTCCGGTTCTTTTCACCGTTTATTCTCTCCCTTTTTGCTGATGTGATTGCGAAGCACAATTTCAGCTGTTACTTCTATGTGGATGATAGTCTGTTGTACCTTGGTTTGATCCCTCCCAACCTTCGAGCACGTCAAATTCTCTCAAATCACTTGCTGAATGCATTGATGTTTCGCACATGGATGGCAGCAAATTTTCTAAAACTAAACGATGATAAATCTAACTTACTAATTATGGGTAAACACAATGTGATTCAGAGATTGGAAAGGCTGACTCTCAACATTGGCTCTGCCAGCATATCTCCTGTTAAATCAGCTCGAAATCGAGGTGTCATATTCCAAAGCAACGTCTCGTTAGACGACCATATCAGCTCCACAGTCAAATCTGTCGATTTTCATCCAAATAACATTGCTTAAATTCGGGGTTGTTTAGGTAAGGATGCCACTTCTAAGTTGGTCCATGCATTCGTCACATCCCGTCTTGATTTCTGCAACTCACTGCTTACTGGCCTACAAGCATGTGCGATCGAGCGATTGCAGCTAGCTCAAAACTCCGCAGCTAGGCTTGTATGCTGTAATAATAATAATAATAATAATAATAATGTACTTGATAAAGCGCCCTATGAGGAATTAATCTCTTTCTAGGCACTTTAGATCTGCTGCAAAGGGAAATGCAATTGAATGGTAAGTAAAATCCTGCTTGAAAAACAAACAAAATGAATAATATGGTTAGAGGCGACATGCACAGGGTCAGCATGCAAATGTGGTTAGTGGCAGAATGCACAGTGTCAGCACACATAAGCAAGTTAAAGACGAATTACAGGGACCCACTAAATGCTGCCCTAAATAGGTGTGTTTTTTAAGTTCCTTTTAAATGTGGTCAGGTCAGGGGATGTTCTGACGTAGGT
The DNA here is from genome assembly GCA_009760855.2 of Cristatella mucedo. NCBI lineage: Eukaryota > Metazoa > Bryozoa > Phylactolaemata > Cristatellidae > Cristatella > Cristatella mucedo. Next base: position 284,436 of record WPIO01000164.1, read on the forward strand.
CGGGAGGGAGTTTCAGGCTTTGGGAGCATATGAACTAAATGCAAGGTCTCCAAAGGATTTGACGTTTGTACGAGATATTTCTAGAGTATTGGATTCAGAAAAGCGGGTGGTACGATGCTTGGCCTGATGGGGGACTATGTCGGAGAGATAGGCTGGAGCCATAGAATGAAGTGATCTAAAAGTCAGCGACAAAACCTTGAATTCAATCCGTTGCTTGACTGGTAGCCAGTGCAGGTCGGCGAGAAGTGAAGTAATGTGCCAACTGCGAAGCTCACGACAGTCAAGCCTAGCTGCGGAGTTTTGCACCAGCTGCAATCTCCTGATCGTGCATGCTGGTAGGCCAGAAAGCAATGAGTTGCAGAAGTCGAGACGAGATGTCACGAATGCATGTACCACCTTAAACTTGGTTTCCTTATTTAAAAAGGCCGAATTTTAGAAATATTATGAAGCTGAAAATAGGAGGATTTGACCGTGGAGCTGATATGGTCGTCTAACAAGAGCCGTGAGCGTATCAGTTGTCACGTTACTCCAATTCTCGCCGACCTGCACTGGCTACCAGTCTAGCAACGGATTTACTTCAAGGTTCTTTCACTCACTTTTAGGTCCCTTTATTCTTTGGCTCCAGCTAATCTCTCAGATATACTCCCCCAACAATCAAAGCATCGTACCACCCGCTTTACAGAATCCAACAGTATCCAAATACCACGTACCAACCTAAAATCGTTTGGAGACCGGGCATTTAGTTCGTATGCTCCCAAAGCCTGGAACTCCCTCCCGACCTGCGTTAGAACATCCCCTGACGTGACCACATTTAAAAGGATTCTAAAGCACACCTATTTAGGAAAGCATTTAGTGGGTTCCTGTGATTCTTCCTTCATGTGCTTATGCGTGCTGACACTGTGAATGCTGCCAGTAACCACATTTGCATTCTGACCCTTTGCATGTCACCCGTAACCATAGTGTTCATTTGTTTGTTTTTCAAGCATGATTTTACTCACCAATCAATTGCATTTCCCCTTGCAGCAAATGTAAAGCGCCTAGAGAGAGATTATGTTCTCTGAGGGCACTTTATCAAGTGCATTATTATTATTATTATTATTATTATTATTATCATTATTAAGGGCGGCACTTCAAGCCATGAGTGTCGCTGTCATAATGGACTCTAATCGTATCCAGCAATTTGATTGGTCTAAGCTCCGGCACAAATTACGGTCAGAATCTGTTAAAGTTAACAAGTCTTCCAAACCCCGATTAGATGATTGTACAATTTTATGATAGCTCATAACTTTCATTTGGAGAAAACCATTACTATTCATCCACTAACCTGTTTTGCATGCTGACCCAGTGCATGTCACCCCTAACCAGGGTATTCATTTTGTTTGTTTATCAAGCATGATAATGCTCGCAATTCAATTGCATTTCTTTTTGAAGCAAATGTAAAGCGCCTAGAAGGAAGTTGAGTTCATTGAGGGCGCTTTATCAAGTGCATTATGATTATTATTATTATTATTACAACAAATCTAATGCAATATCACAAAGTTGCTAGGCTTTGATTGTTCAGTCTAACTGTGTAAGTTAAAAAAAAATACATCGATGGAGATCTAGCTATCTCGGAGGTAGGCAAGCGACCTATCTATAGTTTTTTATAAATAGTCTCCTTAGCTGTCTGACTGTCGGAAATGTTGGCCCCAATCTCCTTATGAATGCCTTATTCCGGATGTAATATAGATGCTATCGCTTAAAATTAGAACTAAATCTGCATATTAGGTAGCAGTCCCTGGAAACTCAAATGGAAATACTCATAATCCTACATAGACCTCAAATTTACAAAACTGATATAACCTGTGCTAGCAGGCTAAAGTCTGTAAACGAATTTAGCTCATCTCTGCAAACGTTCGGTCACCAATGGCTGCCAGCTCTTGGACAAAAAGTATGCAGCGTATGGATTGGTAGATTCTCCACATTTTCCCTCATTAATAATTAAGTCAGAGAGGATCATCGTTAGAAGCTCTCTATTGTTAACGCAGGTGCAGGCAGAATTGCTATAATAATGATAATAATAATAATGATAATTCACTTGATAAAGTGCCCTCAGAGAACTTAATCTCTCTCTTGGCGCTTTACATTTGCTGTAAAGTGAAATGCGATTGAATAGTAAGTAAAATCGCGCTTGAAAAAAAAACAAAAAGAATAATATGGTTAGAGGTGACATGCACAGGGTCAGCATGCAAATGTGATTAGTGGCAGCATGCACAGTGTCAGCACGCATAAGCACGTGAAGGACGAATCACAAGGACCCACTAAATGCTGTCCTAAATAGGTGTGTTTTTAGGTTCCTTTTAAATGTGGTCAGGTCAGGGGATGTTCTGATGCAGGTCGGGAGGGAGTTCCAGGCTTTGGGAGCATATGAACTACATGCGCCGTCTCCAAAGGATTTAAGGTTTGTATGAGGTATTTCTAGACTGCTGGATTCCAAAAAGCGAGTGGTACGATGCTTGGCCTGATGGGGTAGTATATCTGAAAGATAGGCTGGAGCCATAGAATGAAGGGACCTAAAAGTGAGCGACAAAACCTTAAAGTCGATCCGTTGCTTGACTGGTAGCCAGTGCAGATCGGCGAGAAGTGGAATAATGTGGCAACTGCGACGCTCACGACAGACAAGCCTAGCTGCAGAGTTTTGCACCAGCTGCAATCGCCTGATCGCAAATGCTGGTAGACCAGTAAGCAGTGAGTTGCAGAAGTCGAGATGGGATGTCACGAATGCATGGACCACCTTGGACGTGGTATCTTTATCTAAATAAGCCCGAATTTCAGCAATATTATGAAGCTGAAAATAGGCCGATTTGACTGTGGAGCTGATATGGTCGTCTAACCAGAAGGTCGCTTTGGAATATGACACCTCGATTTCGAGCTGATTCAACTAGAGATATGCTGGCAGAGCCTTTTTGAGAGTCAGCCTTTCCTATCTCTGGATCACACTGGGTTCGCCCATAACTAGTAAGTTAGTTTTATCATCGTTAAGTTTTAGAAAATTTGCTGCCATCCATGTGCGGATGTCATCAATGCATGCAGCTAGTGAGTTGAGAGAGTTTGAGGTGCTCGAAGGCTGGGAGGGATCAAAGCAAACATACAACTGAGTGTCATTCGCATAGAAGTGAAAGCCTAGATTGTGCTTGGCAATCACATCAGCAAGAGGCAGAGTATAAACCGTGAAAAGAATCGGACCTACCACTGAGCCCTGAGGTACTCCATATTTCAGAGGTAATTCAGATGATCTTTGTCCATTCACGTCAATTCTCTGGAGTCTCCCACTGAGATAGGACCTGAACCACTGCAGAGCAGTGCCAGTGATGCCCAGGCGGGATGAGAGGCGCTCTAGAAGAACTTTGTGATCGATGGTTTCAAAAGCTGCCGAAAGATCGAGCAAAACCAGCAGAGACACTCTTCCCATGTCTGCATTCCTAAGTAGGTCGTTGTATACCCGAAGCAATGCTGACTCTGTGGAGTGATTAGCTTTAAAGCCATACTGGAACTTACTAGCAAGGTATGAGGTTTCGATATACGAGTTCAGCTGGTCCGCCACGACCCGTTCGAGTGTCTTTGATAGGAATGGTAGAAGGGAAACTGGGCGGTAGTTGCTTAAGTTCTCTTGGTCTAGTGTAGCTTTCTTGAGAAGTGGCCTGACTACAGCTTTTTTGAAAGGTGCTGGGACATGACCTGACGCTAATGACATATTAATTATGTTAGTTATGCAAGGCAGCAGCAGATCAATGCAACGTTGGAGCAGGACAGTGGGAATAGGGTCCAGAGGACTTGTTGTCTTCTTTGATTGAGATACGAACTTTAGGACTAGATCACTAGTGACCTGCTTAAATGCAGACATTGAGGTGCAGCCAGGAACCAAGGAACAGCATTCTAGTGGGGAGGTTGTCATCGCAGGGATGGATTCCCTGATCTTGTCTATCTTCTGCACAAAGAATCGAGAGAAGCGATCGGCTAGATCATCACTATGATCATCATTAGGATCATCAGGTAAGGAGCTAATCTGGGAACGGTTGAGGAGATGGTTTATTGTCGACATCAGCATTTTTGGAATGTGCATCTGTGATTCAACAATGCTATAGTACATGCAAGCGAACATCGGCCAAGCATGCTAGATTTCTAGACATCTGGCGTGTGCTGATTCCTAGGATTTACCCCAACATCCCTCATTGATATCACATGCACATCTAACGAGCTATGTGCAGGAACTGGTGGATTATTCTCAGCAGATATTGAATGTGCAGCACCGAATACTCTTTCTCAGGTTGGTGTAGCCTTGCCAGGTAATTGTTTTAGGCATCGATGCATACATTATTAGCGCCTGGATCGTAGCTTATGGCTAAGGTGCTCACTCTCTCTCTCTCTCTCTCTATTTTTCTCTCTCCCCCCTCTCTCTCTCACTCTTTCTATCCCTCTCTACTTTCCGTGTCTCATAATCTTAAAATGAGAAGTCGTTATCGTCACGGCCAAAAACAAAAGGGCATTTTGCATTAGAACAGCTTCAACAAGCTGGTTTCAATAAGGAGTCCCTTTACCGTTCATGAAGTCAAAGTGCGGTCTTCGGTGTTAGGGGCGTTTAAAAAAAATCCTCCTAACAAATGACGCCACTGCATAAAGGTATATAAATGTATGTAAGTATGCATTGAAATTGGAATGTCTAAAGTTGAAGTATAGCTTGTATTGCTTCAAAGAATATTCTAAGAAAATAATTCGAATTTAGAGATAATCTAGGAATTTCCAAAACATCCTTTGACGGCTTTTCCATACGTGATTACTTCTCGGTCACACAGTATAGCGATTCATTAACCTCTTCAGTTAACTCTTTCGACAAAAATGTTGCTAGAATATCACCACTTATCAATCGGCCGTTAATTTTACTTACAATAATGTTTTTTGGAAGGGTTGCTGGACAAGCAGTAGCTGATAACTATGAACCGAATTTACTCTTCTAATATTTTACGCCGTTACAGTCAGTTTACAAGTACTGATTTCCCGAGGTTACCCTTTTCTGGTAACTACAACATGGCGATGAAGTCTAATCTATTTATCTCCGTCTGCAACTCCACAAAGGCATAAAGACTATGTGAGTGTTACGGAGGAGATTTTTGTATAGATCACTGACAGCCTAAGCGGCTTTCGGTACGCATTCGGTAGCCAACTGAGTTCATCTCACGCAATAAAGAAAAAGTGGGAAGCATAGCTGAGTCAGATGAGTTGTTAAGGTAGTGAGTAGCATGGAAGTAGCAGCTCAGGACCGCTGAAAAGGATGAGCCATAGTCGGCAGTAGGAGATTAGTTGGCGCTGCATAAGAATTGTGGAAGACAATTCTGCAGTCTAAGACTTGCAGAGCTAAAGCTTCTTTAGTCAACGGTCTTTAAGCGGAATATAGCTAATAATTTCTTGAATAGAACAGTAGCATTGCTAAAATTCGGGCTTGCTTAGACAGAGATTCTACGTTTAAATTGGTCCATGCATGTGTGACATCTGTCTCGAAATATGTAACTCTCTGCTTTCTGGTCGAGCCACTAAATGCTCTCCTAAATAGGTGAGTTTTCAAGTTCTTTTTAAATGTGGACAGGTCAGGGGATGTTCTGACGCAAGTTGGGAGGGAGTTTCAAGCTTTGGCAGCATACGAACTGAATGCACGGCCTCCACAGGATTTGAGGTTTGTACGAGGTATTGGTTTGACTGTTGGATAACGAAAAGCAGGTGGTACGATGCTTGGCCTGGTGGGGGTGTAGATCTGAGAGATAGGCTGGAGCCAAAGAAATGGAGTGACCTAAAAGGGAGCAAGAAAAACCTTGAAGTCCATCCGTCGCTTGACTGGTAGCCAGTGCAGGTCAGTGAGAAGTGATGTAATGTGGCAACTGCCAAGCTCACTACAGACAAGCCTAGCTGTGGAGCTTTGCACCAGCTTTATTAGCCTGATCGCACATGCCGGTAGGCCAGTGAGCAGTGAGTTACAGAAGTCGAGACAGGATGTCGCGAATGCATGGACCAACTTGGACGTGGTATCCCTATCTAAACAAGCCTGAATTTTAGCAATGTTACGAAGCTGAAATTTGGCAGATTTGACTGTGGAGCTGATGTGGCCGTCTAACGAGAGGTCACTTTGGGACGTGACACGTAGATTGAAGGCTGATTCAACAGGAGATACGTTGGCAGAGCCAATTTTTACCGTCAGCCTTTCCAATTTCTGATTCACAATTGGTTTGCCCATAACTTTTGCCCACTAGAACGTTAGTTTCATCATCGTTTTGTTTTAGAAAATTTTCTGCCATCCTTGTGGGAATTTGAACAATACATGCAGCAAGTGAGTTGAGAGAATTTGAGGTGCTCTTTTTTATTAGGGATAATGTATTGAGAATTTACTGCTGCCGGGGCCATCGTAACTTAGGATTCCGGTACTTCTGAACCTACTGAATCACGGGATTGTGGTTTTGGTTCCTGTAGCGGCCATAATTCACGGGGCAACTCATCCAAGTGGCCGGTCATCGTGGTGACTTGGATGGAGCTAGCACGTCGTTCGCTTGGAATCAATCTGAAAAGGTTGATTCGATTCTATTTTTGGAAAATTGAAGTGATTTTGAGCACTCATCACTGTCGTTTATAGCTTGATATTTTTTTTGACGAAAGCAGCTCCAAAGCCTGTGTTGTTTAGCTGCCGGCCCTATTAGAGGTATCGTGCCTACCTTCACTATCGTGCTTATGACACATCTCCGATAATAGTGATCCGATAAACTTGATATGTATGATTGTGTGAAATGTATGATCCCCCGGAAAGACATATTGACAATATTGGCAACATGTCAAGATGGTTATGAGCATATTTACATCAAGGTATGTGATGCCAGCTGCTTAAGCTAACTTTGACTGTGCTTCCTTAACAGTTGGGCTGTTAGCCTTGAAAGGCTGCAAATTGACTATCTATGGCCACGCTGACTTTAAATTTTGAATATACGTCTGGTCAACATGTTTGACCCATGGATTTCTCAAATTTGGTTGTATGCGTGAAGTTAGTATAGTGTCACTGTCCTGTTAACTCACATGATTAGCCTTTCCTGATCGATGTGATGTTTTGAATGTCACACAAGTTTTGTATTTTATTTTTAGAAAAATCCCAGGCTCAACAAAAGTGTTCCACATCGTTTGAAAGGTTTAACATATTTCAATAATCCATTGTGATGAATCTATTTGAATAAAACCGAAGTGATATACAGAAGCAAGGCTTTGTCCTTTAACTTTACAGGTCATCGGAAGTATAAAGTAGCGCTTTGGTTACAATAAATAATAAAGAATGTTGCCCTTGTTGCTTGAGAAAATTTTCACGCCTTTCGGCCTATCAGTATTTGAGAAATATCAATACACGTGTCTTGAAGGAGATAATTCCTATAGTACTCCTAAAGGTGCGAGTCACTCACGAAATTCCCCTAAAGAATCCCTGCATTTTTCTGCATCCACTGTTCTCTTTTGCAGCCATATTTAGATTTCATATTCTCTATGAAAATATAAACTTGTCTCACATAGACTAAGAGCGTCACTTGGGCTTCATAATTGAGCCACATCCTTAGCTTTCATTTCCTATTTACGTAAGAATTTTGTCTGCTCATATAGAATTTCGATAATTTAATCATGCTTTAAAAAGACTTCACTGATCATTTGTTGCCGTTGCTTGCACTGTCTCCTCTGAATTTGCGTCATTTTTCTTCTACCTCTCTAGCCTGTGCTTCAGAAGGCATATTTGAGTTGCGAGAATTACCCTACCACTTATAGAGACCCAATTGCATCTCAGCCTTTATCTTTAATCTGTATGCAAAACCAGAACAACTAGTAGATTCTAAACTTGATCTAGATCAAGTTTCCCTACTATTTGCGTAAAGGCTCAACATTATCATCTACCTTCAAGTCTTCGCATGACACTTCGCTGAGGCATACCGATCAAGAGTGCACACTAGGTAAGGCGGTTATTTTCACGACCGCGGGACCGAGGTCGTGGGTTGGATTCCTGGGGTGGGCGAGCCTTTATCGCCGCCCCAAGCCATTGTGATATCAGCGAAGGCTCTTCTGTTGCTATGCAAAAAGAGGCTGTTTAATCAGCATGCATTTATTTATTTATTTTATTTAAGAGTGAACCACACGTCAAATTCCTGCTAGCCTGCAAGTAACGGACTTCTAAAATACATGCTCGGCCACGATGAAGAGCGGTCATTTGAATCTGTGGGCAAGTCGGGAGTGCACATGATGATGTACACGGACTGCCCTTTCCGTGCTGGACGGCCGGCAAGCTTCAGGAGCACGTGGCCCCTAGTCTCTTTCATTGGTTTCGAGTGTCATGAACTCATACTGCTGTGCTCCCGCGGCATCCACTGGTTCGCATTTATACTGATTCTGAATAGCTTAGTGCTGCAGTAGCTAATGTCTGAGTAGTTTTATCGGCTAATCATTTCATAGGATGACTTTTTCTGATGCAAAGAATGTCTTTAGTTTTCAACCGGCCGGCTTTCTTTGCCATGACTTTGAAATGACTTTGAATAATTAAAGTCTAAGCTAAAAGTGCACCTGTTGCTCTATCGGTTCCCATTACCAGAGCGAGCAGGCAAAGTTCATGCCCTTCCTCTGAAGCCTTTTTTTCTATATTCAGTCCACCTAGCGGCTAGTAAATCTTACTGTGATCGCCTAGCATTGGGTGTCTTTCAGAATCATGCTACTTGGATGCTGATTGGGCATGCTTATGTAAGCAAGAATACGATGCCCATGGCCTATACCCGCTGGCATGCTACTTCTCTCTGTTGTCTACCGTAGGCAGCTGTGTTAGCCGATAGGGACGTTCTGTGTCTATGTAACTAAGAATGTCAAATCGACTAATTAGTAATACGTTTATCATTACTTGATTTCAAACATTTCTTGGAGTTTGCTTGTGCTCTTAAGACCACGGAATGACAGCACGCTTTAATGTCATATTCGTGGGTGTGTTGCTTACCCAGAGGGCGTATTGGTAGCCCTAATGCAGATTCATCTCCGATTATTCCAGACGAACTTGAGACAACGAATTCCTTAAAAATGAAACATTGATTTTCGTTTTCACCATTTCCTAAAATTGAGACGTTAACTATTTTCTCATATTGACTGATTTATAATTCCCGAGTATTTTGTATTAAGCTGTTGGACTTACATTATAGGAGAAAGCAATATCTTACAAAAGTCCCAGCGAAGGCCAACGGCTTTGCAAAAGGGATAGTGATTTTCTGAGTTGAAATTATGTAGCATAAAACGTTAGTCTGTATGAAGATATATTTTCATTTTATTTTGTCCATAATTTGGTACTACACATTTTTTTACTTTTGCTTTTGTTTTTTATTGTTATTTTTATTTTTGCTTCACTCAGTTGTTAGTTGTGCCTAAATAGCCTCTTTCCCACCTGCCAGCAGTGACCTCAAATCGTTGTTCAAGAATACACTAGCCCAGGGGACCCGATGCTAGCAATAGTTATTACGATTGCCGTGAGTCATTTTTGTAGCAACTTCAAATGACATGACTAATATGTAGGTATTTTATAACTTGACGAGAGACAATTAGTAACCACTGGGTTTGTGAATTGTAAAGTATCAATCTTGCAACAAGAACCTAGTACCATTTTCACTTGAACCATTAAAAACAAGCACATAGACGGATGAGAGAAGAAACATTTTTCATTGTGCGAAGCAGAGAACCTAGAATACCTTGCATAAAAAACGTAATAAATGGCTCTTTAACATCTGGACCAGTTCTGTTACTTTCAAAAATGTCTCCTGCATAGACCTTCACTACGAACCCAATATTGGTGGAAGAGAACGTAAGCAACTGTCAACCAGTCTCTCTACCGTGGTTCCTATCGTAGAAACTGCCACTCGTAGTTACTGAACAAATAAATTCTTACATCTAAACTTCACGTTGGATAAAACATGAAAAGTTCCTGCCAAGTTTTAAGCTTGTCACTACACAAAGTAAGCAGTGCTGCAGATTTACAGTAACAATCTCAGCAGCCAAGATTTAGGTAGTGTCTAGCTCAGCCATGTTACAATTACAAATTATGCAACATTTTTCTTTGTTTACGACACTAAAAACGCACCACTTGGTTTCTAGTGTCTGGGGGTTTTCTTCGGTGAAGGGAGGCGTGGCATTACTAGCAATGCTCAAGCAGGGTTTTCGTGGCGTTGCTATCCTTTGCCGGCTTTATCGACACTTTTGAGAGATCTCAACAGCAACATTTACTCAAAAAGTTTAAAAAAAATGAGATACCCTGCAGATCAGTACTGGGTTAACTTCTATATATATAAATTGTTCTCGTTCTCTTGCACATAAAAATCAGCACATTAAACATTCGTTTTCAGCATTGGTTTGCGTAAAAGCAAAGTGCTGTAAATCTGATTTTATGACTTCCTGTTTGCCATGTCGCAAAACTCTCCCATCTTTTATTTTAGTTGTTCGCATTAAGTTGATGCTATCACCTCAAAAACAGTGGTTCATGGGAAAAATTCAAAATAGATGCAATGCAATTCTGTTTTCTGACTTTCCCTTGGTCCTCATCAAGCACCATTTTGACAACATGGTTTTCCGATGCAATAACATTTTTCATTTTGATTTAATTGCTTTGTTATCCGCAGCTGGTACAAAACTCTGCAGCTAGGCTTGTCTGTCGTGAGCTTCGCAGTTGCCACATTACTCCACTTCTCGCCGACCTGCATTAGCTACCAGTGAGGGAACGGATTGACTTCAAGGTTTTGTCGCTCACTTTGAGGTCTCTTCATTCTATGGCTCCAGCCAATCTTTCAGATATACTACCCCATCAGGCCAAGCATCGTACCACCCGCTTTTCCGAATCCGAAAGTCTAGAAATACCTCGTACAAAACTTAAATCCTTTGGAGACCGTGCATTTAGTTCGTATGCTCCCAAAGCCTGGAACTCCCTCCCGACCTGCGTCAGAACATCCCCTAACCTGACCACATTTAAAAGGAACTTAAAAACGCACCTATTTAGGACAGCATTTAGTGGGTCATAGTGATTCGTCCTTCACGTGCTTATGGGTGCTGACGCTGTGCATGCTGCCACTAACCACATTTGCATGCTGACCCTGTGCATGTCACCCCTAACCATGTTATTCATTTTGTTTGTTTTTCAAGCATGATTTTACTTACAATTTAATTGCATTTCCCTTAGCAGCAAATGTAAAGCGCCTAGAAAGAGATTAAGTTCTCAGAGAGTGCTTTATCAAGTACATAATAATAATAATAATTATTATTATTATTATATCGAAGTTTTTCTAGAGCACCTCTCATCTCGCCTGGGCATCACTGGCACTGCTCTGCAGTGGTTCAGGTCCTATCGCAGTGGGAGACTCCAGATTATTGACGTCAATGGACAAAGATCATCTGAAGTATCTCTGAAATATGGAGTACCTCAGGGCTCCGTGCTAGGTCCGGTTTCTTTAATGGTTTATACTATCCCTTTTGCTGATGTAATTGCCAAGCACAATCTAGGCTTTCACTTCTATGGGGATGACACTCAGTTGTACCTTTGCTTTGATCCCTCCCAGCCTTCGAGCACATCAAATTCTCTAAACTCACTTGCTGCATGCATTGATGACATTCCCACATGGATGGCAGCAAATTTTCTAAAACTAAACGATGACAACACTAACTTACTAGTTATGGGCAAAACCAGTGTGATTCAGATATTGGAAAGGGTGTCTCTCAAAATTGGCTCTGCCAGCATATCTCCTGTCGAATCAGCTCGAAATCTTAGTGTCATATTCCAAAGCGACCTCTCGTTAGACGACCATATCAGCTCCACAGTCAAATCTGCCTATTTTAAGCTTCATAATATAGCTAAAATTCGGGCTTGTTTAGATAAAGATACCACGTCCAAGTTGGTCCATGCATTCGTGACAACCAGTCTCGACTTCTGCAACTCACTGCTTACTGGCCTACCAGCATGTGCCATCAGGCGATTGCAGCTGGTGCAAAACTCGGCAGCTAGGCTTGTCTGTCGTGAGCGTCGCAGTTGCCACATTACTCCACTTCTCGTCGACCTGCACTGGCTACCAGTCAAGCAACGGATTGACTTCAAAGTTTTGTCGCTCACTTTTAGGTCCCTTTATTCTATGGCTCCAGCCTATCTGTCAGATATACTACCCCATAAAGCTAAGCATCGTACCACCCGCTTTTCGGAATCCAACAGTCTAGAAATACGTCATACAAACCTTAAATCCTTAGGAGACCGTGCATTTAGTTCGTATGTTCCCAAAGCCTGGAACTCTCTCCCGACCTGCGTCAGAACTACCCGTGACCTGACCACATTTAAAAGGAACTTAAAAACAGACTTATTTAGGACAGCATTTAGTGGGTCCCTATGATTCGTCCTTCACGTGCTTATGGGTGCTGACACTGTGCATGCTGCCACTAACCACATTTGCATGCTGACCCTGTGAATGTCACCCCTAACCATATTATTCATTTTGTTTTTTTTAAGCATGATGTTACTTACCATTCAATTGCATTTCCCTTTGCAGCAAATGTAAAGCGCCTAGAAAGAGATTAAGTTCTTTGAGGGCGCTTCACGAAGTAAATTATTGTCATTATTATTATTAGAGCTCGTCTATTGAAGAGATTATACCATAATTTACACAGTCTTAACTTACAGGAAAACCGAGCATTGCAATAACCCAGTTCGTTAATGCTTCCATGGAAAAAGGGGCTGCACCCAAGTACTTCAAATCGGCAATCGTTAGACCGATACTTAAAAAGCCAGGATTAGATACAGAGGTCCCTGAAAACTATGATCCGTTTCCCTTTTTTATTTCTCGTCGACGATTCTTGGAAACATTGTCGCTATGCGGCTTGGGGCACTTTTTGAAAAAAATGAAATATGAGAAGCATTTCAATCAGGGTTCAAAAGGCAGCACGTTACTAAAACTGCTCTCATCCATGTCATCAATGAAATTTGATGAGGCATCGACGAAGTGAATTTCGTTGCCCTAGGTGGTCTGACGGATCTATCAGCTGCCTTCGACACCACTGATCGCTACGTTCTCCCGGAATAATTAACAGCAATTGACCTGGCAGACCAGACACTGGCTTGATTTAAATAGTACTTGTCCGATCGTATTCAATCCGTGTTGTGTGGGGATCAGGTGCCTCCAACGAGACGGGTCTCCTGTGACGGGAGTCCCTCAAGGGTTCGTCTTCTGTCCCTTGCTGTGCTCCTTTTATAATCATCTTCTGGGAAAAGTAATTAGGTCGGAGGAATAGGATATCGCATTCACGCTGACGATACTCAGACTCGTATTTGCAATTCAAACCATCGGAATGTGCTGCAGCAGCCGAGAAACTGAATGCTCACTTGGCCGACATTCGATCCTGGATATAGGAAAACTTGTTGAAAATAAGCGACGATGCAACTAAACTGCTGCTCATAGGACACCCTAAGCGTGTGTCTGGATTCAAAAAAGCTCTGCTCTTCCAATTCGTTCAACCTTCACAACCTGCTCGAAGTTTCGGTGTCGTCTTCTACAGCTGCCTCAATTTTGAAAGCTTCATTCAGAAGGCTGCTTCTACAGCTAGCCATGACCTTCAATCCCTATCCAAGTATAAGAGCTGTCTTACGCGGTGGCTTGCAAAGAGTTTTAAAAGCTTCCTATTTCTGTCTCGGCTTGATTATAGTAATTCCTTTTTGAGCTGGGCTACCAGAGCAAGCCAGTAGGCGACTGCAGCTGGCTGTAAAATTGGCTGCAAGGCTAGTTTTAAAGTCCCAGAGGTTTGACCACATGTTTCCATTATTAAAAGAGCTAGAATGGCTGTCGGTTGATCAACGGATAGAGAGCAGAGGTCCTAAACTGACCCGCCTTGCCCGCCACGGCTTGGATCTTTCATACCTAGCTGAACTGCTGCAAAAGATTCAGCCTCTCTGTGCCCGCAGGTCCTGTATGGAAATTACAATAGCTGTTCCATTGCTCCTCTGAAAACCGTCGGCGACCGAACCTGTAGCTCTGCAGGTCCTAGACTGTTGAACTCTCTTTGCCAATTTTTATGCAAGGATAAATACTCTCCTGCTACCGAATATGCTCCGTTGCAGAGTTTTACTGGGAAATATATTGAATCTGCAGAAAGGGACTTGAAAAGTTCTATCTCTTCATTTATTTAAAGTTTGTTAGGAGTTAGGTACATGTAATTTTTTTCTTATTACGTGAAAATAGTGTTAGCACGCATAAGCACACAAACGACGACTCACAGAGACTAAATGCTTTCATAGATATTTTTGTTGAAAAAAAAAACATGAATAAAATACTGAAATGTCTCGATCGCCTTTATGGTGAGGAATTAGCAATCCGTAATATCAATTAGCTTAACGAACTTGGATCGTGACTTATATAAATCTGCGACTTAGTTCCAATTTATTTAGATTATTATTGTTTTATAATGGCTTCTTTTCGGCAAACAATCGGCTAAGGTTAGCTCTAAATTTATTCGAAAATTAGGAAATTACTCTAGTAAGCTGTCGCTCAAGAGTCTTTATTTAGATATTAGGCTTGGAAAACTTACAACGGATCAGAACTGACTGTCTATCGACAGACATACCATAACTACTGTAGATCGTACCAACCGATCCTGGCAAAAGCCAAGTCTAGCTTCTATGAAGATATCGTTGCATCAAAAAGGTGCACGATTCAAAAATACTGAAATTAACGATATACCATTTTCCCAATTATATCCAGATTAGCTCATTACCTCATAATCCATACGATGATCTAGCTGATCGCTTTTCTAGCTTTGTTGTCCAGAAAAAAGACCCAATCACAGAGTCTATCTCCACGATGGCAGCATCTGCCATAGAATGTGCTGTTACTCAATTAATTGTGGCACTTCAATGTCTACATTCAAGAAGGTCAATGGTAACCTCATCCCAGACTTCATATGACAATTGGAGAAGGAAACTAGTCTTTTGGACCCTATTCCCACTTTCCATCTGCTTCGATGCATTGATCTGCTGCTGCCCAGCATAACAGAATCATTAATATGCAATTAGCCTTAGTTCATGTCCCAGCACCAATATAAAAGGCTGTAGTCAGGCCAGTCCTCGAGGAGGCAAAACTAGCCCAAGAGAACATATATAACAATATATATTTATGAGCGACTACCGCCTAGTCTTCCGTCGATCATTCCTATGAAATACACTGGAACGATTCACGGCCAGCTGAACTCATATATTGAAAAGTAAAACCTTGCTAGTAAGTTACACTCTGGTTTGAGAGCAAATCATCCCACAGAGTCGGCATTGCTTCGGGTTACAACGACCTAATTAGAAATGCAGATATAGGTAGAGAATTTTCACTATTTTGCTCAATCTGTTGGCCGCTTTTGATGCCATCAACCATAAAGTCCTCCACGAACATCTCATATCTCGCATGGGAAATAATGGCTCTGCATTGCTGTTATTCAAGTTGTATCTCAGTGGGGGACTCCAGAGTACTGATGTGAATGGATAAAAATCATCTCAGGAACCTCTGAAATATGGGTTAACTCAGGTCTCTCAGCATTGAACTGTGCTTTCATGGTTTAACTGTTCCTCTTGCCGATGAGATTGCCTAGTATATTCTAGGCTTTCACTTTTATGCAGGTGAAACTCAGGTGTACCCGTGCTTCAATACCTGCAAGTCCTCCAGCACTTCTAATTCTCCAAAATCCCATGCTTCCTTTATTTATGATGTTGGTGGATAAATAGACAAGAATGACATAGTTAGTAGTGACATGCACAGGGCGAACATGCAAGTGTGGTTAGTGGCAGCATGCAGTGTCAGCCTGCACGAGTAGATACATACCGAGTCATAGGAACCCACTAAATGCTGTCCTAAATAGGTAAGTTCTTTTTAAATGTGATCAAATCAGGGGATGTCGTGAGGGAAGTCGGGAGTAAGTTACAGGCTTTGGGAGCATACAAACTAAGTGCACGGGGTCCAAAGGACTTGATTTATACGCGGTTTAGGTAAACAGTTAGATTCCGAAAAGCGGGTGGTGGGATGCTTGGCCTGATTTGAGAGTTGATCTGATAGGTAGGCTGGAGCCAATAAATGAAGGAACCTATAAGTGAGAGACAAAACCTTGAAGTCGATCCGTTACATGACGAGGAGCCAGTGCAGGTCGGCAAGAAGTGTTGTGATGTGGCGACTGCGAAGCTCACGACAGACAAGCCTAACTGCAGAGTTTTGCGTTATCTGTAACCACCTGATTGCACAAGCCGGTAGGCCAGTAAGCAGTGAGTTATAGAAGTCAAGAAGGGATATCACAAATGTATGGACCAACCTGGAATTGGTATCCTTATCTAAACAAGCTTAATAGTCATTGGACCATGCTTCCTTTTGAGCCAATCAAAAGTGCCCAGAAAGAGATTGAGTTCTCTGAGAGTGCGACATCAAACGTATTATTATGATTTTTAAGGCCTTTATAAGCCATAATCTAAAAAATGAGCGCTCTTAAATTTCTTCAAGTGGTTTATATCTTATTTGCAAAGTAATCCAGACCGGATACAAAGCTTCAATGACCAGGTGAGGTTCAGGATCCTATTAAAAATTACTGAAACTGTACGATTTCACATTTAAACTGAAAACAGGGTCATGCAAGGAGAACTAGAAATTAGACAATCGTAACAATTCAATATCTGCTGTTATACACTAAGACATAGATTTTGGGCAGGCACAGTAGCATGCTCAATGAACAATGAAAATAACAAGGTTAGGGTTGACATGCATTGGGTCAGCATGCAAGTACGGTTACTGGCCGCCTGCACAGTGTCAGCAGGGAATAAAAAGAACGAAATCTCACAACAATTCCAATCGGATTTCAAGTAGCAGAACTCTACTAAAACTTATCTCCTTCGTGCTACAAATGACATCCTGTACAGCAACGATGAAGGATATATTACGGCACCCGCCCGGCTGCATCTATTAGCTGCTTTTGAAACCGACGTGGCCCGGAGTGCTAGTAGATAAGACTATAAGTGAAAGAGAGAAGAGAGTGTTGGAAATGACGCCTTCATTTCATTCTGCTTCAACAGGCCGCAGGATGGCAGAGCAGAGTGTGAGCGTTCACCTATTCAATTTCTGAATCGCACTTTGTATAGCTTATCACTAGCAAGTCTGTTTTGTCATTATTCACCTAAAAAGCAAACTAAAGAAATTTTGGAAGCGTCCATGTCCAGTTGTTATCGATACATGCAGTAAGGCAGTTCACGAAATTGGACGTCTCAAGTGCTGGGAAAGATCAAAGCAAACGCACATTAAACTGTTGGTGTTTAGATGTGAAAGCTTAGATATAATTTGCAAAAACATCGGCAAGAGGAAGAGTATAAAGCGTGAAAAGAAAGAGACCAAGGCCAGATCCCTGAGGCAGGCTGCATTTCAAATGTTCATCGGATGATGGTTTTCTATTTACTCCCATCAACACTTTCGAGTCTCCAACAAGATTGCACCTGAACAATCACAATGCAAGGCTAGAAAGTACTTGGCGAGACGAGACGCACTGAAGGAGGACTTGGTGATCGATAATATCAAAGGCTGCGGAAAGATCGAGCAAAACAAGCAGAGATACACTCTCTGCATTTCTAAGTAGGCCGTTGTACACTACAAGCAATGCTGACTCTGTGGAGTGATTAGCTCTAAATCCAGATTGGAACCTAAAAGCAAGGTTTGAAGACTATATATATATATATATATATATATATATATATATATATATATATATATATATATATATATATATATATATATATATATATATATATATATATATATATATATATATATATATATATATATATATATATATATATATATATATATATATACATATATATATATATATATATATATATATATATATATATATATATATATATATATGTATATATAAAGAAATTTTAAGATGATATATATTTGAAGAATATAAATATATATATATATATACAGGAATGTAAGGAAATTTCTTTAGTTTATATATATATATATATATATATATGTGTGTGTGTGTGTGTGTGTGTGTGTGTGTGTGTGTGTGTGTGTGTGTGTGTGTGTGTGTGTGTGTGTGTGTGTGTGTGTGTGTGTGAGTTCAGCTGGTCTGCCAATACTCGTTCCATTGTCTTTGGTGGTAACGGTAAAAGGGAAACAGGGCAGTAGTTGCTCAAGTTCACTAGGTCTGGTGTAGCTTCCTCCAGTAGTGGCCTAACTGCAACCTGTTTAAAAAATGCCAGGAAATGATGTGAGGCTAATGTCATATTTCTGATGTTAGTTATGCGTGGCGGAAGCAGATGAATACATCTTACTAGCAGCACAGCAGGAATAGGGTACTGAAGTCTGGTTTTCTTCTTCGATATCGATATTACCTACCAAAGACACTGGAGCGGGTGGTGGCAGATCAGTTGAACTCGTATATTAAAAATTCCAACCTTGCCAGTAAGTTCCAGTATGGCTTTAGAACTAATTACTCCACAGAATCAGCCTTGCTTAGGGTGTGCAACGACCTACTTAGGAATGCAGACATGGGTAGAGTAACTCTGCTTGTTTTGCTCACTCTGTCAGCAGCTTTTGACATTATCGATCACCAAGGTCTTCTAGAGCGCCTATCATCTCGCTTGGGCATCACTGGCTCTGCTCTGTAATGGTTCAATCTCAGTTGAAGGATCCAGAGTATTAAAGTGAATGGACGAAGATGTTCTGAGGGGCCTCTGAAAAATGGGGTACCTTAGGGCTCCGTGCTAGGTCCGGTTCTTTTCACGGTTTATACTCTCCCTTTTGCTGAAGTGATTGCCAAGCACAATTTCGGCTTTCACTTCTATGCGGATGACACTTAATTGCACCTTTGCTTTACCAGGACGTTACCATGACAAATTTATTATATTTTTTAAATTTTCTTATGCACATAATATGTAGATTGCCTATACAATTGTAAACCAACCACCTTATCTAGTGTGCCAAGCGATCGGTTCTATCATCACGAGAGTCACTAATGTTGGTGCTCGCCCAGAAGTGGATAGACGTTTGATAACTTAGTACTCGTTTGCCAGTGGATGGATTGTCGTTCCTATTCTTTTGTATGTCTTCCCAAGGTGTCCATGTTTGTGACAGGCTAAGCTAGTTAAACGTCTGCCGTAAAAGCTATTGGTAAGGGTCTATAGCGACCATCGTTATAGACTATGCTCGTCCACAATTTCTGAAAGCTGCTATCTTTAGATAGTTTTGTTGATAGGCCTTCATCTCGAAGTAGGCGCTTCGCAATTCCTTCAATTATAGGCGATAGCCACCGTTTCACGATAAGAAAGGAATCAAGCCTTAAGAAAGTTGCACATTTCCTTAAGAACAAAGTCACGCCCGCAGATTAGTTCCATGCGGCACATGTGGCACACTGGTCGTGGTTATCACTCTGAAGACCGAAAAAGAATACGTTCACTAGCAGCCAAACAAAATCAGAGTGTAACGCTACTTAGCTGAGTAGTGAGTCTGAAGCTAAAAGGGCTCACAAGACCTTTTAACTGGACTTTTAACTGGACCCAGCAGTGACAGAAACGGACGCTTTTTCAAGCTTCTTCTTGAATGTGTGTGATTAAGTACGTGGACCAAGTTCATAAGTACTTTACGAAACTCTCCTGGATAGCCACCAACCACACGTGAGTGCTGACCCTTTTCATGTCATGTGTTATTCTTGATGCTTATTGAGCATGCTGCTAATAAACATTTCATCGTGCTTCCTTTCCAGAAAATTTAAAGTGCCGGGAAATAGATTAAGTTCTCTAAGAGGCCCCTTATGAAATGTATCGTTAATATTGTTATTATTATTCAGATGCGATGCGCCTTTGAGCCTAAACTCGAAGAAAGTCTTTGAAATTAACTAGAACTGCGTCAGACACCGATGCATATCACCCCTAATAATGTTATTCATGCTTTTTGTTTATCAAGCATGATATTGCTCACCATTCAATTCCATTTCCCTTTGCTGCAACTGTAAAGCGCCTAGAAAGAGATTGAGTTCACTAAGGCCGCTTTATTAAGAGCATTATTATTATTCTTATTATCTGGGGTCACAAAATTAAACAAATCTTCTCATGCAGCTGCACTTTGGAATAATCAATTATCACCGAATCCTGCTTATCTGACCGCATGGATATTTCATTCAGTCTACAATGAGTACCCTCCTCCTCCTGGTATAAAATCACATGTAAATCGCGAAACCCGAAATGAAAACGTGAAGTCTTGCTTTACCGGTAGTAAAATGGTGTTGAAGAAGTGGAATGAGATGGCAATGGTAATGGATTTTTGTATATTTTGCTTAATTAACCTGGGCGTCTGCAGTCTAGGAGAAACAGCGTAAACCCTAAACCAAAAACCTGCTCGACAGAAAGCACAAAGAACGTTTGCTAATACCAGCATTGCCTCTATCCGATCTGCAAGATTTTCTACAAGTGCTGTAGGTTAATCTCTCTAACTTAGTAGTCATCAGGCCCGCTATAAACTTTGCAGCCCAGCTTAATACATGCCTTCGAATGCTTGCTAAATTGCATGAACCACCAACAATACGTGCAGTAATTACTTCAAACGGCTTTGCCATTTTATGATATTTTTGACTTGACCGAGAACTTTCAGAAATCGATCGACCGCTAGACTATAACCGGTAAAACACCTGCATGCTTTTTCTTTCAACCGTGCTTCAATCAAAACTGGCACACGTGGCCATATTCGCTCGCTCCTTCAGCCATTTAAAAACGTGTGCAGTTTGCTCAAAAAGACTTGTGAATCTTGTGTTGCAAGTCACTCGTTTAGTGAGCTGACATGAGTTTTATCATCCAAAGGAAGAAAGTCCAAATTTATCGCAGAAAATAATCTAATATCTGTGTGAATCTTTCCTAATAAATCAAGCTATTCACGCTGTGTGTGATTATAAATTTGATTTTGATAAATAATCTGATGCTTTGAGCGAAGTTTTGTTACTGATTGAGTCATTCTGTCTTGCTGCACATGTACGTCTCTTTACTCACCTCAAGGCTCACACATTCGGCCACATATTTCTGTTAAACCGAACGCCAGCTTCATCAATAATATATTGATCATAATAATATTAATAATGCACTTGATAAAGCGCCCTCAGAGAACTTCATCTCTCTAGGCTCTTTGCATTTGCTGCAAAGGGAAATGCAATGGAATGGTAAGTAAAATCATGCTTGATAAACAAACAAAATAAATATTAGGGTTAGGGGTGACATTCGCTGGGTCGAAATGCAAATGTGGCTAGTGGCAGCATGCACACTGTCAGCATGCATAAGCACATCAAGGACGAATCACAGGGACCCACTAAATGCTGTCCTAAATGGGTGTGTTTTTAAATTCTTTTTAAATGTGGTCAGGTCAGGGGATGTCATGACGCAGGTCGGGATGGAGTTCCAGCCTTTGGGAAATTCCGCCTACTTAACTATAGGTTGATCTCAGTCAGTCTACACGAAGTGCCCTGCTCAACATTAAATGTCACTTGTGAATCGCGATACCCCTGCTACCGGTGATGTCGATTCTATCCACTCTAGATAATGTCTTTTGTGCCCCAGCTACTCAATTCGCCTTCCAACCTTTTCTTTTCCAGAAAATGTAAAGCACCTCGAAAGAGATATAGATCTCTGATGGGGATTTACCAAATGCATTATTATTATTCTTATTCATAACAGTTACAATGTTTCAACCCGACTCTAGCTGACATGCTAGACGAGTTCTTGCTCTGGGTTAGTTCACCGTCGGTCCTCGCACTGACGAGCTATATGGCTTGACACGGATAATAAACTCGCTAGGTTAACTAAGCCAAAGTTTTTTTGGCAGCAAGAAAAATATAAGAGCTTACTTATTATTGACCGGGATCTGAGGACGATTGTAGATAATAAAAGCACATCCTAGAGAAAGCCAAGTCTAAGTCCAGCTTCAAGAAAATCTGTTGAATCACATGTGCAGGCTCCAAAATTGCTCAGGCCTACCATCTGTTATCGTCTTAACCTCTCCAACACTAGCTCTTTACCTTGTGAACACTGAGGAGTCCAGCTGATTGCTTCTCTTGCTTCTTTGCCACCGATATATCAAAGGTCAGACTGTAGAGAGCCCCAGAGGTCGAAGATTATTTTGTTTTTTGTTATTTATTTGTTATTTATTTGTTATTTATATTTATTATTTATATTAAATAGCATCATTTCTTGACTCGTGTCCCTCAAATAGGTTTCAACGGAGTTCTTCTTTTTAAATTCCATGTCTGTATTCAAGTTCAATGTTTACATTCAGTGAGAGCACGATATCTCATCCTAACATGATCCCATTCAAAAGATGCTACTAATCTCGTAGACCCTATGACAACGTATAGGGTCTCAGAGGCTAGTGATAATAATAATAAAAATAATTCACTTGATAAAACGCCCTCAGAGAACTTAATCTCTCTCTACGCGCTTTACATTTGCTGCAAAGTGAAATGCAATGAATGGTAAGTAAAATCATGCTTGAAAAACAAACAAATGAATAATATGGTTAGGGGTGAAATGCAGAGTGTCAGCATGCAAATGTGGTTAGTGGCAGCATGCACAGTGTCAGCACCCATAAGCACATCAAGGACGAATCACAGGGACCCACTAAATGCTGTCCTAAATAGGTGTGTTTTTAGGTTCCTATTAAATGTGGTCAGGTCAGGGGATGTTCTGACCCAGGTCGGGAGGGGGTTCCAGGCTGAGAGAAGCATACGAGCAAAATGCACGGTCTCCAAAGGATTTAAGGTTTGTACGAGGTATTTCTAGACTGTTGGATTTCGAAAAGCCGGTGGTACGATGGTCGGCCTGATGGGGTAGTATATCTGAAAGATAGGCTGGAGCCATAGAATGAAGGGACCTAAAAGTGAGTGATAAAACCTTGAAGTCAATCCGTTGCTTGACTGGTAGCCAGTGCTGGTAGGCGAGAAGTGGAGTAATGTGGCAACTGCGAAGCTCACGACAGACAAGTCTAGCTGCCGAGTTTTGCACCAGCTGCAATCGCCTGATCGCACATGCTGATTGACGAGTAAGCAGTGAGTTGCAGAAGTCGAGACGGGATGTCATGAATGAGTGGACAAACTTAGATGTGGTGTCTTTATCTAAACAAGCCCGAATTTTAGCAATGTTATGAAGCTGAAAATAGGCAGATTTGACAGTGGAGCTGATATGGTCGTCTAACGAGAGGTCGCTTTGGAATATGACACCTAGATTTCGAGCTGATTCAAACAGGAGATATGCTGGCAGAGCCAATTTTGAGAGTCAACCTTTCCAATCTTCGAATCACACTGGGTTTGTGCATAACTAGTAAGTTAGTTTTATCATCGTTTAGTTTTAGAAAAATTGCTGCCGCCCATTTGCAGATGTCATCAATGCATGCAGCTAGTGAGTTGAGAGAATTTGAGGTGCTCGAAGGCTGGGAGGGATCAAAGCAAAGATACAACTGAGTGTCATCCCCATAGAAGTGAAAGCCGAAATTGTGCTTGGCAATCACATCAGCAAGAGGCAGAGTATAAACCGTGAAAAGAATCGGACCTACCACTGAGCCCTGAGGTACTCCATATTTCAGAGGTAATTCAGATGATCTTTGTCCATTCACGTCAATACTCTGGAGTCTCCCACTGAGATAGGACCTGAACCACTGCAGAGCAGTGCCAGTGATGCCCAGGCGGGATGAGAGGCGCTCTAGAAGAACTTTGTGATCGATGGTATCAAAAGCTGCCGAATGATCAAGCAAAACAAGCAGAGACACGCTACCCATGTCTGCATTCCTAAGTAGGTCGTTGTATACCCTAAGGAATGCTGACTCCGTGGAGTGATTAGCTCTAAAGCCAGAGTGGAACTTACTAGCAAGGTGTGAGGTTTTGACGTACGAGTTCAGCTGGTCCGCCACGACCCGTTCCAGTGTCTTTGATAGGCGTGGTAGAAGGAAAACTGGGCGGTAGTTGCTTAAGTTCTCTCGGTCTAGTGTCGCTTTCATGAGAAGTTGCCTGACTTCAGGTTTTTTAAAAGGTGCCGGGACAAGACCTGACGCTAATGACATATTAATTATGTTAGT
The DNA here is from genome assembly GCA_009760855.2 of Cristatella mucedo. Taxonomy (NCBI): domain Eukaryota; kingdom Metazoa; phylum Bryozoa; class Phylactolaemata; family Cristatellidae; genus Cristatella; species Cristatella mucedo. The sequence goes on from WPIO01000164.1 coordinate 308,600, forward strand.
TATGCATGGCAGCAGCAGATTAATGCAACGTTGGAGCAGGACAGTGGGAATAGGGTGCAGAGGACTTGTTGTCTTCTTTGATTGAGATACGAACTTTAGGACTAGATTGCTAGTGACCTGCTTAAATGCAGACATTGAGGTGCAGCCAATAACCGAGGAACAGCATTCTAGTGGGGAGGTTGTCATCACACTGATGGATTCCCTGATCTTGTATATCTTCTGCACAAAGAATCGAGAGAAGCAATCGGCTAGATCATCATTAGGATCATCAGGTAATGAGCTAATCTGGGAACGGTTGAGGAGATGGTTTATTGTCGACATCAGCATTTTTGGATTGTGCATCTGTTATTTAACAATGTTTTTATAGAAGCTAGACTTGGCCTTTGCTAGGATCGATTGGTACGACCTACAGTAGTCTTCATATGCCTGTCGATGGACAGGTAGTCTGGATCTTTTGTATGCTTTTTCAAGCTTTCTTTAAGTAGACTTGGCTAGTTTAATGTCTGTGGTAAGCCATACGCCGTCTGGGCGATGGCGCACAGTGCGCTTTGTCAGAGGTGCAAACTCGTCGAGCGTGTCAGCTAGTGTCGTGTTGTAGTTATCAACCAATGATGACAGATCGAAGGGAGGATTGAGCAGCAGAGGCTAGGGTATATGGCCCTCGGAGAGCTTAATCTCTTTCGAGGCCTTTTACAAATGCTGGAAATAAAGCACAACCGAAAAAGTTATTTTGAGCATGCTGAATATACAACAAGAATAAAAAGGTGATGGGTGACACGAGCAGTGTCAGAATGCTAGTTTGGATAGTGGCAGCATGCTGCGTCAGCATGCATAAGCAGGTAAAGGACGAATCAAAGGGATCCACTAAATGCTGTCTTGAATAGGTGCGTTTTTATTTTTTTTTTAAATGCGGTGAAGTCTGGAGATGTCGTGACACATGTCGGGAGTGACTTATAAGCTTTGGGAGCGTAGGAACTTAAAAGGCACTATCTCCGACGGATTTGAGATGTGTACAACGCACAATTTAGAGCGTCAGCCTCATTATTTTTATTATTATTGTTATTACTGACAATGTGAGCTTTCTGACTTGGTATGTGCAGCATTTTTGAACACGAGCCTGCCGTTCGCAACACAATGCCATCAAAGACAATGCGTCTCACTGTTGTGACCGGCCTCCTTCTGGTTGTCTAACCTTGTTTATAGAGGAGTTTTCACAGTTCTTTGCTCAAGTATTTGTGTGGGACAGGCAGTAACTGTTTCTAGGGGACTTCCATATTCAGGTTGAAAACCCTACCAGCAGCCAGGTTCCCCTAATTTATTGAAAGTCTGGAGAATTTCGGTTTGGCCCAACAAGTTAATCATTGCACCCAGGTCGGTGGCCACATTCTAGATCTTGTGATCACTAAGGATGTCCTCTCCACGGAACTTGTTGTGTGCCCACTGACCCTCTAAGATCATCGTTCGGTCTCGTTTATTCTAGCTCTCTTGTAGTACAGGGTATTGTCGAACTTGTCAAACCGCAATACTTACAAAGTATTGACATGGACGATTTTTTGAAGTCGGTGATACATGTCTTCTTGAGCTGCATTCAGACTCGATCAGCAGCCTCGATACCCTCACTGATGATATGAACATGACACTCAGGTGTGCTCTTGACAAGCATGCTCCCGTTCATTCTATCCGTGTTCAAAGTCGTGGATATTCCTTTTAATTTACAAAAAACTCCTAAAGATGCACCGGGTCAAGATCGGGCTTGAACTTCGTTTCAAGAAATCGTAGTCCGATCTATGCAGATCTAGTTAACTTCAATGACTTCTTTCGAGTTTACACCCGAAAGCTAAAAAATACCAAGGCTTCGTTTTTCATTCGAAAGCTGAATGCCTGCCAGTCGAACACTAAACACATTTATAAGACAATAAACCATTCACTGTCCAATACTGTGAAGTAAGACTCCCCAGATATTGAGAGCTGAGCCCACAAGTTTTCAGCCGTCTTTACGTAAATAAATGTGCACATTTGTGCCTCTATTGAGCCTCCTCCGACAAAAACTATCGTGGTTCCACAACCTGTGACCTTCCTTAAAAGGTTATCCTAAGTATCTGCATGCAATGTAGCTACCTTAACAAGGTTTAGAAACAAGAGCTCGTCTCTTGAAGACCCTATACCCTCATCTCTGAGGTCTTCACCAGCAGACCAACTCAGCCTTACCATAGCCAAGATTCCTAATGCTTCTTTGGGAGGAGGGGTCGTGCTCAAGTCCTTCAAATCGGCAATCATTAGGCCTATTCTTAAACAGCCTTGATTATACACAGAGGTCCTTGCAAACTATCACCCAGTTTCCCTCCTTCCTTTCTTATCAAAAATTCTTAAAAAATGTTTGCTAAGCAGCTGGTGGAACATATTAAAAATAATGGAATGTCAGTAACATTTCAATCGGGTTTCAAGAACCAGCGCTCTTCTGAAACTGCTCTCCTCCGTTTTAACAATGACATTCTACGTGGCAACGACGACGGGAATGTCACTGCCCTAGCTCTGCTAGATCTGTCTGCTGCCTTCGACACCATTGATCACGAGGTTTCACTTTAGCAATTGAGAGCAACGATCTGTCTAGTAGACGAAGCACTGGCTTGGTTTAAATCTTACTTGTCTGATCGTGTTCAATCCGTGTAATGTGGGGGTCAGGTCTAACAAACGGGAATGGCCACCTTTGGAATCACTCAAGGGTCCATACTTGGCCCCTTCCTGTTCTCCATTTATACACCACTCTGGGAAAAGTCATTAAGGCCCATGGAATAGGATATCACTTCCATGCTGTTTATAATCAGTTGTATTTCTCATAAAATGCGTCGGAATCTGCTGCCCCAACTGAGAAACTGAATGCTCGATTTTCCGATATTCGATCCTGGACGTCGGAAAACTTCCTGAAATTAAATGATGTGCATGCCACCTTTAACCATGTTATTCATTTTTTTATCAATCATTTTATTACTCACCATTCCATTGCGTTTCCCTTTAAGTCGAATGTTAAGTACCTAGAGGGAGATTAAGTTCTCTGAGGGCTCTTTATCAAGTGCATTATTATTATTATTATTAATGATGCTAAAACCGAACTGCTGCTCATTAGACACCCTAAGCCTGTGGCTGGATTAAAGGGCTTTGCTCTTCTAATAGGTGATTCTATCTAGCGACCGTCACCATGTGCTCGAAATGTAGGTGTCGTTTTCGACAACCACCTTAATTTTAAAAGCTTAAGCCACAAGACTTATTCTACAACTAACCATCACGTCCGATTTCTATCCAAGATTAGGAGCTGTCTCCCACAGTTGTTTGTAAACTAGCTCCTTAGTTCAGTCTCGGCTTGATTACAGTAATTCCCTATTGGCTGGGCTGCCAAAGAAAGCTATTAGGCCACTGCAGCAGACTATGAAAATATGGCTGCAAGGCTAGTCTTTAAGTACCGGCGGTTTGAGCACGTGTCTCTTATGCTAAAAGAGCTAGGTTGGATGCCGGGTGGGCAACGGATCTGGAAAAAGTTTTTATGCTGACCCACAAGTCCCGCCGTGGCTTGACTTCTTCGTACCTAGCTGAACTGCTGCATCAGGTTCAGCCTGTTCGCACTCTCAGGTTCTGTGTGAACAATAAATTAAATGTTCCATTCCTCAGCTTAAAGACAGTTGGCGACAGAAGCTTTAGCTCTACACATCCTAGACTGTGGAACTCACTTCCACAATTCTTACGCAATGACAACAACTCTCGTACTGAGAACTATGGCTCATCCTTTTCAGAGGTCCTGAGCAGCTAATTTCATGCTACTCACTACCTCAATTGCTCTCCTGACTCTGCTATGCTTCCCACTTTCTTTTTGTTGGGTGAGACGAAGTCGGTTGGCTACCAAATGCATCCCAAAAGCCGCTTAGGCTGTGAGTAGGCTATACAAAACTTTCCTGAGTAACACCAACGTGGTCTTTATGACTTTGTGAAGTGACAGACGGAGATGCATTACATTATATTTCACTAATAGTATTCGGAGCTAAAACTCACTAACAAATAGTGCAGAGACTTCGAAATAGTTGGTTAATAGCTACAGGGAGGTTGTATCAGAACTCACATTAATTTAGCAGCAATTGAGCATTACTGGAGAGCCTTGCTGGCTATTTCGACCATCGGCAGAACGCCGTAAAAGATTACAACTGCAATCCTCGACAACTAATATGACTGCCAGCTTCCTAGCCGACGCCTGGAGCCAAAGGCAGGCAAAAAACGCATTGCCACCTTTTCTCATTATGAGCTATTCAAACATTAGTTTTCACAAAATTTTCTGACCCGTTCAGCACCAAATTTCGTGCACTGACTGATCCTTGGTCTCTTGTGGCTCACAAGCATTGCCCTAGTCTTTTGAATTGTCACACACTCGACCAATGTCTCCTACAAGTGCAGGCTAGAACCAATTATTACCTATGTCGCTTATCTCGATACATGCAGATCTCATACCGTATATTCCGTGGAAGACTTCTTCCTCATATAATAATATATATGAATTGAAAGGCCTCGAGAACGTTGACATCGAAGATGTCCAAGCGACAGTTTTTGCTGGTACTCGGCTGCTCAAATCCACATTCCGACCTGTCACTACTTACATGTTGCTTTCACGTCACACTAGCAGGCATGCTCTACTAGTTTCCCACTCTGAATAGGCACACTGTGTTTCCTAACCCTGACGGGTTATGGTTGACCACAGAAAATAAACTAGGTCTACTAAGCCAAAGCTTCTAAAAGGTATATAAAAGGTCGGGCCAGATTGTCCATCGACAGGCATACGAGAATTACTGTAGATCGTACAAATCGAAATGTATAATTCACTTTATATAGCACCCACAGTGAGCCTAATATTGTATTAGGCACTTTACGTTTGCTGGAAAGATAGCATTATCGCATGGTTAGTGGTAGCATGCTAAATGATTACAAGTGTGGCATGGTCAGTTTGAATTGCACCGGGCCTGCATGTCAGTGTTGCTTGTGACAACATCCATATTTTAAGGAGGCTACACCGAGGACGAATTATGCTAGCCTACTAAACTCTGTGATTTAGAGATACGTTTTTCGATTCTTTTCAAATCTACTCTGGTAAGAGAACGTTATTAGGCCACTCCCAAGTGAGTTCCCAGCTTCTGGAGGGTGAGTACTAATGGCATCATTGCCGAATAATTTGAGGCTCCTTACGACATGTGTGTAAGCGATTATATTCCGGAAAGCTAGTGGTACTATCTTGAACCTGGCAGCAAGAAGATCTGATCGGTAGGATCAAGAAATAAAAATGTAAGGCCCTAAAAGTATTTGATAAAGCTTCGAAGTCAACAGGATATTTGACTGGTAGCCAGTGCAGGTCGGCTGAAAGTAGTGGATAAATACTATTGAAAGTAATAACATTGATGACAATAAATTGACTGCTAAGTTAATGCTCAATCTCACAACTCCATCTTTTTCTAGTGACTTTAAGTTCCTTGCAAAAGAAGCATGGTGTGATGCAACAATACCGACTCTTCAAACAAAGAAACTGAGATTTTCCCCATACACAAAAGCCTGACTGTCATGGATTGTCGATAAGCGATTAGTGAGTTACAGAAACTAAGAAGGGTTTTTAACAATGTAAGGACCAACTAGATTGTAATTTCTTTGTTTTAATAAACCTGGATTTTACTATTGTCATGTAGCAGAAATGAGAAAGAATCAATAGCAGAGCTGGTGTTGTCATCTAGTAAACTGTCTCTAGGGAACTGGCACAGATTGCATGCAAATTCAAAAATAGATGAAAGAATAGTAATGGTGATAATACATTTGATATAGCAAGATCAGAAAATTAAAATCTTTCTATTCACTTGAAATTCTCTGCAAAAGAATCATGATCGAATAGTTATTGGTACCATGCGCATTTACTGTCAAGAATAACATGATTATGGGTGACATGTGCAAGGTCTGCATACACGTCCGGTTAGTGGCAGCAAGCACACTGTCAGCACACATAAGTACATTTAGGATGAATCAAAGGGACTCACTAAAGGCAGCGGTAAATAGTTGAGTTTTAGATGCTTTTTAAAAGTGGACAAGTCAGGATGGGTTGGTCAGGATGCATCAGGATGGGTCGTGAAGCAAGTACGAATGAGTTCCAGGCTTTCGGAGCATACAAACTAAAGGCTCGGTCTCAAAAGAATTTGAGATTCCTTAGGAAAATGGGTGAACAATTAAAATATGCAAAGTTTGTGGCTCGAAGGCCTGGTGGAGGAGTACATCTGATAGGTAATAGAGGCCAAATAACAAAGGGACCGAAAAGTGAGTGACGATTCCTCAAAGTCGATGCTTTGCTTGAGTGGTAGTCAGTACAGGTGGGCGTGAACTGGTGTGATCGGGCAACTGGGAAGCTCATGACAGATAAGCCTAGCTGCATAATTTTACACTAGCAGTGTGTGCTTGGGGCCCTATTCAAAGAAATGAATATTAAAGTATCTTACCGATAGTAACTGTGGTTTCTATTTCAAATAAGAGACAACACAGTTTCAAGTGTATGTTATTAATGGAATGCGATTGTGTTTTTCCTAGTGCTAAGGCCTCTATTAGCACACATTGCAGATATGAGTAATCGAAAAGCGACACAAATCCAAGCTCCATATTGAAGTTTTTGAAACTGGGGTTTTAATCCGTTATGCAAGAGCAGCTTTATGAGTTGACCCTATGAAGTTAAGGGCATTGCCTTAACCTGTTTTCAGGCCGTGGAATCCAGTTACTTGGACAGTCCATGTTCCCTAATTATATTTCTATTCAGCTGCTGTTGCATTAATGTTGGTGAAAGAACTTTAGTTTGGTCTCGGCTTGCTTATTGTAATTCCCATTTAGCTATGCTATCAAAGAACGCAACTAGGCCATTGCAGCTGGCTATGAATATAGCTGAAAGGCTAACCTTCAAGTCCCAGAGGTTAGACGGCGTCTCTCCTTTGCTAAAAAGAGCTAGAATAGCTACCGGTTGATCATCGGATTTAATGAGCAGTTTTTATGTTGACCCACAATGCCTGCCATGGCTTGGGTCCTCTGTACCCAGCAGAACTAATGCTCCAGTTTCAGCCTCCTCGCGCCCCCATTCCTATTATGGACAATCAATTAGCTGTTCCATTCCACCACTTAAAGATCGTTGGCGACAGAAGCTTCTAAACTTTGGAACTCGCTTCCACGATTCTTATGCACGAAAAACTACTCTCCTGCTACCGACTATGGCTCATCCTTTCCAGTTGTCCTGAGCTGCTACTTCCATGCTACTCGCTATCTTAACTGCTCTCCTGACTCTGCTATGCTTCCCACTTTCTCTTTGAAGGGTGAGATAAACTTTGTTGGTTTACTGAATAAATACCGACAGCCGCTTAGGCAGTGAGTTCACAATGTAAAACTCTCCTGTGTAACAATAGCATAGTCTTTGTGGCTTCGTAGAGTTAGTGACGGAGATACGTTATATTATATTATAGTGGGAAGTATACATGCGATGTCGGTTTGAACAAATATTTGGTGACTGAACAGCATTGTTTGTAGTGTGGCATTACGGCATAAGTGCTATTACCCATTGCTGAACTTAAAAATGCAAGTTCAGCCTTGCGAGATTCGAACACTCAGCCTTTGCCGTGAAGAGCAAGCAACTTGGCTTCTAAACTCAAATGAATTAGCACGAGATGGAATGTAGTTACCATCAAACCTCTTGTATGCATAGTCTCTCCGTTTGAGCTTTGGACATGCTCCAGAATGGTTCAAGCAGCCTAGTTTTTTCCGACTATCTCCATGCACAGTCAGATCAACCAGAAAGAAACGTGCATTTATGGGAATCATAGTAAAATTCATGGCTAGCTTATTGTCTAATCCAAAATTTTGCAAAGAAGCTATAGTAAAAATTCAAAACCGTCATGCTCGCCATAAATCAAGTGAATAGTCATTTCATATCATTAATTATATCCTAAATTTATATATATATATATATAAATTTATAAATATATATCCTAAATTTAAAGGAACATACGGAGGCTCAATTCAGAATATGTTTCAGGCAAGCTGCCAGTGCTTCGGCTGTAGCACAAGCAATGAATTGCGCTAATTAAAAAGGGGGGTATTGATCACCTATGCACTTTAAGCTCAAAACATGAAGCACTTGCATGAACAATCGGTATGATACCTACCTGTTTAATTATTTTAATCTCACATAACTAGGCTCTTGCTGGACACATAACAAATTCATCTGGCTTAATTGAGACTAAAAGAAACTAATTTTAATTCTCAAGATCTACTGTACTAATTCTAAGGAATTTCCTGTTAACCGCTTTTTTAGAGGGCAGGATACGTCAAAGGTAACCAGGGACGTTTTTCCCATATTTGACGGCAGCCTTAAGGACAAAGGCTAGGACGGGATTGATAGCAGCAGTAACTCTTTAGAACAAGAGACGAATATAGCAACGAATGTATCAGAGGCTGGCACTAAGAATTAAAGAGACGAAGTCTAGGGTGCTAAGGCTTTCGAGTTTGGATCTAGTAGGCGGCTGGAATCTAGAAAAACATTGATTCCGCTATCCTTACAATCTTAATCTACTACGAAATATTGCAGCAATCTGCTGGTAATGTTTCGGTAATGTAAACCAGAATGCAGCAAGGGCATATATTTTCAAACGAGTTGTTTCTGAATTAGGGAAAAAGCACTCTGCTTGGATAAACAGGAAATACTGGTGATAGTTTTGCTTATTTATCTAAGATTCGAACGCATTAGAATTAAATGCGGTATTTTACCTATCTGAAATGGGCTGGTAAGACTTGCAGTTACATCAAAATGCCCAGCCAATATAAATACATATTATTTAATAGAGATTTTTGTTCTGTCGTAGCATTCGGAAATTTGTATGTGGCACTCCTTACTTGCTTTGTCTAGCCTCCAAAAGCACGAGTAATCTCGGAGTGAAATTTCTCGTAATTAGTGCTGTGACGGATTTGAAGTCAGTTCTAATTAGAGTTATGACCAGCACACGATTTATGATACTTGTAGTTTATGGGTCATTGACTTTTATGGTCGTGTCGTTATAGCTTGCGCCACTTTGGCTATGGACTATTGCAGTATTATTATTCATAATAAGAATAATACAACTGCATAGGACCTTCATAGAACTGAGAGTGCTTACCGGCAAGTTTTGTGTTCCTAGAATTCTTTTAGAACCGCTCAGCACGTTTCCCTCAAGGTTTACTCTGAATTTCTCTAAATATGTGATTATCAGGCCAGTTATAAATCCAGCAGCCCAACTTAGAGCTTGTCTACGGAAACTCCGTTCGCTCAGCAAGTCGGAAGTGAGTTCCCGGCTTTGGCAGCATGCGCACTAAAGGCATGGACTCCAAAATTGTTAAGGTTCCTACGAGGTTCACGTCAAAGGTTACCTTCCGAAAAGTGGGTGGTACGATGCTTAGCTTGGAGGGGCAGTAGATGAGGCAGGTAGGCCGGAGATAAAGAATGAGGAGACCTAAAAGTGGCTGACTGAACCTTGAAGTCAACGCGTCGGTTGACTGACAGCTAGTTCAAGTCAGCTGGCACTGAAGATTCGCATTTTAAGACAATTTTAGTATCCTTTAATAATGTTCCTATTTTGTAGTGGCCTCCTACTAATAAACAGATAACTAAGGATACACACAAATATATACAATTACGCGTAACCGGGTTCCAGGGGTCAGAGGCTAATTCCCGCCAAACCCGCCACACTCTGGCCACGCTGCCGCTCGCCATGCCGCCGAGCTAGGGTAAGACGAGCGGCCGTCAGGTTAAACCTCTTTATAATAACGCGTGCGCCAACAACAACAGGGGAACTAAACAAGTCTACATGGAGGGCCCTATACACAGCACACTATGGCGGCGCAAGACGATGCAGCAAGCACGAACAAACGTGTTAGTTGGGGTCAGTCGGCTTCTGCAGTCCAGTCGTTGTACCGACTCCGAATCCAACAGTACGAGCGTACGCCGTCCAAAACCCGGCTGGCTGAGTAACTGCTGGCTAGTCCGAGTCGACAACTACCACAGTCGTAAGCTTCCACCTATAGACGCCAACACATGGGGGGGGGGGTCACGAACAGGCTACACGGGCAACGCGGAATAAACAAGTCAACAACGAGCGAGCTATCCAGCTCCGCTCGGGCCTTGGGTACTCGTTCCCTTGCGTGCGTGGCAGCATCGCCGGAGCACGCCTGCACGAATCCAGGTGCATAACTCGGTGAGACCGGGAGCCTCCAACACCACGACTTACTTGGCCAACTTTCGTACCCAAGAGCCCAAGTGACCTCACGTCACCACATACATCCTGCCATGCGGTAGGTCCGACCCCGGCCTAGCCGGTGACCCTAACCCTCAGCGTAGCCGTCTGGTCCCAGCCAACCGAACCCAGCCTGGGTACATACGTACGGTATACACACAAATGAGAACTACATTAAGGTGCATTGAAAGATGAATAAATGTTTGATTATAAGTATTGCATGGGGTATCTTTTAGGTTTTGCTGTTCTAATGGGTGATGCTATTGTGCGACCTTCACCACGTGCTCGTAATCTAGGTGTCGTGTTCGACGGCTGCCTCAATTTCAAAAGCTTCATTCAGAAGACTGCCTCTACAGCTAGCCATCACATCCGATCCCTATCCAAGATTAGAAGCTGTCTCCCACAGTGGCTTGTAAAAATTTAACTAGCTCGTTAGTTCTGTCTCGGCTTGATTATTGTAATTCCCTTTTGGCTGGGCGACCAAAGAAAGCTATTATGCCACTGCAGCGGACTATGAATATGGCTGCAAGGCTGGTCTTCAAGTCCCAGCGGTTTGAGCACGTGTCACGTTTGCTGAAAGAGCTAGGATGGTTGCCGGTAGAGCAATGGTTACAGAGCAAAGTTCTTACGCTGACCCACAAGGCCCGCCACGGCTTGGCTCCTTCGTACCTGGCTGAACTGCTGCATCAATTTAAGCCTGTTCGCGCCCTCCGGTCCTGTGTGGACACTAAATTAGCTGTCCCTTTCCTTCGCTTAAAGACAGTTAGCGACAGAAGCTTTAGCTGTGCAGGTCCTAGACTGTGGAACTCGCTGCCATAATTCTTACGCAACGACATCTACTCTCCAACTGCCGACTATGGCACATCTTTTTCAGCGGTCCTGAACTGCTACTTCTATGCTACTCACTACCTCAACTGCTCTCCTAACTCTTCTATGCTTCCCACTTTCTCTTTGTTGCGTGAGACGAAGTCTGTTGGCTACCGAATGCGTACCGAAAGCCGCTTAGGCTGTGAGTGGGCTATAAAAAACTCTCCTGCGTAACACCCACATGGTCTTTATGACTTTGTGGAGTTACTGATGGAGATACATTACATTACATTAGGTTTCCGTGTCACTAAATATTTTTTCCATTGTAAAAGCACTGTAAGGGTTTCAAGGCTCAGTTCATGAGCTGTGCTAACAATTATATGTGATAGTAGCTATTGCTTTACTTCAACTCGGCAATTAATGTAATTTAATGTAATGTAATGTATCTCCGTCAGTAACTCCACAAAGTCATAAAGACCATGTGGGTGTTACACAATTTCTCTTTATTACCTTTATAACTTTTCATTTTTCATATTCAAAACTTATATTATTACTGCTTCTTCAAAGTCTTTATCAACCTTAACTTTAAAATAATGGTGGCAGGAAAATGGCCTTAAATGATTTACATTGAATCTTCAACTAATATTTAGCCAGCGCTAGTGAGCGGAGCAAAGTTTTAAAAGAACGAATGATTTTTAGCATCTCCTAAAACGTTATTGATCTAACATTATTTTACTATTTGGCTAGAAAAGTAGTCTGCATACTTAAAACAAAGAAAATTAAAAGTATGGTAATTAAAAAATTGATTTAATAATTATATGCTTGACTCTGTGCACAGTATTTCTTTAGGTTATAGGAACAGTGTCTTAGTCTTTGGTCTACTGTATCTCAGCGTTTGGTATTGACTTGAGCTTTCATATTCTTCTGTTGGCGTAATTGATGATTCCTTTGATGACCTCATCATGTCCATATTTAATGTTGTTTGGTTTTCACAATTCTCAGAGTCTGAATCGGCATTCGCCTTTTCAGGTACGACTGTCGGTGCATTCGTTTCAAAGTTACTAAAACAAGTTAAGTAAACTGTTGCAGTCTCTGTAACTTGAATCATCGCGTATTGCCTTTGCGAGACACGGTAAACGTGACTGGTGAGCATGGTAAATAAGAATTTACCAGGATAAGCCAACATCTAGTGCACATTAACTCATTAATGTAAGTTTAACTGTAGCGTCAAGGCTCTCTTTCGCATTGTTAATTAGCCGCCTCATTTCATATTAGATGCTGCCCAACTTCGCAACTTGTCTGTCATGTCACCTATAGAAAAACTGGCTGCATTAGTGAATGAGGGTACTCGAGGCTTTGTGGGCAGGTGGCCGACCTCGTTTCTTGGGCGCATCAGTGTTAGCGAAAAAATGCTGCAGCAGACGACGAAAGATCTGGGAAGTGTCGGTGAAACCGACAGAGCCTGGATTTAGTCGATACAATTGTCAAAGCTCCTCGTATGCGGTACCTGTCAACGAAGAAGATGCTGGATGGATGTGCAGCTGTAGTAATATAACTCATTTGTATTGCGCCGTATAAGAACTTTATCTCTATGCAGGCGCTTAACATATGCCACTGGGTTCGAGCCATTAACCATGGTCAGACTTTGGCCGGGGCTACCATCTTAACCGGTTGGCCGAACCAGTGCTAGCTTGCATAGCCCAGCGGACTCATGCATCAATGGTGCTCAAACCAGATTTAAGATCCTCGGTAGGGTCCGTATCTCCAAGGGCTTCTAGAGAGTCCATATTAACGCTAGAGATTCCGTTTCGTTCCTCCCCGCTCTAGAGGGCGGCCTCGGGCAAGTCCTAGTCTGGTGTGGACCTTTACTTTATTTCTCCGTAATAACTTCGGGTATTCCACTGCTATGTTCGCTGTGACTATTTATGAGCTTTCCTCGGATATGCTACACAAAACAGGACCTGCTTAGCATAAGGTGCGATGTCGCCATTAGTCGATACCTACCGGCGGGCCTTCTCGGGTGGGTCAGTGAGAACCTTCCTGCATCCTGCTTTTGCCCTATCAACAGCTCGGCTATCGAACCTACGACTCGTAAGTTTAAAGCGCTGAATAGTACTTGTTGCGGTAGCGGCCCACCCGCCGTACCCCGGCGTGCTGTGAAACTTCGTCTGACGGCCGTTAACAAGGTCAAATTCAAATTCAAATAGCCAGCGTCTGCCGGGCCGGACTCAAACGGAGAAGAATACAAGCCATTTCATCGCCGTCGCCCAGTAGTTTGACAGCCTGTTAAATTCCGCCTATTAAATATCCGCTTGCTAAAAATTAAGGGGTTTCTTATCCGCGATCAGGTGATCCAGGAGAAGCTTGATGCATTTCTGCTTACCGAAACTTGGATGACTCCTTGTTCCAATAGCTGTATTTCTGAGACCAATCCACCCGGGTTCTCATTCTATCAGTCCCTGCGTCCTGACAAAGTTGGTGGCAGTGTTGCAATTGTTGTTCGCGAATCGTTTGGCTATAAAATGTGCTCTTTCTCGTATGGGTTATCATTTGAGTCTGTTGCTATCGGGTATTCATCAAAGACAATGCTGCTCACTGTTGCAATATACCGGCCTCCTAATGGCTGTCTAAACTTGTTTATAGAGGATTTTTAAGGGTTCCTGGCTAAAATATTTGTGTGTGACAAGCCAATACTGAACGTAGGAGACTTCAATATTCACGTTGACAACTCTAGCAACAGCTAGGTCTGCTCATTTCTTGAATGTTTGGAGAATTTTGGTTTGGCCCTAGAAGTTTTTCTCATAGCACCCACGTCGGTGGCCACATTCTAGATCTCGTGATCACTAAGTATATCTTTCCAACGGACCTTGTGGTGTGCGCACTGACCTTCTTAGATCATTGTTCTGTCTCGTTTAATGTGCCTGCTCCCTAGCACATACAGGGAAATGTCGAATTTGGCAAGCGACGTAACTTACCTAGCATTGACACAAATAAGTTTTTGAAATCTGTTTGTGATGCAGGTCTTCTTCATCTGCGTTCAGACCCGACCGGCTGATACCCTCACTGATGCTATGAACATAACAGTCGGGAGTGCTCTTGACAAGCATGCTCTTGTTCGCTCTCTCCGTGTTCAAAATCGTGGAGATTCCTTTCAAATTACAAAAAACTCCTTAAGATGCGCCTGGTTAAGCACAGGCTTGAACGTCGTTTCAAGAAATCAGGATCCGATGCAGATCTAGTCAATTACAAGGACTTCCTTCGAGTTTGCACCCGAAAGCTTACTAAAACCAGGGCTTCTTTTTATCATTAGAAATCTGAATTCCTGCCGGTCGGACACTAAACAGGTTTATAATACAGTAAACCATTTATTGGCCAATGCTGAGAGTTCTGACTCCCCAGATATTAGAACTCGACCGAAAGGTTTTCAGCCTTCTTTACTAAAAAATATTGTTCACATTCGTGCCTACAATAAGCAACCTCCGACTAAAACGATCGTGGTTCCACAACCTGTGACTTTCCTTAAAAGGTTCTCTTAAGTATCTGCATGCAATGAGGCTACCTTAACAAGGTTTGGCAAATAGAGCTCATCTCCTGAAGACCCTATACCCTCATCTCTGTGGTCTTCACCAGCAGACCAACTAAGCTATACCATAACTAAGATTCCTAATGCTTCTGTGGGAGGAGGGGTCATGCTCAAGTCCTTCAAATCGGCAATCGTTAGGCCTATTCTTAAACAGCCTGGATTATACACAGAGGTCCTTGCAAATTATCACCCAGTTTCCCTCCTTCCTTTCATATCAAACATTCTTAAAAAAATGGTTGCTAAGCAGCTGGTGGAACATATTGAAAAGAATGGAATGTCAATAACAATTCAATCAGGGTTCAAGAGGCTGCACTCCACTGAAACTGCTCTCCTCCGTGTTAACAGTGACATTCTACGTGGCAACGACGACGGGAATGTCACTGCCCTAGCTCTGCTAGATCTGTCTGCTGCCTTCGACACCATTGATCACGAAGTTCTGTTTGAACGATTGAGAACAACGATCTGTCTGGAAGACGAAGTACTGGCGAGGTTTAAGTCATACTTGTCTGATCGTGTTCAATCAGTGTCGTGTGGAGGTCAGGTCTCACAAGCGAGATTGGTCACCTGCAGAGTCCCTCAAGGGTCTGTACTCGGTCCCTAGTTCTGCATTTATACACAACATCTGGGAAAAGTGATGAAGGCCCATGGAATAGGATATCACTTCTATGCTGACGATACTCAGTTGTATTTGTCATTAAAGCCGTCGGAATCTGCTGCGGCAACTGAGAAACTGAATGCTTGCCTTGCCGATGTTCGATCTTGGATGTCGGAAAACTTACTGAGATTAAATGACGCATTTAAAAGGAACTTAAAAACACACCTATTTAGGACAGCATTTAGTGGGTCCCTGTGATTCGTCCTTCACGTGCTTATGCATGCTGACACTGTGCATGCTTCCACTAGCCACATTTGCATGCTGACCCTGTGCATGACACCCCTAACGATGTTATTCATTTTGTTTGTTTTTAAGCATGATTTTACTTACCATTTTATTGCATTTCCCTTTGCAGTAAATGTAAAGCGCCTAGAAAAAGAGATTAAGTTTTCTGAGGGCGCTTTATCAAGTACATTATTATTATTATTATTACTATTATTATAAAACCGAACTGTTGCTCATAGGACACCCTAAGCGTGTGGCTGGATTAAAAGGCTTTGCTGTTTCAATAGGTGATGCTATTGTGCGACCTTCACCACGTGCTCGTAATCTAGGTGTCGTGTTTAACAGCTGCCTCAATTTCAAAAGCTTTATTCAGAAGTCTGCTTCTACAGCTAGCCATAACATTCGATCTCTATCCATGATTGGGAGCTGTCTCCCACAGTGGCTTCTAAAAAAATTAACTAGCTCTTTAGTTCTGTCTCGGCTCGATTATTGTAGTTCCCTTTTGGCTGGGCTACCGAAGAGAGCTATTAGGCCACAGCAGTGGACTATGAACATGGCTGCAAGGCTAGTCTTCAAGTCCTAGTGGTTTGAGCACGTGTCTCAATAGCTGAAAGAGCTAGGATGGTTGCTGGTTGAGCAACGGATACAGAGCAAAGTTCTTTCGCTAACCCACAAGGCCCACCTCGGCTTGGCTCCTTCGTACCTTGCTGAACTGCTCCACCTGTTTCAGCCTCTTTGCACCCTCAGGTCATTTTGGACAATAAATTAGCTGCCCCATTCCTCAGCTTAAAGACCGTTGGCAACAGAAGCTTTAGCTCTGTAGGTCGTAGACTGTGGATCTCGCTTCCACATTTCTTATGCAACGACAGCTACTTTCTTACTTCCGACTAAGGCACATCATACTTAGCGGTCCTATCTGCTACTTCTTTGCTAATTACTACCTCAACTGCTTTCCTGACTCTGCTATGCTTCCCACTTCTTCTTTGATTCGTGAGACGAAGTCTTTTGGCTACCGAATGCGTACCGAAAGCCGCTTAGGCTGCGAGTTAGCTATGCAAAACTCTCCAGCCTAACACCCGAATTGTCTTTATAACTTAGTGGAGTTACTGATAGAGATACAACATGTGGTGAATGCGTAGCCCAGCTATAAACTTGGCTCAATTTCAGCTCGAACAGGAACTGCTCAGCAGGGGAAAAACTCCTCAGCCCTGGAGCAGTGAGTCAGAAAGCACTCACTGCTTGCTGGCTTACTGGAATGTGTTATCAGGTGATTACAGAGGGTGCAAAACTTCGCAGCCAGACTTGTCTGTCATGAACGTCGCAGTTGCTGCATCACACCACGTCTCACCAACCTGCACTGGCTATAGGTCAAGCAACAGGTTGACTTCAAGGTTTTGTCGCTCACTTTTAAGACCCTTCATTATTTCACTCCAGCCTATCTCTCAGATCTACTTCCCGCCAGGCCAGGCATAGTAAACTCTCTTTTGGGAATCGAACGTTTTACCAATACCTCGTACAAACCACGAATCCTTTGGAGACCATGCATTCAGTTTTTATTTTCCCAAAGCCTGGAACTTGCTATCGACTTGCCTCAAAATATCAACTGACTTGACTACCAATAAAAAGAACTTGATAAGGCACCTATTTAGGCCAGCATTTTTGGGGTCTTTGTGATTCGTCCTTCATGTGCTTATGAGTGCTGACACTGTGCATGCTGCCACTAACCGCATTTGCATGCTGACCCTGTGCATGTCACCCCTAAACGTGTTATTTATGTTTATCAAGCATGATACTACTCACCATTCAGTCGAGCTTCCCTTTGCAGCAAATGTGAAGCGCCAAGAAAGAGATTGAGTTCTCTGAGGGTGCTTTATCAAGTGCATTATTATTATTAATATTATTAATATTATTAGAGCAGCACCACTGGCACGAGAGAGTGCAAGAGCTCAAGAGCAAGCAAGAAAGCACTCTGGTGGATCTGCTGCGATGATTTGGCCCTCAGAATCGGTCTGCTATCGGCATACTCGTCTGATCAACGGTGGCTGGCCTCTTAAACTCTGCCATAACTCCGTTCAAAAAAAGAATCATCGAGAGCCCTTTCGTTATTCAAGCAGGACAGGGCCGCTAATCCGATGGTCGGGCGGCGGTACTAATTCCTTGGTGTAATGGCTTATCGTGCCGGCTCGGTACCCCTAAGCTCCTAAGCCCCACCGTTTCGGCTGGTATGTAGTAATATAAGCAATACCCTATTAAAAATTCCAAATGATTGGTAACAAAATCCGCAAGCAGCAGGCATAGTGTAAGCGTGTATAATAACTAAGAATACATTGGATCTTTTCGCCTTGACCAAGACACTGCTGGCATTTTTAAACTGCCCGACATGTAAAGATGCAACCAAACGGACCTATTCGTCCTTCAGACCTCTAGATCGATCACAATATCTAGTCATATCGCTGTAATCACCAACTAATTTTTCAATTTTTAAGACGTTATAATTAGTCTCAAAACAGTCTTTCGAATCTATTTTTGTGAGCTCGAGCTGCCAATGTTGGCAGAAGTCTATTGCCCCTTATCTACCAAGTCCTCCTGTATCTCAAATATCTTTGATCTAATCTTGATCCTTCGTGCGTGCCCTAAATTTATCTTTCCTCATTATTTTAACATTAATTTTAAAAACTGTCTGATGCCTTCAGAACCGCGTTTAGTGCACTCTTGACTGACTTATGTCTCTTGCTGCTCATACGCATGGCCGTACTCTCATAAAATGTCAGGCACTCTGCTACATTTTCTAATAAACTGCAAGCTATTATGACCTATTATAACCGAACTCAGGCTATCTGAAAACGCACTGTTCTAATTCCGTTTACAGGGTATGCCCTCCTGGGCATCTACAATCACCTGTGAATAGTGAAATCTTAAGATCCTTGACATCAATTCTGTAAGCGTAAGAATATTTTCTCTGTCCCTGACGATCAATCGTCCTTCCAACCTGCCGCTATTGGTAGATTGCCACAACATGACTCCAGCAGACATACTTGAGAAATTTGAACCTCTGATTAAGCTCACTGTGAGCTCTTGCTCATACGGCCTATGGTTTACCGAGGACAATAAACAAACAAGGTCTCCTGAGTGCAAGGTTAAAAAACAGACAAATATTGAAACCGACCATCCCGCAACAGGCACATAAAAATTAATGTAGATCTTAAAAATCAAGCCTAGCACTGGTTGAGCTTAGCTTCTATAAAAATTGTTAAATCACATTTTGTTTGAACATTTCCAAAATGCTTCTTGATAAGCTATGTATGATAAGCTGTCTTCTTAGCTTCTCCAACGGTTGCTCCTTACCACTTCATCCCTAAGCTGATCTAATTTTTAGCTTCGTCAACTTCTTAGTCAACGAAATAGACAGCATTATGGAGTTTGTCCTTCGGGTGACAAAATTCCTTTTGCAATCGTGTCCCTGAATACCGTGTAGCATTTGATGCTTAATTTCAGGATGGCCGCGACTGACCTAATCATGAAATTCATATCATAATCAAAGGAGACAACTAGTCCTTCAGATCATATTCCCATCTCCCTGCTTATGCGACACATAAATCTGCAAGGGCCATAAATAACTAACATAATTTATACCGTGGCATACCAGCTGAATTCAATCGTTGGATATTTAAACCAAGTTAATAAGTTCCAATCAGGTAATATCTTATCACTCCAATGAGGCAGCATTCCTTTGGGTGTATAACGACCTCCTTCGAAATGCAGGCTTAGGTAGAGCTTCTCTGCTTGGTTTGTTTGGTCTTTTGGCAGCTTTTGGTCGTCGATCGTCAAGTTCTTTTTAAGCACCTTACATCTCACTTGGATATCACCGGTTCTATAAAACAACGGTGTGAGTCCTATCTCAGATAGATATTCCAGAGTGTTGAAATAAAGGGTGGAGGATTATGTGCACTACCACTACAGTATGGTGTACCTTAGGTCTCTTACCTTGGTCCGGTTAATCTAATGGCTTAGAATCTCCTAACTGCCGGAGTGACTGTCAAACGAAACCTAAGCTTTCAAGTATATGCAGATGGTATACAGTTGTGCCTTCGGAATCTGCTGCAGCAACTAATAAAGTGGAAGCTTGCCCTATCGACATTCGATCCTAGATGTCGGCAAATTTCCTTAAACGAAACGCAGATAAAACCGAACTGCTGCTCATAGGACACCCTAAGCCTTTTGATCAACTGGACGGCTTCGCTCTTCTAATACATGATGCCGTCCTGCGACCATTACTGGGTGCTCGGAGTCTATCTTTTGCCTTCAACAGCTGCCTAAATTGAGAAAGCTTCACTATGGAGACCGAATAAACAGTTTGCGATCACGTCCGATTCTTACCTAAGATTAGGAACTGTCTTCCACATTGGCTTAGAGAATTTTTAACTAAGAAGCTAGTTTTTTTCCTGGCTAGATTGCTCTAATTTCGTTTTCACTAGGATTCTGAAAAAGTCACTTTAGTAAAACTGTCGGTAATGGATGTAGCTGAAATAATAGTCTGCAAGTCCCTGATGTTGGACCGTGTGTTTCACTTGCTAAAAGGAGTAGCATGTCTGCTAGCTGATCAACGGATACAGTGCGAAGTTCTTACACTGACTCACAAGGCCGACCATGGCTAGACGTCTTCGTACTGACTTACCAGTGTCAAATTCCTGGTACCCTCCGATCCTGTGTGGGAAATTAATTAGCTTTTCCATCAATCCTTCTAAAGATCATTCGCGACAAAAGATTTAGATCTGCAGGTTGTAGACTGGAACTCGCCTCCACAATTCTTCCGCAACGAAAACTACTCTCCTACTGCCGACTACGGCTCATACTTTTCAGGGGTCCTGAACTGCTACTTCCAGGCTACTCACTATCTAAACTGCTCTCCTGACTCTGCTATGCTCCCCACTTTCTCTTTGTTGCGTGAGACGAAGACTGTTGGGTACCGGATGCGTACAGAAAGCAGCTGAGGCTGTGAGTGAGCTACACAAAACTGTACAGCATACCACCCACGTGGTCTTTGTGACTGGGTCGAGTTACAGATGGAGACAAATTACATTACTTTGCTTCTATCCCTGCCAATTAGTATGTAAAACTCTCTCAAATCATTTGCTGGGTTTATTGATGACATTGGCACCTGGATGGCAACTAACTTTCCAAACATAAAAGACGGTAAAGGCAACTTGCTTGGCTTGGGCTGCCAAAACTGTCGTGCAATCTCAGCCCATCTCTTTAATGGTTTATCTCTCGCTATTTTATTTGCTCTTTTGCTGTAAGTTAGGTAACAACGACTGCTAATTAGTTCGAAAGATTGGCTACCTCATCTTGGGTAGCCAGTACCCAGCCTATCGTCAGCTCACATGGAAAAACCGTAGTTAAGTCTGTGAATAACTCTGGCTTGCCAAAAAATAGCTCTGTAATAAGTACAGTGCGATTGCTTTACATTCTATTTACCTCCATAGAGAATGTCCCTCAGCGCACTGTCTGTCGGAGTAATGAATGCTAACTTCGCAGAGGGCATCTGTATTGGCAGAGCATGTGAGAACTGATTCACCAAAGGGAGAATTTCCTGTAAACAAGAGATCTGGAAAGCCTTGTTTTGCTGGCAAATGGTTTAGTTCATCTCGTGGTAAATTTTTCGCTCTCCCATTTTTTGTTTTCGAATCGTCATTGATATGCATTCCGGTAAAGCCGCTAGCATGGAAAGCTGATTGGGCCTAATAAGGAAAAAAGCAATAATGAAAGTAGAACAGCGAACGACGCATTTAATTGAACTATAATTTTTCCGAGCTTGGTCTATCACAAGCAAAATTTTCAAAGGTATTCAAAAAAGTGCAGCTGTTTAAAAGTCAAAAACAGTTTTCCTGCCTGGTAATATATTATTCCTAACTTTTATAGGAGTACTAAGCTCGCTAAACAAATTGGGCAATTTCGGAATTTCCCGGAAAGCTGGCTGGTATGTTTATAGTTCAATGGATTTATTGAACAGGTTCAGTTGCTGTTTTATTGTGTCTTCATTATTCGATCCCAGATGCTGTTAACCATACATGCAAATTGACCTTGTGCATGTCACTCCTAACCTATGCAGCTAGGCTTGTCTGTCTTGAGCATCTCAGCTTCAACTTCACACCACTTCTCACCGTCCTGCTGTTGCTCCCAGTCAAGCAAGGCATCGACTTCAAGAATGGTTTGGTCCAGTGGTTAAGGCACTCACCCCGACCGGAGTCTGGCTGAGGACATAGGCTCGAGCACCGATGCATATATGAAGCTCGTAAATAGAGATTAAGTTCTCTCCGGGTGATTTATAAATGAATTATATTTTCTTAACGTTTGGTCATTGACTGTCAGTTTGTTTCATTATTTGGCTCCAGCCTACCAATCACATTCATTTGCCCATCAGGCATTCGTACCACCCGCTTTTCAAAATCCAACCGTTTACCTATGTGTCACACAAATCTCAATTCCTTTGGAGACCGAGCCCAAAGTTGGCATGCTCCTAAAGGCGGGAAGTCCGTCCCGACGTCCGTCCGTTCCATTACGACTTCTGACTTGACCACATTTAAAAAGAAACTAAAAATTCACTTATTTATGACAGCATTTAATAGGTCCACGTGATTCGTTCTTTGTGTGCTTATGCACGATGGCACTGTGCATACTGCCACTAACCTTGTTAATCTCGCTCTTTACAAAGCATGATACGGCTCACCGCTCGATCGTGTGTCTTTGCCGCAAATTTTAATTGCCTAGAGAGAGATTGAGTTATCCAAGGGCGCTTTATCGAGTTTCATAATAATACTAATAATAATACACCTAATAAAGCAGTCTCAGGGAACCTAATCTCTCTCTAGGCCCTTTTCATTTGCTGCAAAGGGAAACTCGATTGCATCGCGTGTGATATCATTCTTGATAAACGACACGAATAACGTGGTAAGGGGTGACATGCACAGGGTCAGCGTGCAAAAGTGGTTAATGGCAGCTTGCACGGTATCAGCACAAATAATTTATATAATTATTAAGTCGACTACCGAAGTTGCATTGCCATAGTAGTGCAGAGACAGTTTTTTGCACTCTCATGTGGTCAGTGCTATAAGTTCCACTGACTTCGGAATTCCGGGTTCTCATTTCTTACAGCTGTGCGGGTCGTGGGCATCATCACTAACTATATCGCATACGTAATACGATGTTCGTTCTAAGTAAAATACTTACGGGATAAATGGGCTCAGGAAATACTTTGTAGTAATAATATTGCGATTTTTCTTCTCCTATTTAAGCTTAGAAGTTAAATATTATTAAAAGAATTAAAAATTAGTTAGGGGCTGAAGGCATGAGGTAGTTTTTTAGCCAGATATTTTAGTGGCAGTTCAAATTATATTGGCCTGTGACAACCGTGAAATCCCTACTGTAATTATCCGTATTTTTCTTTTCAAACTCTAGTTTGCGAGGGTATCTTAAGTATTTAAAGACTCTTTCAGAAATGTGAAGACTTATTTTTCTTAAATATTTGATGCACACATTAAATAATTAAACTGGACCCAATTCTATTTTCAATCTACCTCTAACAACCACCGATTTTAAGGTAGCCACTTTGGATATATAAGACTATATCGGCTATATAGAACATTTAATGAATAATTGGCTCAATAAGTCACAAGAAAATTATGACAGGTTGAAGTCTTTCGCTAGATGGTACTTTCATTTGAAAATGACCAAAAGCGAAACATTAAGTACGAAAGACAAACTGCCGGAAGTACCCGTGCTCTGGGTAGATTCACTTAGCATCTGCCTTCATTGAAGTGTTACATTAGCAAAAAAAGCCATTTTTACCAAATTCATATACCAAAAGTTTGTTTTCAGGATTTCTTTTTATTTGTATCAATATGAAGCATTTTCTTTCCTCGGAATAAACAAATTAAATGTTAAGGGTGAGCTGACATTAATTGTAGGTGACCTTTAAGGCCGATTACAAGCGGAAATTAGCTTATTCACGCAACTTGTCCACCTTCAACGATATTGGCTATTATTATTGTACACATATTTATTGAAATATATTGCCATAAATAATTAATACCTGGAGATGTATACTTATATGTCGATTGACTCCAACATGCATAGTTTCACATCAAAATCATTAGTTTAGATGCAAGTAGATCGTTATATAAAAAGGTCTTTCCACACTTCGCAAAAAGGTTAAATAAAATAAAAAAAATTCTGTGCACGCACGTAATGCTAATGAAAGGCGATATCAAAGTCAATGCTTATCGCTTGAATCAATTTAAATTAAGGATCCCAGATTGGCAGATAGAAAGAAATAAAACACAGCTCCAAACGTACATCGGGCTACGTAATATTCGGTTGCAGTTAAGGCAGAAAACAATCGCGACTGCAATTCATTTTTAAGGACTACATTTTGTATATGTGTGGCATTTACCTTTCGCTATAAGATATTGCTTACCAATTTTTGGTGCTTTTTATTTTCAGGAGTTCCCTGACAATGTGCTTTGCATGCACTTGCCGTTGCTGATGCGGCTATCATTGCAAAGATAAATAATGGCATCAGTGAAAGGCCAAATGGAATAGTATCTTGAATTCTTATTTCTGCCAGACTTGAACCTAAAAGTGCATATACATTTTGCGATTCACCAAGCCTATTTAAAAGTTACTAATACGCAGTAAAATCGCTCACTTATATCTCTAGTATTAGTATAGAGTTATAGCATTGGTACTTTGCATAGAGTTGATGTTAGACTTACAAATCTTACTGGATTCAACTTGGAGAATTCAACTGTATGGCATTACATATGCATGCTCAAAATAAGCTTTTTATAGGTCCAATCCTCATTCAACAGAATTAAAAGTCGACTTCTTATGGTTACAAAAAATCTTGTTGAGTTCAGTCAGAATTTGTTATTTCATTGCACTCTGCTATAATAGTAATAACACATTTAATGTGTCACCCTTAAAAAGCTCAGTATCTTTCTAGACACTTTACGTTTGCTGCAAAGAAGCACGATCGATTGGTTAGCAGTACAACCCTCAATGATAGCGAGCATAACATTGCTAGGGATGACATGCACAGGGATAGCATGAAAGTATTATCAGTAGATTTTACTACAAGCGAAGACATAAGAATTGAAAATAACCAGGACTTTTCCAAGTAGTAATCCTTTTCTGTCGATGAGTACATTTGATCTACATCTATTCAGAAGAAATTAAAATTTCATAAAAAAGATTTGGCTATCCCCTATAAAATATAAAATATGAATAATCCATCCCTTTAAAATATGAAATTACCATGTCCTAACCGACGAAGACTCCGTAGTGTATTTTGATCTTAAAACACCATCGTTAATCAGGATATTATTAACAATGCAATTGATGTGCCACCCTCAGACAACTCAATCTCTTTATAGGTGCGTTACATTTGCTGCGAAGGAAAATAAGATTGAATGGCTCGCAATATCATGCTTGATAAACTACATGAATCACGTGGTTAGGGGTGACATGAACAAGATCAGCATGCAAGTGTGGTTAGTAGCAGCATGCTCAGCATCTGTACCCATAGGCACATAAAGGACGAATCTCAGGGACCCACTAAATGCTATCCTAAATAAGCGTTTTTGAGATTCTTTAATTTGTAGTCAAGTCAGAGGATGTCACGAAGCAAGTTGAGAGTGAATTCGTCGTGATTGAATTCGAAAACTGAGAATTCGAGATGGCTATTGAGTCGTTGATTGAGTTAGCTGGGAACCACATTAGCATTCTACTGAAACTGCTCTCCTCCGTGTTAGCAATGACATTCTACGTGGCAACGACGACGGGAATGTCACTGCCCTAGCTCTGCTAGATCTGCCTGCTGCCTTCGACACCATTGATCACGAAGTTCTGCTTGAACGACTGAGAACAACGATCGGTCTGGCAGACGAAGCACTGGCGTGGCTTAAATCATACTTGTCTGATCGTGCTCAATCAGTGTCGTGTGGGGGGTCAGGTCTCAGACATGAGAAGGGTCACCTGTGGAGTCCCTCAAGGGTCTGTACTTGGTCCCTTGCTGTTCTCTATTTATACACAACCTCTGGGAAAAGTAATGAAGGTCCATGGAATAGGATATCACTTCTGTGATGACGATACTCAGTTGTATTTGTCATTTAAACCGTCGGAATCTGCTGCAGCAACTGAGAAACTGAATACTTGCCTTGCCGATATTCGATCCTGGATGCCGGAAAACTTCCTGAAATTAAATGACGATAAAACCGAACTGCTGCTCATAGGACACCCTAAGCGTGTGGCTGGATTAAAAGGCTTTGCTGTTCTAATAGGTGATGCTATTGTGCGACCTTCACCACGTGCTCGTAATCTAGGTGTCGTGTTCGACAGCTGCCTCAATTTCAAAAGCTTCATTCAGAAGACTGCCTCTACAGCTAGCCATCACATCCGATCCCTATCCAAGATTAGAAGCTGTCTCCCACAGTGGCTTGTAAAAAATTTAACTAGCTCTTTGGTTCTGTCTTGGCTTGATTATTGTGATTCCCTTTTGGCTGGGCTACCAAAGAAAGCTATTATGCCACTACAGGGGACTATGAATATGGCTGCAAGGCTGGTCTTCAAGTCCCAGCGGTTTGAGCAAGCATCACTTTTGCTGAAAGAGCTAGGATGGTTTCCGGTTGAGCAAAGGATACAGAGCAAAGTTCTTACGCTGACCTACAAGGCCCGCCACGGCTTGGCTCCTTCATACCTAGCTGAACTGCTGCATCAGTTTCAGCCTGTCCGCGCCCTCCGGTTCTGTGTGGACAATAAATTGACTGTCCCATTCCTCCGCTTAAAGACAGTTAGTGACAGAAGCTTTAGCTCTGCAGGTCCTAGACTGTGGAAATCGCTTCCACAATTCTTACGCAACGACATCTACTCTCCGACTGCCGACTATGGCACATCTTTTTCAGTGGTCCTGAACTGCTACTTCTATGCTACTCACTACCACAACTGCTCTCCTAACTCTGCTATGCTTCCCACTTTCTCTTTGTTGCGTGAGACGAAGTCTGTTAGCTACCGAATGCGTACCGAAAGCCGCTTAGGCTGTGAGTGGGCTATACAAAACTCTCCTGTGTAACACCTACATGGTCTTTATGACTGCCTGGAGTTACTGACGGAGATACATTACATTAGCTAAGATCATTCTTACATAGTGCCCTGTTATATATTTACCGTTCGACTTAGATGTTATAGCTATTCGGAAACTTCAAAACCTTACTAGTAAGTTCCAGTCTGGCTTTAGAGCTAACCACTCCATAGAGTCAGAATTGCTTACGGTATACAACGACGTACTTAGGAATGCCAAAATGGGTAGAGTGTCTCTGCTTGCTTTGATCGATCTTTCGGCAGCTTTTGATACCATCGATCACAAAGTTCTTCTAGAGCTAATCTCATCTCATCTGGGCATCACTGGCACTGCTCTGCAGTGGTTCAGATCCTATCTCAGTGGGAGACTCCAGAGTATTGACGTGAAAGGACAAAGATCATCTGAAGTACCTCTAAAATAGGAGTACCTCGGCGCTCCATGCTAGGTCCGGTTCTTTTCATGGTTTATACTCTCCCTCTTACTGATGTGATTGCCAAGCACAATATAGGCTTTCACTTCTATGCGGATGACACTAAGTTGTACCTTTGCTTTGATCCCTCCCAGCCTTCGATCACCTTAAATTCTCTTAACTCACTTGCTGCATGTATTGATGACATCGGCACATGGATGGCAGCAAGTTTTCTAAAACTAAACAATGATAAAACTGACTTACTAGTTATAAGCAAACCCGGTGTGATTCAGAAATTATAACGCTGACACTCAAAATTGGCTCTGCATCATATCTCGAGCTGAATCAGCCCGAAATCTAGTTGTCATATTCCAAAGCGACCTCTTATTAGACGACCATATCTGCTCCAAAATCAAATCTGCCTAGTTTCAGCTTCATAACGTTGCTACAATTCTGGCTTGTTTAGATAAGGATAGCACGTCCAAGCTGGTCCATGCATTCATGACATCCTGTCTTGACGTCTGCAACTCACTGCTTACTGTCCGACCAGCATGTGCGATCAGGCGATTGTACTTGGTGCAAAACTGCCCAGGTAGGGTTATCTGTCGTGAGTTTTACAGTTGCCACACTACTCCACTTCTTGCCAACCAGCACTGTCTAATTGTCAAGCAACGGATTGACTTCAAGGATTTGAAGCTGACTTTTAGGTCCCTTCATTCTTCGGCTCGAGCCTACCTCTCAGATATACTTCCCCATCAGGCCAAGCATCGTACCACCAGCTTTTCGGAATCCAACATTCTACAAATACCTCGTGCAAACCCCAAATCATTTGGAGACCATGCATTTAGTTCGTATGCTCCTCAATCCTGGAACTCCATCCTGACCTGAATTAGAAAATCCCCTGACCTGACCACATTAAAAAAAACTTAAAAACGCACTTATTTAAGACTGCATTCGGCGGGTCCCTCTGATTTGTCCTTGATGTGCTTATGAGTGCTTACACTGTTTATGCTGCCACTAACCAAATTTGCATGCTGATCCTGTGCATGTCACCCTAACCACGTTATTCATTTTGTTTGTTTATCAAGCATGATTTTACTCAGCGTTTAATCGCATTTACGTTTGCAGTAAATGTAAAGCGCTTAGAGAGAGAGAGAGAGAGAGAGAGAGAGAGAGATTAAATTATCTGAGCGTGCATTATCAATTGCATTATTATAATAATTATTATTATGGCAGGTGCTCAGTCAAAATAACAACAATGAAACCAGTGAATAGCTTGTACGTGTACCTAAACATTTCATCCGCATTGTTAAAACGGATTGCTTTAATATCCTTTTTATTATTTTGGCATATTCACGAACAGTGATTTTGATAAATACGTTGTTTTCTGAGGATGCTATCTATCTACGGCTAATGGATAAAAAAGAAAGAGCTTAAATAAAAAAAGAAACTGTGGGCAGAGTCAGTCAGATTTAGTGATGTAAGCTTGTGGCTGACTCGTTCTGTTTGACTTAGCCTTTGCTAAACTAAGCACTCCTGTGACTGATCAATAATGCCTATACTAAATGTTTCTGATAGATTTCGAATAAGGAAATTTTTTAGACAGTGTGAGCGTATAAATGCATAGATTTGTTCTTTAAGATGAACTCGTTGAGGAAAACAGAAGCCCAGTGTCACTCGAATTTTTAAGACTGACGTGAATTTATTACTTCTATCTTTTCCTAAGATTGCTGAAGCACGTTCAAGAAATTAGGCTTCTAACTACATGTAATCGTTAGACTATTCATTATTTATATAGGTCAACTACTTACAGGCTCTAATTTTTGCTCCCACTTTTGCTCGTTGCGACTTGCCCATGAACGAGTCAATGATATTGAAACTTACCAACTTTGATTGGACTGCTGCAAGGAGTGTCCAAATAGGCGTCTTTAGTGTGGATTCTGAGTTTGAAGCAGTACACGTGACCCACTCGGATCGGACCATTGCAGTAAGATTCAGCTGCTTGCAGCTCGCAATCCGTCCTTGGCAAACGTTCGAAAGGAATGATCATTCTAGTTTCTATGTCATTTGGGCTAGCGAATGCTGTTCTGCTTGGAGACCCACCTATTTCCAACCCTCACAACCATAGTAGAGTTCAGTGAGTAATGGTCCAACCGTTCGAATCGTATGGTTATGTATGGCCACCATATTACGATTTTAGACTCTTTCATCTACAGCATAAAGAATTATATATATATATATCTCTCTCTCTATATATATATATACACACACACACACACACATATATATATATATATATATATATATATATATATATATGTAAATATATGTAGATTATGTTAGCTGCTTTAACAGCTCATTCGTATAGCAGAAGAGCTTTGTTGGATATTGCCACCTCTAGCAGTTTGCCGTAAACGATATCACACTCCTAGATTCAAACCCAAGACCGTTATCATGAAGAGCGAACACCTTGCATTATAGGTTATCACGGCATAAGTAAAACATAATCCAGTAAACAGCAAAATTAATAATGCAGTTCTCAATAGTTTAAAGAGAGCTAAATACTTTATTTGGTACGCCCACTGGATAATAGCATCACTGCAGTTTTATGGTGCACAGGCTCTGCAATACAAATTAGCAGAGAAAATTCCGTGAGCTACATGTCGCTTATAAAAATTACTTTAAAATTGTGTAGTGACAGGGAATTTTGATAGTTTAGTCTGCAGTAAGCATGAGACCAATTGGAGTACAATACAAATTTAAACTTTGCCAATCGGTTTAAGGTTTGTGAAACAGAAACCTAATACTGGGCACCTGAAGCTTAAATCCAGCAAGCTGCTTTATAAAAGCCATTTCAGGTCTGTTAGAACTTGCTAAAACCTTTTAATTTGCGACATTCTCGAAGGAAAAACCCAGTTGAAATGGGTTACACATAGTGCAAGCTTGCTGATAAAACGGTGAGCAGCGAGTTAAAAAGTTCGAGACAGGCTGCCACACAACTGCACGGATCATATATTAAGTATTAGTTCCTAATCATAATCAATTTAACGATGTTGACAGAAGGTAGCTTCAAATAAAGACCTGATATGGTCATCTGCTAAAAGTTAATCTTTAATCGGCACCCAGATGGCGTGCCTAAGCAGTAGTAGATTGTCTCCTAGTCTATTTTAGTAACAGGCCTTTAATTCCGTACAGTTTTCAAACTCACTCATGAGCAAATAACTTTTAGATCTAAAGCTCACACTGTACAAGGGCGAGTCTTTCTGAAATGGCTTTACCTGGCCCCAACTTGGTAGTGAGGCACTCATCTGAGCATCGTAGGCTGACCTACGAGTCCAGGGATGCATGTCCACAACGATGATTGAAAATCCGATCAGGGTGCCATTACTGCTTGTAAATACGTTTGTGAATGCTATATCACAATATTTCTGATCTTCTATCTGTCTCGGTAAAGGGTACGGCGTGCCGTTTGAAACCACAAACCCTTCAGCCAATGAAGGAATTCCTGCAGGCAAGTAAAACAGCGAGTCTGGAGCATTTGTCTGGTTTAACCGGATCAGGCAGCGGCCGGAAACACTAGCCCAATCACATAGAAGACTGCCATATTCTGACATGTTAGTCACCATGGGGATTACCTAAAACAATAAACGTGAGACAACTAATTACTTGAAGGTGATTGTTATTGTCACCATATAATAGAGATAGTATGGTAACTATTTGAATGAAACCTGATATACATGTGTAATTATTAGTTTAGTCATCTCGCGCAATAATTCATCTTCAATTGTTCTAATTTAAAATGCTAAGCAATTTATACTTGTTAGGGCCTGATTGGCATAGAGAAACTTAATTTTGAATAAAGTAAATTGACTCCAGTTAAATGGGGCTTCCGGCAATGGCTTTGCTTGATTTTCAGAGCAAAACTCATATTGGAACTAACTAAAAACTTTGTTGTGGTGTTGCTGTCTATATCATCAGCTAAATTCTTCAAAGTTGCCGATTCTTTGATGATGTGATCTTTTTATATGGTACGACTGGTTAATTTTAAGTGAACGGTAAGGCAAGTTACTTTATGAGGCGGGTAGGTAATTGCCTTTTGGTAGCCTTGCCGTTTAAATACTGATCCATACTAACGTAATTTAATGTAAAGTATCTCTGTCTATAGCTCCAAAAAGCCGCAAAGACTGAGTGGGTGTTCATAAGGTAAATTTTGTGTAGCACACTCACACCCTTATCGCCTTTCGGTACGCATTCAGTAATCAACAGACTTCATCTCGCCCACAAAAAACAAAAGTAAGAAGCATAGCAGAGTCAGGAAAGTAGTTAAGGTAGTATGGACGAAGTCGCATGCATGGAGTAATATGTATCTCCGTCAGTAACTTCACAAAGTCATAATAAATATGGATTGAGTTGGAGTAATGGAGTTAGTCATATGGAAATAGTAATTCAGGAACACTGGAAAGGTTGAGCCATAGTCGGCTGCAGGAGAATAGTTTTTGTTGTGTAAGAATCGTGGTGAAGATGGCGGCTTTGCTCGAGGGCTCTTTACTGTAAGCCTGGAGAAATACGTGGCTACGGAAGATTAATTGATCCTGCATTTTCCTGGAAGTGATCAGCAAGGAAACAAGTTATATGTCACTAGGGAATAAAAGATATAAAACCATCTTTCTTGAAAGCAAGTATTATAGCCTAAGTTCTACTATAATTGCATAGCACAAAATTTATTATGAAATTCTTAATGGAGTGAGAATAAAAAAACAACACAACGTAAAGTCAAAATGGGTAGCTACACAGGTTCATCTATGAGGCAGGCAGCCTAGTAATAGGGGCAGAAATGCATTGCATTATTGCTGTACAATCTAGTTTCGTAGCAAAAACGTACTGACTAAGTCGAATTTCCATTTTAAAAGTTTCAAATATGACTAATATAACAGCAGCAAAGCCGTTACACTTTAAAATAAGAAAATCTTAAATTGACCAATAAAGATTGGATAGAAAGGGCCGCAATTCAAGCCATGAGAATTGCTATCATAATGGACTCTAATCGCATCCAGCTATCTGATTGGTCTAAGCTCAAGCACAAATTATGGTTGACTTCTGTTAAAGTTAACAAGTCTTCCAATCCCCGATTCGATGATTAGATTATATATGATACCTCATACATTTGATCGGGAGAAATCCATTACAACAATGCTAATGAAATCTAATAAAATGCCTGTAATTCTAGTCCACTAGCCATTTATCGGGTTAAGTTGAACCTTTAAAAGCTAAGGCCTTCGATGCACATGCTCTGAAAGTTTGGAACTCTCTCGACGTTTCCGTCGTCACCCACAGTAATGTGGCAGGATAAGTATTTCGCACAAAGAAGCATTTTATCTGCTTAGCTTTCGCTGCAGCCTGTTAAATTAAATTTTGGTATTATCACACGATCTTTTCTGGCTGATTTGAGAAATTATCCTTCAAAGTACAAACCATATTTGACAGAGCCCCAATTGGCCAGAGCCCAGTTCCGCCTCCACTTCCCGCCCTGCCCATAGCAAATGCCTTCAGATGGCATTTCATGGCCCACTCATTTACCTGGCAGAAACAGACTTACATTGATATGTTCACATCAGCTAACAAACCGGAAGTGGTAATTGCCTGGAAAGTAAAACATCATTAGGGATAATGTATTGAGAAAATACTGCTGCCGGGCCGCCGTAACTAAGGAGCCTAGTACCACTGCACCTACTGAATCGTGGGATTGTGGATTCGGTTCCTGTAGCAGGCATAATCCATATGTCAACTCATTCAGGTGGCCTGTCAGTGTGGTGACTTGGGTGGAGCTAGCACGTCGTTCACTTGGAATCAGCCTGAAAAAAGTTGATTAGATTCTATTTAAGGGAAATTAAAGTGATTTTGAGCTCTCATCAATGTCGTTATAGCTTGAGATTTTTATTGACACAAAGCAGCTCAGACGCCTGGGTAGTTTTACTGCCGGCCGAATGAGAGGGATCATACCTTAATTCGCTATCTTGCTTATGACATATCTCCAATAAGAGTGATCCAATAGACTCTATATGCATGATTGTAGGAAATGTATGATCCTCCAGAAATATATACTGACAGTATTGGCATCATGATATGACGGTTATGAGCGTTTTGACATCAAGGAACGTGCTGCCAGCTGCTTGAGCTATAACCAAACTTTGACTGTTCTTCCTGATTAGTTAGGCTTAGAGCCTTTGAGAGGCTATAGATAGACCATCTATGGCCACATAAACTTAAAATTTTGAAGACATGTCTGGTCAACATGTTTGACCCATGGATTTCTCAAATTTTGTTGTATGTGAAGTGAGTATAGCGCCACTGTCCTTTAACGTCACATTTTGAAATGTCACACAAATTTTGTATTTCCTTTTAGAAGAATCACCGGCTCAACAAAAGTGTTCTTTACTTTTTGAGAGGTTTAACATATTTATATAATGCAGTGTAATGAATATGTTTGAATAAAACCGAAGTGACACACAGAAGCAAAGATTTGAATTGAAATTGTACAGGTCATCGGAAGTTCAAAGTGGCACTTTAGTTACACTAAAATATAGAGAATGTTGCGCTTGTTTTTTGTGCACATTTTCATACCTTTTGGTCAATTAGTATTTGAGAAATATCAATACATGTGTCTTAAAGGACGTAATTCTTACAGTAGTCCTTATAAAATGGGTGATAACTCCCGAAATACCCCTAACGAATCCCCACATTTGCCTGCATTGGCTGATTTTATCGGCATCCATATTTAGATTTCATATTCTCTATCAAAATATATTTGTCTCACATATATCAAGTGCCTCACTTGGCCTTTAGGATTGAGCCACGTCCTTAGCTTTCATCTCCTATTTACGAAAGAATTTTTCAGTTGATTTCATTTTCGAAAAACAATTATGCTTTAAAAAGATTCCGCTGATAATTTGTTGCTATGGTTTGCACTGTCTCATCTGAATTTGTGTCATTTATCTTCTAACTCACTAGCCTGTGCTTCAGAAGGCATATTTGAGTTACGAGATTTATCCTACCACTTTTAGAGACCCAGTAGCATCTCCCCCTTTATCTTTAAACTGTATGCCAAGCCAAAAAAATTATGACATGATTATAAACTTGATCTAGATCAGGATTGGCCTACTATTTGTGTAAAGGCTCAACATTATCATCTACCTTCAAGTCTTTGCAGGACAGTTCGCCGAGGCATACCGATCAAGAGGGCACACTAGGTAAAGTGGTTGCTTTCACGACCTCGGTCCCGAGGTCGTCGGTTCCATTCCTGCTGTGGGCGAAACTTTAGAGCCACTGCAAGCGGTGGTGATAGCCGTAAAGTCTCTTCTGTCACTAAACAAAAGAGGCGGTTTAATCATCTAGCATTTATTTATTTGAGATTAACCACACGTCAAATTCCTGCTAGCCAGCAGGTAACGGATGTCTAAAATACATGCTCAGCCATGATGGCGAACGGCCATTTGAATCTATGGGCAAGTTGGGAGTGCTCATGATGATGTACACGGACTGCCCTTTCCGTGCTGGACGGCCAGAAAGCTTCAGGAGCACGTGGCCCCTAGTCGATTTCTTCGGTTTCGAATGCTATGAACTCATAATGCTGTGCTCCAGAAGCAAGCACCGGTTCACATTGTTATTGATTCTGAACAGCTGAGTGCTGCAGTAGCTAATGTCTGACGAGTAGCTTAATTGGCTAACAATTTCATAGAATGACCTTTTCTAATGCGAAGAATGTCTGGAGTTTTCAACCGGCTGGGTTCCTTTACCATGACCTTGCAATGACTTTAAATAATCAAAGTCTAAGCTAAAAGTGAATCAGTTGCTCTGAAATAAAAATAATAATAATGATGCACCTGATAAAGCGCCCTCAGAGAACTCAATGTCTCTCTAGGCGCTTTGCATTTGCTGCAAAGGAAAATGCAATTGAATGGTGAGTAAAATCGTGCTTTATAAACAAAAAATATGACTTACATGGTTAGGGGTGACATGGATAGGGTAAGCAAGCAAATGCGGTCAGTGGCAGCATGCACAGTGTCAGCACTCATAAGCACATCAAGGACGAATCGCAGGGACCCACTAAATGATGGCCCAAATAAGTGTGTTTTTAAATTCTTTTTAAATTTGGTCAGGTCAGGGGATGTACTGACGCAAATCGGGAGGGGGTTCCATGCTTTGAGAGCAGAAGAACTAAATAAAAAGTCTCCAAAGGATTTGAGATTTGTACGGGTATTTGTAGAGTGTTGGATTTCGAAAAGCTGGTAGTACGATGCTTGGCCTGATAGGGGAGTATATCTGAGAGAGAGGCTGGAGCCGAAGAATGAAGTGACCTGAAAGTGAGCGACAAAACCTTTAAGTCAATCTGTTACTTGACTGGTAGCCAGTGGAGGTGTGCAAAAAGTGGAGTAATATTGCAACTTCAAAGCTCACGACAGACAAGCCTAGCTGGGATGTTTTGCACTAGCTGCAATCGCCTGATCGCACATACCGGTAAGCCAGCAAGCAGTGAGTTGCAGAAGTCGAGACGGGATGTCACGAATGCATGGACCAACTTGGACGTGGTATCCTTATCTAAACAAGCCCCAATTTAAGCTATGTTATGAAGTGAAAAATAGGCAGATTTGACTGTGGAGCTGATGGTCGTCAAACAAGAGGTCGCTTTGGAATATGTCGCCTTGATTTCGAGCTGATTTAACTGGAGATATGCTGGTAGAGCCCATTTTTAGTTTCAGCAGTTCTAATTGTGAATCTCACTGGGTTCGCCATAACTAGTAAGTTAATTTTATCGTCATTCAGTTTTAGAAAATTTGCTACCATCCATGTGCGGATGTCATCAATACATGCAGCAAGTGAATTGAGAGAATTTGACGTGGTCGAAGGTTGGGAGGGATCAATGCAAAGGTGCAATTGACTGTCATCCGTATAGAAGTGAAAGCCTAGATTGTGCTCGGCAATCACACCAGCAAGAGGGAGAGTATAAACCGTGAAAAGAACCGGACCTAGCACGGAGCGCCGAGGTACTCCCTATTTTAGAGGTACTTCAGATGATCGTTGTTCATTCACGTCAATACTCTGGAGTCTGCCACTGAGATAGGTCCAGAAGCACTTTAGAGCAGTGCCAGTGATGCCCAAGCGAGAGCGGTTCCCTTTACCATATATCTTTGCATATATCCTAGCATTGGGTGTCTTCCAAAATCATGCTAATTGGATGCTGTTTGGCATGCCTATATTAGCAAGAATACCATGCCCATGGCCTAAGACCCGTTGGCATGCTACTTCTCTCTATTGTCTACTGCAGGCAGTTACTTTAGCCGCTAGGGACGTTCTGAGGCTATGCAACTGATAATGTCAAATCGACTAGTTATTCATATGCTTATCATTACGTGATTTCGAAATTTTCTTGGAGTTTTATTGTGCTCCTAAGACCAATAAATTACAGCACGCTTTAATGTCATCTTCGTCATATGTCACTTACCCAGAGAACGTAATGGTAACCTGGATGCAGATTCATCTTTAGGCCGATTATTCCTGACGAATTTGAGTCAACGAATTCCTTGAAAGTGATACATTGATTTTCATTTTCGACTTTTCCTAAAATTAGGACGGTAACTGTTTCTGCACATTGACAGATTTTGAATTCTTGAGTATTTTGTATTATGCTGGTGAACCTACCTTCTAGGAGAATGCAATATCTTACAAAAGTCCCAGCGAAGGCCGACGGCTTTACAAAACTGATAGCGATTTTCTGAGTTGAAATTATGTTGCATAAAACGTTAGCCTGTATAAAGATATATTTTCATTTCTATTTTGTCCGTAATTTGGTAGAACGCATTTTTTTATTTTTGCTTTTGCACTGAACACAAAGATTTAATAGTTGTCCCATACAATCTGCTGGTGCAATATATAATAATACTTTTCAAGTCAGCGACTCAACTTGCACATTAACAAACGAAAGAAAGCAAAGAATGTCGCCGAAAAATCTTATTGCTGCAACTGTAACATAGTTAGTTGGCTCACCCTGACACTATTTGAATATTAATAGTGAAATCTTTCAGTGAGATACATTAAATTCAGAATTCCAAATTATATTAAAATTTATTATAAACCACTTTAAATAGGATCAAATAATTTAACAGAGTTAAATAATCCTTGATAGAATTTTCTCGTTCCAGAACCAGCTATTAGCTGAAAATAAGGAATAATATTAATATCAGGCTTCAATCATCGCAAACAAAAATTACTGCATTGCGGATTATTACAATTCTTAACTGAGAAGATTTAAAATATATCCGTCTATATAATTTGCATGTTTTTTCCATTGCAGCTTATTGAAACGAGATTAAGTATGGTGCATTTGGAAAGCATATTAACCGGAACTAGAGTTTGTCAACTGTTGCTTAAGATTCAATCAAAAACATTGCACAGAAATTCTCTTGAGATTGCAGATATTTTAGCGACGAGTAGCTAGCAGCTTACTTAAGTAATTTTGACGGACCTGTTCCACTGAATATGCCGGGTCTACACTTCCACAGTTAGTTTTAATTACTGATGTTTAACTGGCATCGTCTCTACAGAGAAAACCTAGCACCATCTTTACTTGAGCCATTAAAACCAAGCACGTAGACGGATGAGAGGAAAATATTTTTCATTGTGCGAAGCAGAGAACAGAGGCTATCTTGTATAAAAAACATAATAAATAACTCCTTCACATCCGGACCAGTTCTGGTAGTTTCAAAAATGTCTCCTGCATGGACCTTCACTAAGAACCCAAAACTAGTGAAAGAGAACGTAAACAACTGTCAACCAGTCTCTCTACCGTGATTCCAATTGTAGAAACCTTAACTCAAAGTTACTGACCAAATACATTCTTACATCTAAACTTCACGTGGGATACTACATTAAAAGTTGCTGCCACGTTTTGAGCTTGACGCTAGACAGAGTAAGCACTGCTGCAGATTTATAGTAACAATCTCAGCAGCTCAGATTAAGGTAGTGTCTATCTCAGCCATGTTTCGATTACAAATCATGCAACCTTTTTCTCTGTTTATGACACTAAAAAATGCACCACTTGGTTTCTACTGTCGTGTGGTTTTCTTTGGTGATGGGAGGCGTGGCATTACTAGCAATGCTTAGGCAGGGCTTTCGTGGCATTGCTATCATTTGCCGGCTTTATCGGCTCTTTTGAGAATTCATTAAAATTACCACGTCTTGGTTTTATTTTAGTGGGGGACAGTAAAGTAAGGACTTTCAATGACAGCATTTACTCTAGAAGTTTTAAAACAATGAGATACCCTGCTGATCTGTACTTGGTCAGTTTCGTTATATAATATGTCCTAGTCCTCCTACAAATAAAATCAGCGCTTTAAACATTTGTTTTCCTCATTGGTTTGCATAAAGGCAAAATTCTGTAAATGTAATTTCATGATTTCTGTTTTCAAGCTTGCAAAACTCTACCACTTTTTATTGTAGTTGTTCGCATATAGTTGATGCTATCTCCTCGGCAAGTGTGGCTTATGGAAAAATCAAAATAGATGCGATTCAATTATGTCCTCTGACTTTCTCTTGGTCCTCATCAAGCACCCCTTTGACTTCATGGTCTCCCTATGCAACAGGACTTGTTCATTTTGATTTGCCTGCCTTTTTATCCAAAAAACGGCCCAATCAGAATAGACATCGTATCACCTGCTTTACTGACCTTGTTACTAAAAAGAGCCTTTTTCCATCCTCAAATCGTAAGGAAACTTTTTTTGTTCTTAGAGCGGACGCTTTCAAAGCCTCAGACTCCTCTTCAAAACACGCCATTAAATTGTATGAATTCAAGACCTTATACAAGATGTGGAAATTTCTTCTATCAAGTACAAAATAAGCTGCTTTCCTTGTACTGTCCATTGTGGTATGATGCTCCCTGATACCGTGCATTTGTTCAAGGCAAAATCAACCGGTTTTTTTGGCAGGGTATGCAAACTGCCTGGACAGAGATTTAGTTGTCTGTGCCATAGAAAACATAAAATCCTATTATATCTTGACCGTGCATTCCACTCAGCAAAAGATTAAAAAAACATAACTTATTTCTAGTGAACGATCATTTCAAATCTTTACTTAGGCTCTTTACAATATTCTGAAAGATAGGCAATAAACGCTTAGAAAGAGATCGCGTGCTCTGAAGGCGCTTTATTCGTGTGCATTATTATTAGTAGTAGTACCCAAAATTTGGTGATTAGCAAGTAAGCATGCCTATAAAAGCCTGCACAATCCCACAAGAAGAGAGTAATGACCCCTGCTTAGTACTGTGCAGTTTGTAACTCATGGGAAATGACTCCGAAGACAGAAAAAAGCATATCCACTCGCACCAAAATAAAATCTTGGTGGTCTCACACTTTGGCTAGAAGTGAGTTGTTTCTGGACTGAAATGTACACAAGAGACCTCGCATCTATTGCACGTACCGTCAATAGCCATATTTTCATGCTGACCCATTTCGCTTCACCCATAACCGTTTTAATATTGTTGTTTATCGATCATTATGCCACTAACCATTCGATCGTGCTTCTTTTGTAGCAAAAACTATCTATTGTATTATTACTAGTTTTATTGGACAAAGCAGAAACACAAAGCAACACTGAAGTCTTAAGCTTCTTCAGCATGATATATAATTAGTGAACGAAACTTATATGTTCTTCATCTTCATTGCACATTGCTTGCTATACTGGACTAACTGCACTACAGATATGATGCGCTTCCAATTTCATGTTATTTTTCACATTTTAATCCTAGTTAAACAGTGGAGGTTAATTAATAATTATAACACAATAATAATAATTATTACCTTAGGTTCAGTTTTTGAGCAAGTAGGATTAGTAGAGCCGTTCCAAGAACCGTCTAACGTGCAAGTAATGTGATATATTGAGCTTTCGGTACCATATATTGTGTATCCGAAATTGCAAATGTACGTTCGATGATCGCCATATTGGTATCCACTGCCAAGCAAAGTGGCAACATTGACACCTCTTAAAGGCTCAGAACACGATATCCCTGCAGCACAATGTGTGAATACAGCTTGTTTGGGTATGTCTGTGATGAGAGTCGGTACTCGGCACATATCTTGCTTCTGACGCCGATCGTGTGTAACTCCAAGGATATATTAAACTATATGTCTAATAATTAAGAATGCAGCAGTGCTAAGTTTAAAATTTCCGATTAAATATAACCAAATGAATCTTACACTAAAATTTTATTACACTGCTTAATAGACTACTATGCACTTGCAAATAGTTAACCTTCAAAATCTGACACGTTTCCCCAGACTTTTTTTAAAATTACAGATTAGATTTATCCGTGTGACTACTTTATAATTTGATAAATGTGACAACAACAGTAAGAGTAAACTAGTAGGCAATAACAATAATGCATCTTCCTAACTTCTTGTAATCTTTTTAACGATAATAATACACTAATCATACTTACAGTTCGTTTAAAAAGGAACTCAAAGAGAAGCTAATTTTGTTTGTGTTCTTTAATAATAATAATAATAATAATGCGCTTGATAAAGCTCCCTCAGTGAACTCAATCTCTCTCTAGGCGCTTTACATTTTCTGCACAGGGAAATGCAATTGAACGGTGAGTAAAATCAAGCTTGATAAACAAACAAAATGAATAACATGGTTAGGGGTAACATGCACCGGGCCAGCATGCAAATGTGGTTAGTGGCAGCATGCGAAGTGTCAGCACTCATAACAACACAAAGGACGAATCACAAGGACCCACTTAATGCTTTCCTAAATAGGCGTTTTTTTAAGTTCATTTTATATGTGGTCAGGTCAGGCAATGTTCTGAACACAGCTAAGGAGGGTTTTCCAGGCTTTTGGAGCATATGAACTAAATGCACGGTCTCCAAAGGATTTGTGGTTTGTACGGGTATTTGTAGACTGTTGGATTCCGAAAAGCGAGTGGTACGATGCTTGGCCTGATTTGGGAGTATATCTGAGAGATAAGCTGGAACCATAGAATGAAGAGACCTAAAAGTGAGCGACAAAACCTTGAAGGAAATCTGTTGCTTGACTGGTAGCCAGTGCAGGTCGGCGAGTAGTAGAGTAAAGCTGCAACTGCGACGCTCACGACAGATAAGCTTAGCTGTTGAGTTTTGCACCGGCTGCAATTGCCTGGTCGCACATGCTGGTAGGCCTGTAGGCAGTGAGTTGCAGAAGTCGAGACGGGATGCCACGAATGCATGGATCAACGTAGATGGTGTGTTCCTATCGAAACAAGCCCGAATTTAAGAAATAATATGAATCAGAAAATGGGCAAATTTGACTGTGGGGTTGATACGGTTGTCTAACGAGAGCTCGTTTTGGAATATGATACCTGGATGTCAAGCTGATTCAAGTGGAGATATGCTGGCAGAGCAAATTTTGAGCTTCAGCCTTTCCAATTTGTGAATCACACTGGGTTTTCCCATAACTAGTAAGTTAATTGTATCATAATTTAGTTTTAGAGAATTTGCCATTCAAGTGCAGATGTCGTCAATACATGCAGCAAGTGAGTAGAACGAATTTGAGGTGCTTGAAGGCTGGGAGGGATCAAAGCAAAGGTTAAACTGATTGTCATCTGCATAGAAGTGAAAGCCTAGATTGTGTTGGGAAACACATAAACAGGAGGTAGAGTGTAATTTGTGAAAAGATCCGGACCTAGCACGGAGTTCTGAGGTAACCCATATTTCAGAGGTACCTCAGATGATCTCGGTCCATTCCCGTTAGTACCCTGAAGTCCCCCACTGAGATATGAACTAAACCACTGCAGAGGAGTGCCAGTGATGCCCAGGCGAGATGAGAGGTGCTCTAGAAGAACTTTGTGATCGATGGTATCAAAAGCTGCCGAAAGATCGAGCAAAACAAGCAAAGACACTCAACCTATGTCTGCATTCCTAAGTAGGTCGTTGTATACCCTAAGCAATGCTGATTCCGTGGAGTAATTAGCTCTAAAGCCAGACAGGAACTTACTAGCAAGGTGTGAGGTTTCAATACAAGAGTTCAAACTTTAAACTTAAACTTTAAATTTTAAACTAAGCTTTATACTTGCTCCAACAAAATCTGTTCACAGGGCTCAGAGGTATATACGGTAACATGCATGCAAAACCAAGCCAGTATTATGCTTTCATTAGAATAATAACGTAAACATAGTTAAACTCAAGACGTCGTATTATTAAAGCAAATATCTAGGATCTGCATTGACCTGCCTGCAGATGCTCATGCAGAGAAACAGGAAAAATTCACTGGCGTGAAGCGGTAGTCAAATAAAAACAATACGTCTGGGACAAACAGTTAAATAATGAACGACAGGCGTATATCCTAATCCAGAAGCGAGTTCCTAAACGCTTGTGCACTCAAGGCGAAGGCTGCATCTTCAAAAAGTGTCTTCAGTGAGTGGGGCGTTGCCGAAACAGGCTGACTACCTTCCCATTCTGTTGTTATACAATTTTAATAAAAACTTTATCGGAACTTTTTTTATTTTTTATTTTAATTAATATGAGAAGGATTGATTTTAATAATTCTAGATTCATTATATTATTTTTGTTGGTCATTGTTGACCATTCCTTTGGTGAAACACACAGAGGAAGCTAGTCGGTAACAAACTAACAACATGTAGAAATATTTGTATAGCTTGGTAACTTGTTCCTTCTGATTCAAAGCCAAACTAACAATCAACTGACTGCATGCACATCGTAATAGTTATACAATTTTAAATTATACTTTAGTTTATTTCTGTTACTTATGAGTATCGTAATTTCTGAGAGCACCCGCCAAAGCTTTGAGTCGCGATATACATAGCCAATCACGCTCTGCGTTCAACTCTAATATTTTGAAACCTGTTACTGAACTGATAATGGCTTTAGTGGATTAATTCTCTAAAGTTTATAATTCGTCCACGGGATACGGGCAAACTACAGTTCACAAAAATCATCAGTACAATTACATTTACCAAATGATATAGTTTGACCAACGACTATGCGTTCTTTTTTCTGCTTTCATAGGATACAAAATTTACTTAGCCTTCAGGTCATAAAGCGTCGGTTCCTATTAATAGGTAGCCATTATTTTA
Organism: Cristatella mucedo; assembly: GCA_009760855.2. Classification (NCBI taxonomy): domain Eukaryota; kingdom Metazoa; phylum Bryozoa; class Phylactolaemata; family Cristatellidae; genus Cristatella; species Cristatella mucedo. The sequence goes on from WPIO01000164.1 coordinate 351,837, forward strand.
ATTTTCGCTTGGCTTGTACAAAGAGTGACTAAAGTTAGGACGCACGTTTCTATTGAACTACAAAACATCTAATTAAAGTTGATGACAGCAGGCATCCTTCTCATTTGTAATCGGTGCTTTTATAGCAATCGGATGGCGTAAGGTAGGTTATGTTAATTAGCACTCCTCGGCCTTTCCAGTCTATGGAACCTTCATGCCATGTATCAGTGCATGTAACCTCTCCAGATCAGTCTTTATGGGAATCTTTGACTGGCATTAAAATATAGGAGTCACTTCCACGACTTTCCGGGTGCATTAATGTTTACTTTCCGGCTGGCTAATGCTGGACTTTCACATAGGTGGCACTGCCTTCACCAAATTAAATTCGTTTGCTGACCTAAGCATGATATTTATTCTCTTTCGCTTGCATAAACGACTTAAAATTAGACTTTATTACTGATTATCTGGTAGCAATATTTATAGCACATGTACACAGGTTTAAATTACCTTAGCTCGATATATGACCAATTACCACAAGTATTATTAGTACAATTATTATTATTAGTGTTATCATTCGCAGTGCCTACCATGCTGACAATGTGCATGTTGCCACCATTTGCATGTTTTTTATTCATGAAGTTAACTCGCACCTTTTAATAATTTGAGTTGCACACTAATAAGGAGCTGTCGAAGCTTTTCAAATAAGAAGAGCCAGTATTGTGCTTTGACACCATACGCACTAGCTGCTGTATCAATTCTACGTAGAACATTTTTTATGAATGATTTCAGTAACTTACTGGTGCAAACAGGTGGGCTCTGGCTCCAATTGCCACTTGAAGTGCAGTTTATTGTAACCACTTGCTGCTTTGACAGTAAATCGTGATGACCGGGAGGACACACATACGTGACACTGCTTCCGAAGTCGTAGTTATATCCTACCAGCCGATGTACTTCAGTGCCGGTTCCAGGTCGACCGCAACTGATTACTGTGAACGTATTTATCGTTCAGAATTTTTATCAACAATTTTATTGTAAAGTGCTGCAAATGCATTCAGCAAGAATAAAAAATTCCACCTTGGCAAGGTAGAAGCTTAGGATTGCCCCAAGAGCCATTATTATGACATTCAAAAAACTGTTGGGAATCGTTGAGTGACGTAGTATATCCAACGTGGCAGTTTACAAAGACCTTTGAGCCCACTGTCGATGGATGAAAAGGCTCTAACAAACTTGAATGAGTAGGCGTGCTTGGTGGTTCCGTGCAAAGTGTCACTGCAATGATTGGAATCAAATTTGTGAGTACGCTCAAAAACTTTAGTACATGCCATTAAAAGATCATCATTCGGGGATTTAAAGTAATTCACACATGTATAAGAACAGAATATATAGGTCCGTAGAGTTTTGTAATGTAAGTTTTTTCCGCGCGTAGCTCCGAAAAGCCATAAAAACCTAGTGGGAATTACCCCGGAGACCTTTCCTATAGCTCACTCAACGCCTAAGCACATTTCAGTAGGCGTGCCTCCAGACTTCATGAGCCCATACTCTAGGTGTTATGTTCCAAACTGACCTTTCCCTAGACCATCAAGTCAGCTCTACAGGGAAGTCTGCATTTTTCAGCTGCATAACATTGCTACAATTAGGGCTTGCTTAGACACTGGTAGGGCATCTATAATTTTTCGTGCATTTGCAACATACATTTTTGAGTTCTGTAACTTGCTGCTTGCTGGTCTACTGGCATGGGCAAACAAGCACCTGCAGTCCACAAGGTGAGGAATCGTACAACCCTCTGTTTTTAATCAAATTGATTAGGCATACCTCCTGCAAACCTCAAAACCATAGCATACCCTGTTTTAAGTGCGTATGTATAAAAAGACTGGAATTCAATACCAATGCATTTCACGACATCTCCTGACATGAGGACATTTAAAACAAGCTCAAACCAAACCTATTTATTAAAGCAGTAGGTTGGTCTTTGTGATTATCACTTCGTGTACATGTACCTTTCTCACACTGTGCCTGCTGCTTGGGGATGTTACCACCTATAATTTGGTAATGGTTTCTATACAGCATAAGTAAAGTGTCTAGAACGGTATTTAGTTCTGTGGGGGGACCTGTACAAGTTTGTTAAGGAGAAATTCTGGAGAGCAGTTGAGGTAGAAACTAGCAGGAAACTAGCCAGACATGGCGGCTTGAAAAGATATGCAGTCTCAACAGCAGCTGATTAGATGAGTTTGCACAAGAAATATAGAAGTGAGTTTTACAGGCTGTGTTCTAAGAGCACGAGGTTTTGGACTCATTATTTTACGACTATCTTTCCCAAAAAATTATACTTACTTTGGCATGATGGTGTTTTCTGACTTATGGCACCAGCTGCATCACAATAAACCTCACTGAAATCACTTCCATTTGAAAAATAACCTGGTAGGCATGTATAGCGTACTAAGTCACCATATTTCAAATAGCCAGTATAGTTCTCATATTTGGATAGTTTATCAAGTTGCATCAGCTTTACGTCGGATGTATTAATGCCGTTATGTGGCCATGAACATCGAACAGCTGCAATTGAATATAAAATCAAACCAGCAAAATCTACTGATTGTCTAGTAATAAAATCATGAAGCTTATCTTTTAGTTCTTGAGCATAAAAATCTACATAATAGGCTCGGTACATCCACTGCAACAGAATCGACGAGTTCTCAATCAAGCTATCACAACGGCAATGAGACATTTAATTTATGTTATGATATTCTCTCTGCGAAGGAAATTAGTCACTCTTGTGTTGGTGGTTAAGATAGATGAAGGCATAACAACTATTTCCATAAATGAATTTTCCTACTCAGCACATATATCACGTTTCAAACCTGCTGCAATAATCATTCGTATCTGCTAGTCGTCCAATCAAGAAATCGAGAACAGAATGTCTAAGAATTGAAGGTGTCAGTTAATAGTAAAGTTAAAAATATTTTTGGAGCCGATCTTTCCTAACTTTAGAAGGTGCTAAATCTAACGTTCTAACGTTTACTCTCCGGTGGCAGCTACTGCAGCTTGCCTTTTAAAACTTTTAAAATTAAAGCTCATCCAGTTTTTAGCAGCATAATTATAGATGGCTCTTCTGACTTCTCTGTGTACATTGTTTTTGGAAGGTTAAAGGATTATTAATTCTACCTGTGCAGTAATATCTACTTAGGTTTATAGTTATACGTAGACAGCTATTAAGCCAAGCACATATTAGACGATTCATTTTAATCTCGAAGAGTTTCTAGCAGTAGATGTAATCTGAAATTTATGTACCATCAGGCCAAGCATCGTACCACCCGCTTTTCAGAATCCAACAGTCTAAAAATACCCCGTGCGAACCTCAAATCCTTTGGAGACCATGCATTTAGTTCGTATTGCTCCCAAAGCCTGGAACTGCCTCCCGACATGCATCAAAACATTCCCTGACCTGACCACATTTAAAAAGAATTGAAAACACGCCTGTTTAGGACAGCATTTGGTGGGGCCCTGCGATTTGTCCTTAATGTGCTTACGTGTGCTGACACTTGGCGTGCTGCCACTAACCACATTTGCATGCTGGCCCTTTGCATTTCACCCCTAACCATGTTATCCATTTTGTTTGTTTATCAAGCATGATTTTACTCGCCATTCAATTGCATTCCCTTTGCATCGAATCTAAAGCACTTAGAGAGAGAAATAGTTCTCTGAGGGCGCTTTATCAAGTGCATTATTTTTGTTATATTTTGTAATATTATTATAACTTAAAACCCGATGGATGGCTATCATATCAAACAACAAGTAAACAGAAAGGTAAATTAATTAGGCATATTAACTTGAAGGCAAAAGAAAATTATTGGCAAGCAGCCCGGCCGAGAGTGGTCAAGGGATAATTAATTGCTTTTTATGCACTGGCTTCCAGTCAAGCAATACATACACTTCAAAGTTTTGCCATTCACTTTCTGGCCTCTTCTTCGGCTTCAGTATACCTATCAGATCTACTAAACCACCAGTTTTAAATATCTTGTCATCTTGATTTTGGAATGCAACTGTTTACCAGTAACTCGTACAAACCTCAAATCCTTTGGAAACAAGGCCTTTAGTTCGTATGCTCTCAAAGCCTGGAAAACACTCAGGACCTGTGTCAGGACATCTCCTGACTTATCCACATTTAAAAAGAATCTAAAACACGTATATTTCTTTAGTGGGTCCCTTTCTATCGCACTTTATATGCTCATGCGTCCTGATACCGTGCATGCTGCCACTAAACATACTTGGGCACAGACCCACTGCATGTCACCCCTAACCACGTTATTCTTGTTGTTTATTTGAGCAAGCTACCACTAACCATTCGATCGCTCTTCCTTTAAAGCAAATGTAAAGTACATAGCAAGAAATTGTGTTCTATGAAGCTCTTTATCAAGTGTGTTATTCCTACCACTATTATTATGGCAATTAAAAAAGCATCAGAGGTCCCAGCCGATCGATTGCAGAAATCAGTTTGTGATGCAGGTATTCTTGATCTACATTAAGACCCGAGTGGCAGCCTCTATACCCTCACTGATGCAATGGACATGACACTCAGGAGTTTTCTTGACAAGCATGCTCCCGGTCGCTCTATCCGTGTTCAAAGTCGTGGAGATTCCTCTCAATTTACAAAAAAACTCCTTAAGATGTCCCGGGTTAGACACAAGCTAGAACGTCGTTTCAAGAAATTGGGGTCGGATGCAGATCTAGTCAACTTTAAAGACTTCCTTCGAGTTTACACACGAAAGCTTAAAAAATTAGGGCTTCTTTTCATTAGAAAGCTGAATTCTTGCCAGTCGGACACTAAACAGATTTATAATACAGTAAACCATGTACTGGCCAATGCTGTGAGGTCTGACTCCCTAGATATTAAGGGCTCAGCCGAAAAGTTCTCAGCCTTCTTTACTGAAAGAATTGTGCACATTCGTGCTTTCGTTAAGCCCCCTCTGACCAAGGCAATTGCCGTTCCTCAACCTGTGACTATCATTACAAGGTTCTCTGACGTTTCTGCAAGCCATGTGGCTGCGTTAACAAGGTCTAGCAAAAAGAGCTTTCCTCCTGAAGACCCTATGCCTTCATCTCTGTGATCTTCACCCGCAGACCAACTTAGCCCTGCCATAACCAAATTTTTTGATGCTTCTTTGGGAAGAGGAGTCGTCCCCAAGTCCTTCAAATCGGCACTCGTTTGACCTATTCTTAAAAGCCTAGAATAGACACGGAGATTATTGCAAACTATCGCCCAGTTTTCCCTCTTTCGTTCTTATCGAAAATTCTTGAAAAAAATGTTGCTAAGCAGCTGCTTGAACATATTAAAAATATTTAAACGTCATATAATTTCCAATTAGGGTTCAAGAGGCAGCACTCAAAAGAAGCCTATGTCCTCCGTGTTAACAATGACATTCTGCAACGGAGCAGCTCGCAGGCTAGCCGCGATATTAGCCCTCGCCTTAGTGGGTCTGTGGGCACCTAGAGCAACCGTAGCAGGCGGACTAGCCTAGGATTGGCCAAGGATTGGTCAAGGACTGGCCAAGGGCTGGCCAAGGACTGGCCAAGGGCTAACCGAGAGCTAGCCATGGCTGGCCAATGGCTAGCCGAGGACTAGCCAAGAAGAATTAGGCCTAGGACGGACACCGAGAGCTAGGGTCCGACAAACAAAATAACAGCTACACCCAAGGTTGAGAGGGCAGAGAGAGGGAGAAAGAGGGAGTATAAATGACAGGACTGACAGAGCTCAGGGCGGCAGCTTCGGTAGTCAATGCGAGACTACGCTTCGAGAGCACGAGAGACGAACCTACGGCGACGGACAGCTAAGTGCAACTTAGACTGCGCAGTTGTGTTCTGCCGGCTACTCAGTTAGCCGCTCGTATCTTGGGGTGCTGTAGCGACGCGCGCATAGGGTAGTTAGTTATACTCGGACTTCGGGAGTTCGCACAGTTAACTCCGTCGGTCCGGTACACGCCGCGTAAACGCGTAGGGTAGTTATTTTAGTCGGGCTTCGGGAGTTTGTGCAGTTAACTCCGTCGTACCGATACGCGCTGCGTAAACGCACAGGGTAGTTGGTTATACTCGGACTTCGGGAGTTCGCACAGTTAACTCCGTCTGTCCGGTGCGCGCCGCGTAAAGCGCTTGCGCCGGCGCGTAACCGATACGAACAGGCCCACAATAAACTGTTGCTTTCGGCACCCATTTGTGGCCGCCTTTGTTTTAACCGCATCGCAGCACTGCATCGCACGGCCCCTGGTAGAGAAACCGGGGGATGAGCTTCGGCGCAGTTACAATTCTACGTGGCAACAACGACGGGACTGTCACTGCCGTAGCACAGATAGATCTTTCAGCTGCGATCGACACCATTGAACGATATGTTCTACTTGAACGACTAAGAACAACGATCGGTCTTGCAGACGATGCACTGGCGTGGTTTAAATCATACTTGTCTGATCGTATTCAATCCGTGTCGTGTGGGGGTCATGTCACAGACACGAGAAGGGTCACGTGTGGAGTCCTTCAAAGGTCTGTACTTGGTCCCTTGCCATTCTCCATTTATACACAAACTATGGAAAAAGTGATTAAGACACATGGAATAGGATATCACTTCTACGCTGATGATACTCAGTTGTATTTGTCATTCAAACCGTCGGAATCTGCTGTGGCAACTGAGAAACTGAATGCTTGCCTTGCCGATATTCGATCCTGGATGTCGGAAAACTTCCTGAAGTTAAATGATGATAAAAATAAACTGCTGCTCATAGGACACGCTAAGCGTTTGGCTGGATTCAAAGGATTTGCTCTTCTAAAAGGTGATGCTATTGTGCGGCCATCACAACACACTCGAAATTTAGGTGTCGTGTTCGACAGCTTCCTCAATTTCAAAAGCTTCATGCTGAAGACTGATTCCACAGCTAGCCGTCACATCCCATCCCTATCCAAGATTAGGAGCTGTCTCCCACAGTGGCTTGTAACATATTTATCTAGCTCTTTAGTTCTGTCTCGGCTTGATTATTGTAATTCCCTCTTGGCTGGTTTGCCAAAGAAAGCTTTTCTACCCTACAGTGGACAATGAATATGGCTGCAAGGCTGGTCTTCAAGTCCCAGCGGTTTGAGCACGTGTCTCCTTTGCTAAAAGAGCCAGGGTGGTTTCCGGTTGAACAAAGGATACGGAGCGAAGTTCTTTAGCTGATCCACAAGGCCAGCCACGGTGTTCGTGGCCTCAGGTCCTGTGTGGACAATAAATTAGCTGTCTCATTCCTCCGCTTAAAGAAAGTTGGCGACAGAAGCGTTGGCTGTGCAGGTCCTAGACTGTGGAACTCGCTTCCACAATTCTTACACAACGACAACTGCTCTCCTAATGCCGACAATGGCACATCTTTTTCAGTGGTCCTGAGCTGCTACTTCTATGCTACTTACTACCTCAACTGCTTTCCTGACTCTGCTATGCTTCCCACTTTCTCTTTGTTACGTGAGACGAAGTCTGTTGGCTACTGAATGCGTACCGAAAGCCGCTTATGCTGTGAGTGGGCTTGACAAAACTCTTTTGCGTAACACCCACAAGGTCTTTATGTATTTGTGGAGTTACGGACGGAGATACATTACATAAGGCAGCGGTAGCTACGGAAAACTGAAGTAAATAATGTCGTGACATCAGAGACGAGTTTTTGAAAACAACGGCTTGTCATTTGACCTGATATTCCAAGCCGATTAGCACTACGTCTTAATAAAAAAAATCTCTTTGATAACACCTTAACTTATAAAAAAAATGATTATAGCAACGCGAGATTATGAGAAAATCTTACATGCCTTCCTTAGAGACATGTAGTGGTGAACATATTTACCGAAGAAATGTTGGATTTAAGAATATAATTGGATTCATTACGTTAAAAACTATATTTTGAATCGATTATTTTGCACAATCCATTACCAAGAATGTCATCGTAAATGAAAAGAAGACCTCTGTAATTAGCCTATACATTCTCAGGTAGAATTTGTGATCATACGATAACTTGATACTGTCTAGAATTATTATAAGGTGCGGAGCCAAAACAAGTAACAGGGTATTCTAAATTAAAATTAAGTACTAGCCTATTTAAGGGCATCATTTTATTGGCAGATGATTGACAATAGATAACTGTTAGCTAGGGTACTGAAATCGATACCATGGTCAATTTCATGATGACAACTTATTCTGGGAAAACTTCAGATCAAATGATAATAATAATAATAATAGTATATTTGTATAATGCTATCAGTTAAATTAAAATCTTTCGAGGTAAATTCCATATGCTGTACACAACCTGACCGAATCTCTATCTGCAGCATGACATGACATGCAGCTGAATGACACAAATCCAACACGGTTAAAGGCAATACGTACGAGTTCAGCATGCGGATATCAGTAGCTGCAGAATTCACAGTGTCAGCACTCTTGAGTAAACAAAACAAAAATGACGTCGACCCACCAAATGCCAAGATAGATAGATGCACTTTAGCTTCTTTCTAAATATCGCCACGTCGGGTTTTGTCGTGGCGTCAGTCGCCACAGAGTTCTAAGCTTTGGGAGCATGCAAACTGAAGACGCCGTCTCCACTGGATTTGAGGTTCACACGAGGAATAGCTGAACACGGATTAATGGTCGTAGCTACGTGTTTTAAGCTTCTTTTTAATTGCAGTCATGTCAGAGGACGTTGTGACACGCATCGGTAGTGACTACGTACCTTCGCAGTCGACGGGAACATCAGGTGACCATTTACCATCATTCATGCAAATGGAGATAGCCTCGACGCTATTGCTTTCGTGGTTGGTAACATAACCATAATCACAGGCGTATGCCACTGTTTCTCCTGCCTGCCAACCACCATAAGAGGAGAGAGTTTCAGGGTGTGAGTTTCTTCCATTGGTCACATTATCTGGGCAAGTAACACCTAAACAAAGCGTAATCTTTCAATGCACTGAGAGGCATGTTCTTGTCATATATCGAAATATGTACGTGAACTTAATGCCGAAGCATTCAAATCCATCTTGATCTCAAAAGCAATCTATAAGCAACTCGAACGATCAGATGCTTAGGGCAACTAGTGAACTAATATATTGTAATTTGTATATTTTAAATTACTTTTCCTTGAAGCAGTATTATGAACTCATGTTATTACAGCTTTAAATAATTAATATCATCATTATATATATCATATCATAATATCATCAAACAATTAAAAAACAAAGCTACTGCTGCAAGTGACTAGCTTGGCCACGAGCAAGCTGCGGCCAGATTAACGCCATAGAATCACTTAACTGCCGCTTTTTGAAACCAGTAGTTATATATATATCCTAAAATGCTCACCTTCTGAAGCTGGACCAAAACAATACTTCTATGAATTTACTAGTGATTAAACAATATTAAAGTAATTAATTCTTCAAATTGATTTAATGAATTTATCTTCGACTGTACATCCATACTGCCTGAAGGACTGGGTTCTGTCTCGCTTATGGGGTAATGGCTCACTGGGTAAGGCGGTTGCTTTTCACGACCTCGGCCCTGAGATCGTGGGTTCGAATCTTGTGTGGGCGATCCTTTATCGCCACTGCAAGTGGTGGTGATAGCTGTCAAGGCTCTTCTGTCGCTATATAAAAGAGGCTGTTAAATCAGCTTGTATTTATTATTTTTTTACTAGCTGTCTGCCCAAGACTAAGCGGGTTGCGAAAATCACCAGCTTCAACCTACTTTTTTCTGGGGATATTATGAGCCTGGTTATGAAACCATGCTGCCTTACGAATGGTAAGGATTTTTAGTAATTAACTTGTTGTATTTGGACAAGCATGCATTGACCAGCTTTTGTGTAGTGTGATCAAATAGACAAACCCTATTGGTTTTTTTATTTTCACTCAGTTAAAAAAGGTTTCCTTTTTTCTTTTCTTTTCTTTTGTTCAATTTTGTTTTCGTTTCATGTAACTCAAAAAGAAAGTTTGACCTTGCCCGTAGATCGGAACTGATTTATAAACAGCCATTGTGAACAAAAGTTTTTCCAGATGCTTCTGAAAATGTTCTGGCTGAGCCCATTTTAAGCGTTAGAATTTCAGCTTATTTTTTGACAAACCTGAGCTTTTTTCATAGCTAGAAATCTGGTTTAATAATAATTCGTTAGGAATAGATCTGCTGCCGTTCAAGTACGGGTGTCAGAGATTGTTGTTGCATATTAATTCCAAACAGTCAACGTGATGGATGGAACCAAAAAACTAGATTAGAGACAAAGCTGAGTCTTATGGATACCAATTATTTCATGAATTTTTCATTCAAATTGTCGCACGAAGAAAGAAAGTAAAAGCTGTAAGAAGTCATGTATCAAACACATACGACACCCGGTACTTTTAAGAACTCGTGGATAAAACAATTTCGTTAAAATTAAAGCTCGTACCTGCGCGGCTAAAATATAACGTAAGCATTATCAGTTAACTGTCTTGTATTCAATGCCACAAATTGTAAATCTTAAGAAAGACTTGGCGATGATAGTATTGAATGCTGGGAAGAATAGCTGGAATGTAATGAGTCTACTTTTGTCTGCATTTCTGCGAAATTCTTCAGCAATTGCTGCAGTGGTTTATTTTTTAAGTAGCTAGCTACGAAATCAAAAGTAATCGCGCTTGCTATATTTTAAATTTACTTGCACAAGTTCTGCTGACATAAAACTGCAAGTCAGAGTGTCTGAGCCGAATAATTAATTTAAAAATGTTAAGAATCCAGCAACGTTCTCCGGGTCTATCGTTGTGAATTGCCCAACACGGACAGGTTTTGAAGGACTCAAGGAAGAAATCGGAGGCGAGCAGCACATTGTTTAGGCTATTTAATTGAAGCAAAGGTAAATATATTAATTTCATGGAGAAAGCACACGGCATAGGCTTTCAAGGGCTTGAAGTCTTCCTTGACTGCTGCAAGAACTTCGAGATCGAGCCGTCGTTGACAGGCTTAGTGGCAGGCATGGAGGTAAATCATTGCACGGAGAACGACGAGCACCGAGAACCTGCTTTGGTCTCTGATAAGGGCTTTATCTTCGATCGTGCATGCCCTGCTGAAAAAGAGCTAGGAGAAATTGTTTTCTAAATATCCAACAAGCCTGCTAAGTAAAGGGCAGATTTGAAATCAGTTAAGGATACTGGTAATGTTCCCCATTTGCATTTTTCTATCCCAAATCAGAGAATCCACAGGCTTTCTGCAGAATCTAGACTTTGACTCACTTATGATATGTATATATATATATATATATATTTATATATGAATATACAAATTTAAATATGTACATATATATGAAAATACAAATATATATATATATATATATATATATATATAATATATATTTAAGATCTTCTTATATATTGACAGCAGCTCTAAAGGTATGCCAGCATTTAGGGAGTCGGTTTAATCTTAAGCTTGTTTTTTAAGGTGTGAGCAATCTTCCATACTTTTTTTTAATTAATAACTGCATTGATTCATAGGCTAACTAGACCAAGGTGTAAAATAGTCTCGCTCGGACGAGTCTACTCATCCAAAATGTTACGTATTTCACATTAAGCTGTAGGACTCGAACCAGGGACCAAGATCTTTACACAAGTCTGCAAGCAGCAATTCTTTGTTTCCAACGGCCAGTGGTAGTAGTAAAAGTAGTTCAGACTCTTCTGCTGCAGCTTGAATGAGGCTGTTAATTTGGCCAAACTTATGCCTTTATTTTTTACCATGCATTACTAATGGACCCCAAACAACTGAATATTGAACAGAAGGTGGAATGAAAATATTTCTGGTTAAACTCACAATTTCAAAAGCATTAAGGTTTTTAAGATTCACCAACTTTGGATCCATACCAAGGCCAACCGAATTCTGGACTGCGTTTTTCATGATATCAACAAGCAGGCCGAGGTGGTGAATTTTGTTAGGTCCTGAGTTGACAGTATACTATGGTGGGCAAAAATGTATTTTATTTATTGAGCGACATTGGAGCGGCTAGGGGCGTGAACATGGGCATCAATAAGCCACTGATCGAAAATGGGTTTACAAACGCCGAGTCCATCATTGTAATGTAATGTAATGTATCTCCGTCAGTAACTCCACAAAGTCATAAAGACCATGTGGGAGTTATGCAGGAGAGTTTTGTATAGCTCACTCACAGCCAAAACGGCTTTTGGTACGCATTCGGTAGCCAACAGCCTTCGTCTCACGCAACAAAGAGAAAGTGGGAAGCATAGCAGAGTCAGCAGAGCAGTTGAGGTAGTAAGTAGCATAGCAGTAGCAGTTCAGAACCGCTGAAAAAATGTGCCATAGTCGGCAGTTGGAGAGTGGTTGTCGTTGCGTAAGAATTGTGGAAGTGAGTTCCACAGTCTAGGACCTGCAGAGCTAAAGCGTCTGTCGCTAACTGTCATTAACGAGAGGAATGGGACAGCTAATTTTTTGTCCACACAGGACCTGAGGGCGCGAACAGGCTGAAACTGATGCAGCAGTTCAGCTAGGTACGAAGGAGCCAAGCAGTGGCAAGCCTTGTGAGTCAGCGTAAGAACTTTGCTCTGTATCCTTTGCTCAACCAACAACCATCCTAGCTCTTTCAGCAGAGGTGACACGTGCTCAAACCGCTGGGACTTGAAGACTGGCCTTGCAGCCATATTCATAGTCAGCTGTAGTGGCATAATAGCTTTCTTTGGCAGCCTAGCCAAAATGCAATTACAATAATCAAGCCGAGACAGAACTAAAGAGCTGGTTAAATTTTTTGCAAGCCACTGTGGGAGACAGCTTCTAATCTTGGAAAGAGATCGGATGTGATGGCTAGCTGTAGAGGCAGTCTTCTGAATGAAGCTTTTGAAATTGAGGCAGCTGTCGAACATGACACCTATATTACGAGCACGTGGTGAAGGTCGCGCAATAGCATCACCTATTAGAACAGCAAAGCCTTTTAATCCAGCTACACGCTTAGGGTGTCCTATGAGCAGCAGTTCGGCTTTATCGTCATTTAATTTCAGGAAGTTTTCCGACATCCAGGATCGAATATCAGCAAGATTGTGCAGGCCATTTAGAGCTTTCTTGCTCCAGATGCACATCAGGCTTGAGAGTTCCACGTCACGAATGCGGACATAGGCAGTGGTTCATAGAAATCTAGCTAAATTCAAATGAAGATTAAATATTTAGGCGATCCGATTAAATTTAGTATTACACAAAGTAACAGCCGGCAAAGTTACAATGGGACCTCGGTCAGTCGAAGAGTCGTGGGTGATTCGCCATGGTAGCTCATGGCGACTGGGCACGCTCCACAAGCCTTGGATTTAGAGAGATCCAAGTCTTTGATTGGCGGATGGATGGGCTATCGGATGAGTTAATAGAGGGCAGGCTTGATTGCTTGCTTGAATCTTAGCATGAAACGGAGAGTGGGGAATAGTTTATTGTTGGTACCTTGGGGATAAATTCATTGTTCATTAGCTTGTTACCTGAATATCTGTGAACAATTTATGTCAATCTGATAGCGAATAGTACAGTTCTTGGCTCAGTTATTTCAACTCACGACGAATTCTTTTAGTCAAGTCTAATAAATGTTATGCCTGCCTTCGTGCAGGAGTTGCAGCGCTGCCTTGCTCTCATCCCTGCTTCTATGCAAGTTTGTAGCCACAAAATGGATACTTACGTGCACAAGCCTGGGGCTGCTTATTCCAAGTACTATTTTGGAGGCACTTGATAATCACATCGGAATTTCCATCAGGATTAGTGTAGCCAGCGTTGCATTTGTAACTAATATTTCCGCCAGGTGAGAAGTCCCTGACCAGTAGGTAAGCGTTTTGGGGAATGCCTGTAAGATATTCAGCTCGTAACTGGACTATCCTGCAGCCCATCAACTTTAATTTCAACTTACAGAAGTTTTTCATGCCAAAAATAGGATTATTTAATTGCAGTTGTGCCGATTAATTGGTTTTTCCCAGTGGAGAAGCCGCTTGATTCGAAACAAGGTCAAGATGAACGTATTTGATGACCGAGGTAATGGGCTCGAGCCCTGTGCCAGGTAAGACGCACCTGAATAGAGATTTAAGTTCTCTTCGAACGCTATACAAATGAGTTATATTATTAATATATTAAATATTACCAGGATCAGAGCAGCAAGACTCTGTATCCACGGATGAGTCGTAGCAGTGAAGCCCACGGCATTCGTACAGCCCGTAATTGCAACTTCTGGTACGCTGCCGTGAGCTAGATGAATGGCAATCTGACCATTGCGACCATTCACTCCAAGAAACTAAAATAAAAGTAAATCGACTTATAAATTCCGTAATCGTTGAAGAAATTTTGAATTGTCTTGTAATTGATAATACAAAAAATTTGGCATTTTCAGCTAGCACGTCGGTTTCTTTGGTAACCGTCGCTCTAAACTTAAATCAATTATAAATATCGTGCTATTTACCATTAAATAGACCACCATCCAGTAAGCAAAACGTTGGTTGCATGGAATTGCAGTCTGTCATGATATGCGTGCCATTACTCGACCACGCTGGGCATACACTCTTTGAACCAGGAAATCCGCTCTCGGGTCTTTCCGATGCAAGATCGAATCCACCACCTCTTTCCATAAACGAAAAAGCAAAAAGTACCATTTTTATGGAAACTCCACATCTAATAAAAAATTGCCGTAAATGAGGAGAACGACGAGGAACTCCAAAACTGCTAAAAAGCGTAATCAGCTTGAACTTAACAAACTAACTTTGACGAGTAGCATTTCATGAATACGGATGCAGAATACGCCTTAAATGCATAGACGCGAGCTTATAGAAATGGTTCTCGACGGAACCTTGAATACCACGCCCATGCAAATTAGATGTGTTTTATATGTTAAGGAATCTCAAATTAAGTTTGATGTTACACGTATTGCTCTGTAAAGCTTTAAAGATTTTCAACCCCATTTTAGTCTTCGACGAGCCAACAATTTAGCTTATTTGATCGAAAAATTTGGTTAATACATGTCTTTAAAGTTTTTCTTTCAAAATACTCACAACCTATACGCAAAATTCACAGTTTTTACCATTGAAATATTGAAAATAGTAAAGCAATTTTTTAAGAGATTTTTCACCAGAAGTAGCATATCGAAACTCACTAAATGGCATTCAGTGAAAATAAGGCCCAATGGGTGTATTTAACCAGTGAACTTTGTAAACCAAAGCTACATAGCCATATACAGACAGCAATCCTAAAGTTGAATTTCTGACCAATAGTTATTACAGTTCAAAAGCGTATGCCGAGCTGGCTTTGCCAAATGGTTAAGGTGCTTGCCTCGACCAAGGTCAAGGATAATATATTTAGTTACCTAGGTCGCAGGTGCGATCCCCATGGCTCATGCCAAGCGCCTGTGGCGATAGTAAAGTGAGAGCACTTACCTCAGACTATGGCAGTGCCATTGATTAACTGCAGTTTCGAAGCGGTATTAAGCTGGGGGGCCGACGATCTTGGCTAGCGAGTCAGAGCAAAGTGTTCTAGCTACGAGGCAGGAGCCAAGACTCTAGCCGATCGGAGCTCAGTGCTTCTGCACCACAGGCGACAGCAGACTCTAGTTAGCATTCAGTTCTCAACTTGATGTAATGACTAAACGTTGCTGAAAGCGGTTACTTACAAGTGCTCCAGTTCGTTTGCTGTTTAGCAATAATATCAATAATAATAGTAATACATTTGATAAAGAGCCCTCTGAGAACATAATCTCTTTCTTGGCGATTTATATTTGCTGCATAGGAAACTCGATCATATGGTGAGTGGTATCATGCTTGATAAACAGCATGAATAACATGCACAGGGTCAGCATGCACTTTTGGTTAGTGGCAGCTTGCACAGTGTCAGCACGCATAAGCACATACAAGACGAATCACAGGGACATACTAAATGCTGTCGTAAATAGGCGTGTTTGTAAGTTCTTTTTAAATGTGGTCAAGTCAGATGATATTTTGTAGCAATTGAAATCCACCACCTCTTTCCATAAACGAAAGAGCAAAATACACCATTTTTTTAAACGGCATATCTGATCCTAATTGCCGTAACAGAGGAGAATGACTTGGAAATACAAAACCGCAGGAAAGCCTAATCAGCTTGCAACTTTAGAAACTAGGATGGACGGGTAGCATTACATGAATACCGATGCAGAATAAGCCTAAAAAGCAAAGACCCGAGCTTATATAATCGGTTCCTGACGGAACTTTGGAGACCAAGCCCATGAAAATTAGATGCATTTTATTACACGCATGTTAAGGAATCTCAAATTAAGTTTGCCGTTAAACGTATCGTTCTCTAAAGGCTCAAAGATTGTCTAATCAATTTTAGTCTTCCCCGAATGCCATATTTAGCTTATTTCATTAAGAAAATAGGTCTAAAATACAAGATGTCATTGGAAATTGTCTTTCAAGAAACAGACAATCTATATATACAATTCAAGTTTTTACCACTAAAATATTGAAAATAATAAAATAACTTTTCAAAAATCTTTTTCACCAGAAGTAGTATGTCAAAAATATCCAAGATTACCATCAGTGAAAATTTGGCCCAATTTTGAGAGTTAGCCTTTCCAATTTCCGAATCCGACTCGGTTAGCACATAGCTAGTAGTCATGTAGTAGTTGTATTAGTTATAGTAGATGCTAGTTGTATCATCATGCAATATAATAATATTTTCTGCCATTTACGTGGGGATGTCATCAATACATGCATCAAGGGAGTTAAGAGAATTAGAGCTACTCGAATGCTGGGAGAGACCATAATTATAATATTAATAATACGCTTAATAAAGCACCCTCGGAGAACTCAATCTTTTTCTAGGCGCTTTAAGTTTTCTGAAAATTAAACGCGATTGAATAGTGAGTGGTATAATGCTTGATAAACAACATGAATAACATGGCTAGGGGTGACATGCACAGGATCAGGAATCAAAGTAAAGGTGCAACTGAGTAGCGTACGAATAGAAATTAAAGCGTAGATTGAGCTTGGCAATCGCATCGGCCTGAGGAAGAGACAGTATAAACCGTGAAAAGAGCCGGATCTAGCAAGGAGACCTGAGGTACCCCATATTTCAAAATGCCTCGGAGGATCTTTGCCAATTCACATCAATACTCTGGATTCTTCCACTGAGATATGACCTGAACCATTTCAGAGCTGTGCCAGTAATGGCCAAGCGAGATTAGAGGCGGTTTAAAAGAACTAGCGAGATGCCGACACTCATCCACACAAATTTGGTAGCAGAAAATGTTTTAATTCACGAGAATTCGCTATCGGAAGACAAAAAAAGACCGCTTGCAGTGTGTGGGATTTAGATGCCGCAAGACGTTTGTCCTGGATGAATTCTTAGGAGCAGGCAGTGCTCTCCATTAATCAATACGAATGCGACTTACGCGAGCAATTGAACTTGCATGCCAAACAGACAGCGGCTACAGAAGACATTTACAAGCTGTTGTGCTGCAAGTTTGTTTGGCCGTGCACCCCTTCACTGACCGAAGAGGCCGAGCTCGAGGCGACGCTTTTGGCACGAGCAAAGGGGCGGTCATGAAACTGAAGGGGCGGTCATTGAATCACAGTTACATGAACTGCTGCTACATTGATGCCATTTTACAGAGGCTGGAACGATATTTGCTACTGTACTCTTTTCTATGCAGGAACCAATCATTCCCCAGCTGAAAGAAGTAGTACTTGGCAGTAGAGGTAATGCGCTCATTCACTGAGCCGCATTAATATTTATTCCATAACAAAACTTATTTTCGAAGTTACTACCCATTTCTCTAAGAGAAATTGTTTTATAGTGTTTCCACACCCCAGGGGTAGAGCGAAAGAGCACTTTAAAATGTAGGCTGTGTATATGATTGCAAGCAAATTTATAATGACGATAAACTAGAATCATGTAACTAAAAATTTCATTTAAGCGTTTCAGAATTTGTTTTTTGGATAATACACAATCTCCGATTAACGTAAAGTTAGGTGTTGTGTTTAAACAAACATGTACAGGCACACACAAAAAATCATGTACATACACGAAAGCTACAGCCCACAGTCAGACACTGTCAACACTATTCTATTAGGGCCTAAGTGAGTAACAAATACTTAATACCACACGCTTAAACTCCAAAAGCACGCTTAAATGGCAAATGCAATGGGCTTTTCTCTCTGTCCCTCCGTTTGTGCTTATCTTTGCACGGCTCTTTTTTACGTCTAACATCAGTACGTTCATTCTTGGGGAGGGGGGGCGATGCCGACCCAGTGCTCGGGTCCGATGAGCCATCAGCGTGCAGGCGATCTATACTAGCTGATATTAGCAGCCACTTTTTGTAAAGCGGCAGAAGTGCCTAAAAGGCGATCACCACCGCTTCCAGCGGCAATAAAAGATCGCTCGCTGTAAGATTTGAAGCCACCACCTCGAAACCGAAGTCGTGAACAGTAACCAACCTATAGGGTATATCATCCAAAATACTGTTGGAGAATCGATGCGACTGCCTATAAAATTTGCGACTCTCTGGTATAACCACGTAACGTTTCTGCTTGTGGCTTCATAATTAGGAGCAGAGCAGGCGACGAGTGCACTTTCGAAGGAGAGTAGATTAGCTTTCTGGGAAATGCAAGCACCCGTTTCGTTTAAATAGCTCCAGGCCGCATCGGGCTTCTGAAAAAGAGAGAAGCTAGTGTAAGGCAATATGTCATACATTTCAAACGATATACAGTTGTTGTTCCAATAGGAAGCATACTCTTGTGCAAGGCAGGATACTTGAATTTGTCCATCGATCAGGCATTTTGCAGTAAACAATTTGAATCTCCAACTCATCCTGAAATTCATAGCCTTCTTTACATTTAACGGCTATCCAGTCATTGAAGTCAAAGATATTTGATGTGCCATCAGTGCTGGAACTGACTATCTCCGAATGCAGAGGTATGGATGGTAACTTTGAGCAGAAAATTCCTAGGAACAAATAATTAGAGAGGTATAAAAGCTTTTCAAACTAGGACTGTTATAATCAATTTAATAGCGTCATAAAAATATTTAGATGTATTTAAATTACTGTGACATTGCATAAGCAGAGGTGACCACGAATTGCATCCAAGACACCAACTCGAGAAGGTACGCTGAGAGTCACCATGGACAAGCCACCCAGAGCCACAGGTGAATGCATTCAGAGATCCTCGAAGCAACGATCCGCTGACTGCTGCAATGCCAGAGCTGTTCGGTGGATTCACTTGACAGCAACCGCAGAAATCGACGTCCGTTGACGAGCCTTGAATAAAAATGTTTGTCGGTTACTGTGTGAATGCAGCTGTTTTGGTAATAGTCTATATTTAAATTAATTTGCACCTTTTTTGTGCAAACGTTTTGTATACTATGTCTTTTCTTCGATATATGTCGCTGAATAAGAAAAAGAGCACCCACAACAATTCTTTATTGAAAATTTCAAAGATAATAAAAGCATTTCACAAGAAATTGTAAGGCGCGCATAAATAAAGAAATAATTGAAAATAAGGTCTCAATTATCTGATCGTTTAGGTTTATTCAATTATCCCAAAGTCGTTGTCGTCGTTTTTACGTCTAGTGTTAATTTACATTAAGTAACCTCTTAGCAAGGATTGCCTAGTATGAAAATACCAACTTGGACAAAGGCTTTTGTCACTCAGTTTTAGTTCCCTTCATTCTTAGGCTCCAGCCTACATATCTCATCTACTATCCCATCAGGCTAAGCATATTACCACACGATTTTTGGGTTTTTTTTTAACTAGCTACCCACACCTAGTAAAAACCGGTAAACGTAAAGACCGTGCCTTTAGTTCGTACGGTTCATCCTAGGACACACTCCCAGCATCCTTCACGACATATCCTGACCCGTGCTTTTTTGCAAAGAGACTAAAAACTCACCTATGTATGACATTGGTATTCCGTTGGTCTCTGAGGTCCACTTTTACGTGCTTATGGGGGATGCCATTGTTCACGCTGCCACTAAACTGTACTTGCATGCCGACCGAGTGCATTTCAGGCTTAACCACGTTATTTTTGTTGTTTATTCATCATGCTACTAGTAACCATTCGATAGCGCTTTCTTTCGTCGCGAATGTAAAGTGCCTAGAAATATGATGAGCTCTCTTTCGGCACTCTGTCAAATGTTGTCTTACTATTGTGGTTATTATTATTATTATCTCAAAATAGTAGATATGGAAAGCTGCTTTCTTTCATTAT
This sequence comes from Cristatella mucedo, assembly GCA_009760855.2. NCBI lineage: Eukaryota > Metazoa > Bryozoa > Phylactolaemata > Cristatellidae > Cristatella > Cristatella mucedo. The sequence continues at coordinate 372,019 of WPIO01000164.1, forward strand.
GAATTGCTCATGACACATCGACTCTTTCTATGCCGATGCTTAGTACTTTGAGTGATTTTCTTAAAAGCTTAAGTGATTATATCGGCAGCATTCGAAAGAGCACAACAAACTTCGGAAGGAAATGGTATTTATAACTGAAACGAATACATGATTTACAATGCAAACTTTTACTCGAATTTTTTTAAGGAACCTTAAAATGTCTGTCCGTGCTAGGCCTCATTTTCGTCTTTAGGCAATACAGCTAAATAATGTGAGGACATAGTATATTTAGTTTTTAATACTACTGAGCTACCGCTTATTTATTCTTCGACACTCTGGATTCATCGGTTTTCTGGGATTAAATGCTGCTAAACGAGTTTCATTTAGTATACAATTTTATATAATATTACTCTGAATGCTTATTTTAATTATGCAATTTAATAAGTTAAGAATTACATATTTAAAATGACTAGATGAGCGTCTGCAGAATATGACATGTTAAAAATAAATGAGTGATATTGAAGAACTGCCTGTATTAATCCTCTAAAGATATTAAAGTATATTTTAGAGGCTGCTGTTACTATTTACCACATTACATCTTAATTTAAAATAATATCCTCATAGCGCTAGGGCTATGTAAAGGTCTTACTAGCTTCTTGATTCAGCGGCCTCAGAAATTCTGAGATTAAGCATAACTAAATACAAGAAAATGCATCAAACGATTACATTCGACGATGGTAGTATCAGTATTGTTTGCTGAAACCTCAAAGAAGCCTCTAAATGTCTTAATTCCTGAAGCATTTGCCGTAGCTCCGCTGATTTAAAAGGAAATTGCTTGCTTTCCCTTTAGGTCCACCACAGCTTCGCTACTTGTTCAGGCCCCTCGTGTCGTTGGGTTGTTTATAGTCATTACTACTGCTCATCAAATTCTTAGCTCCTACATTTTCGGCGAAAGAAGCTTTCCCTACGCTGCTAGTTCAAAGACTCACACATAAATCATCACCCAATACGTTCTCTGCCGCTTTCACGCCCAGTATATCTTTAAAGGATTTTGTATGCTAGATCTTTCATACCAGTCACTTCTTCTACTGGCCTACATCAGCTGTCCTTTTTATTTTCTTTCTCCTGGAAGCTATGGAACTAGTTTCTCACTCTTCTAACCGCTGGTAGCTGGTTTAACTTTGAGTGAGCGACGGAAAACTCTAATGCAAATCGATTTACTTATCCCAGCTGTTCGGAGTTTGGAACTGAGATCTATTTACTTGATTAACACGGTCTATGCATTCACACAATTGCAGTTAAATTAATGTATTTAATTTTTTTTATCTGTGATATGTTTAGTCGCTCGTAGAGTCGTGATTTTATTCTTAGTTCGAGACTTGGCTCGTTGGAATGTTTGTGTATTTTACTACAGCAAATAATTCTTTCTCCGAAAAGAGAGAATAATTTGTAACCTTTGCGTAAATAAAACTATTCAGTGATGCGAAAAGAGTTTTGGTTCACCTTTAGTACCTGGGCATTTCTCATGAGAGCAAGGTGGACTTTGAACGTGACAAATTCTGCTTCTTGTTCTTGTTGTTTTTTTTCCGTCGCATACTTCTAGCCACGGGCTCCATTCTAACCAGTGAGAGCTTTGTGTATGGCGCTGACAGATAAATCTTAAACTGGTGTTGCACGGTTGTGTCGTCGTTGTTAGGCTTCTATCCGATGAGTCAAAATGACCAGCAATGCACGAGTCTCTTGTAAAATTAGATTCGGCCATGGCTGCTGAAAAGGCATGATAGTAGCTTACAATGCTTTGTAAGCGTAGCCTGACCTATCGAGAAAAACCGCTGAATATCCGTAAAGCCATTTTCTATATATTGCATCTCTAAAGTTCTCTTACCGATCCAGAATAATGGCAAGGCCATAACGTTGATTGACGCAGAAATTATAGCTTGCACGTCATTACTATAATCAGCCAGTAGTGTCGAGTGTTGGCTAATACAGCTTCTATTTGAGTTCTTCATATCTTGGCGGTTTGACAGCATGCTAATAGCGATGCAGTTGCAGCCATAGCAGATGAAATTCACTGGATAGAACGAAGAAAGATATTGTTGCACTCACCAATGTGGCGACCTTCAATTTGTGCAGGCACATGACTTCACTTGCATGTACTCGGTTTACCGTATGTTACCACTTTGGTTAAATTGCATATATCATCAAGAATTCATTAAAATCGTTTAGCCATTTAATAACTATTAAGATTGTACAGTTCAGTACCTTAGCAAGTTATTTTGGTCACCTGTGCTCGGTTGCCCTTTCCCAATCAGAGCTCTTGCATACGAAGCAATGTCAATTAATATTTAAATATATCTTTACAAGTCATTTGTTACGGATTAGTGAGGGCCCGGTGCTGTCGGCAAAGTAAGTTTCGTCCTGGATTCTGAGTTGACGAACACGTAACCAGACGGCTCCCAACCCAGGGATCGCATCAGAGATGCCACCACAGTTGGAGGGATCAGCCTAGATCAGCCAGGCAGGCATCATTGCCGATCCACCAGCTGCCGAGAGCATTGAACACTAAGGGCCTCATCTCACTGGAAAGACAAACTTAACTTAGCAATGACCGAGCGATGTTCGTGTACTTGTAGACCCAGTCCTGAGCAGTCCCCTACGGGAACCAATTTTGATGCTTGGTCTTAAACAATGTTTTAGTCAATTAGCTAAAGACAATTGACAAGATAGGGCTACGAATGGAAACTCGGCCAAGAGCAGAAAACTATTGAACCCTTCAAAGAAGTAAAATTTGCAACAGCTAGAAAATAGCTAGCTTGTTGTTAGACTGGTATAACAACGGTATGCTTTATCGATTCAGAGCCAGGATATAAACTGGAGTAGTAGCAACTGACAGTTACAAAATAGCCGGCATTTCTAACTGAGAAACTGTTAGTTTCCCAGTTAGTTCTAGACAAGTTCAAGCAACTGACAGCATATGGACTAAAGGTTATACTAATGTATTATTACGATGGTTATTTTAGAGTCATTGCATTGTATTGCATTTATTTACTGACACTGTGTCGTACTGTGCGGCATTGCATTATTTTGTATCTCCGTCTGTAACTCTACAAAGACATAAAGACTACCCGGGTGGTGCCTAAGAAAGTTTTGTATAGCCCGCTCACAGCCGAAGCTGGTCGGGTACACGTTTGGTTGCTGACAGACTTCTTGTCCCGCCACAAAGAGAACGTGGGAAGTATAGCAGAGTCAGGAGAGCAGTTGAGGTAGTGAGTAGCGAAGGATTAACTGCTCAGGACGGCGAGAAAAGATGTGCGGTAGTCGGCAGCACGAGAGCAGTTGTCGTTGCAGAAGCATCTACGAAACGAGTTTCACCGTCTAAGACCTGCAGAGCTACACCTTTTAGCGGCAATGGTCTTTAAGCAGAAGAATGGAACAGCTAGTTTATTTTCCTCGCAGAACCTAAGGGCACGAGAAAGCTAAAACTGGCGGGAAAAGATCGCTTGACCGAGTGACCGTTCAGTCCTGCCTCCACCCAATCAGCGGGTATGACCAGGCTGGAGAAACGTTATGCACTCCTGTCCAGTCAGGCTAGGGCGGGGCGAAATGGCGGCGATGCGAAGCCCACAGCTCTTTTTAATAATGATAATGCACTTGCCAAAGCTCCCTCAGAGAACTAACTCTCTCTCTCTCTCTCTCTTTCTTGTAGTTTGTTCGCACAGCAGAGAGCCAGCCCATGCCCAACACCGACAGTTTATTACCAACGCACGGAGCCGAAGAGCGCACGGCTCTCCTCGGCCCCTGCTCTCGCTCGACGCAGGCTGTCCCTTGGCCGACCCCGATGGTGAATCCACCATCTGTTCACCAGCGGGTTATCGGCCTGTGTCAACGCCTCATTAGAAGCTGACCGCAGCTGTGCACAGGCGCCTCTCGGGGATGCTCCCACCAGCAGTTGAGGAAAGGAGCAGTACCAGCCCGCATGCAATCGAACTACATTTCTCTCTCTCTCTCTCTCTCTCTCTCTCTCTCTCTCTCTCTCTCTCTCTCTCTCTCTCTCTCTCTCTCTCTCTCTCTAGGCGCTTAGCATTTGCTGCAAAGGGAATTCTTGACTTGCACTGGTAGCTCTTTACTTGGCTATCTAGCAACTGATTCATTGGTTAACAGCATGCTGATTGAGTTAATTTTGTTCTATCACCGTAATAGCAGAAGACAGCTTGACCAAAAGTCTGCACAGAAAATGATCTTATTTTAATTTGGTAACCTAAGAAATTATTTATGAGACGTACATAGTGATCAAACTTGACAGACGCTAGAACGCTATTGGCGTACTAGCTTAAAGCACGATAGGTCACCACCCTTGTCACTTGATCATGATAATAGGACAATTAATACGTAGAAGGGTGAACAGTTCATCGCTCAAACGTTAGGTACTTACACATTACAGCAAAAGATTTATCTTTTCTAGTATTTTGTACGGTCATATTTATGGACTGGTTTCATTTAATATATCCTTCGGCTTTTAAGCACGGAAATTGAGCGTACATTCAATTTAATTTAAAAAATCTCTTTTTAAATAATGACGACTAGATTTTAAATTCTTGGGTTTCGCTTCTTGGTCAAAGTGGCCGTATCCTTTTTCGTTTGCCCGAACTTCTTACGTGGACACTGAGGTCGTGCTTGGCATTTTCGGAAGCTTGTTTCACTGGCGTTGATCCCGCGGATGAATCGCTGTCGCGTTTGAACTCCGGATCCACATTCAGACCAGCAATTTGTGAAAGCTCCCCATTCTGTCCAAAAGTAATCTGAAATGGTTGACAGTTAAGTAAGACAATGCAGCATTTGACTGATTGATAGCGGCTCCTATCACTTGCAGTTGCCGCACTGGTATTGCGAGCATGCACTAAATAACGTTAGTAAATCAATGCGAGTATATATCACAATAGTTTGAACGTTATTTTTTATGCATGCTAGTTTGGATCACCAAGAGTACGCTGCGGCGCTGAAATCATTTAAGAAGCGTATTGTGAAGATGCGACCCAAGGATAGGTCAAAATTGTTAGTAACTCTATCCATTCGAGGAGTGGCTTAAAATCTAAAAAGAAATGGCCTCTCTTTTCTCTCAGACTATTTCATGCGAGCGTCAATGCTCAACTTACGTGCTCGCACCTATATATGTTGAATATCATATTGAAATAATTAACCGCGTTCATAATGATGCCAGATAATAGGCCAGCGAAGGAGGTGTGGAGCGAGGCTGGCGGCGGCGCCGCGTGGCATCTAGATGCAGCGACGCGTCTGGGAAAGAAGTTTCTTGTCGACTGCCAACTTACGCTGCGGAGCGGTATGAGTATACGATCGTCGGCCCGAATCGAATGGTGGATGCTGCAGCGATGCGAGCCGGCCTCTGACTGTCCGAGCAGTGCAGGCGCCGCTTTCAGCTTTCGGGGGCGCTTTTGCTGCAGCAACACGGTGCTCGTGTTTGTGTGAGCGCATTATTGATAGGATATCGTTGAAAATCAGCCGTGGTTTGAGTCCCTCAACATAACTTTGGGTTTCTTAATAATAGCGACTGTGAACCAGCTATTATTATATCCTATGCTTGGCGGTATACAGCCCAGTTCAATTACTGGGCAAGAGTTTTCCCTAGCATTCGCGAATCAGCATGGATTAACACCCCAGGCGTTGCACTGGTCGGCAGTTCGGCATTTAATAATAGTAATAATTCACTTGATAATGCACCCTCTGATAACTAAATCTCTCCCAAGTTGCTTTAAGCTTGCTGCAAGGCAACGCGATCGAATGGCTTTTTCTTTGAGTAATTGGCTATTGCAGACGGATTGCTCTCCTGCAAAACATGTTTGTTATCGAACAGACTTACCTATTTTACGGATTGGGAATAACCATCTTGAGAAGTCGGGGCTCTGTATTGCTCAAGTGTAACAAACTTCCGGACAATGTCAAGTATAAGTGCTGCGCCCGTCTCAGTTGATAGTTGCGACATCAAGAAAGGACTGAATATAGCGTCGGCATTTACTAGAGCCTGTGTGAGATCTCTCGATGTTATAGTAGGATAGGTGTGGAAACTGCGTCTCCACCTTTCTGTCACTTGAAAAATTTGCTGAGCATCCATTTCATAAAACTAAACTGGTCTCACTGCTTGCTGCTACATTTGTGAAATAATACTGCACCCGAAATTGAATTTATTTAGTAAAAGATATAGATATTTCTGGATGACGATATTTAGGGTTTAAAAGCTGCATTTTCTGCTAGCTTGGCAAAATAACTGAATAATTCTCGGTTGAATTTATATTGATGTGGACGCCATGCCTAACCACAATTGGGCAAATTGACTAACATCATCGTTATAATATTAAGGTGCACCCCCAGTTAAATAATTTGTCAGTGCTACACTGGCAGCCAATCAGCATTTAGCACGCAAAGTGCATTGTAATGGCCGGCCACCCTATTGAGAATATTGCTGAGGCTAGTATTAAACCGGAAGTTGGTTGCCAACGGGGGCGACGGAGGCGATTCATTATCTTAACCAGCGAATAGGTTATCTTTTTAATCCTGTCTTGCTACTGTAGCACTGGTGCAGCCCATATTTAAAGTTTCAAGTAGGGGTTTTCGTAAAGTCGATATTCGTCTTACAAGCAGGAGAGCTTAGCATATGCGTGCTCATGTCGTGCATGCTGCCACTAACCACACTTGCACGCTGACCTTGTGCATGTCACCCCTAACTATGTTATTCATGTCGTTTATCAAGCATGATATTACTCAACATTCAATCGCGTTTCCCTTTGCAGGAAATGTAAAGCGCCTAGAAAGAGATTGAGTTCTCTGAGGGTGCTTTATCAAGTGCATTACTATTATTATTAATAACGTTGTTTTTACTACTAGCAGTGATTTGTTCTAAGAGAAGCGCGCATTTATTAAAAAATTGGTCGTCCTTGCTGTGAATATATTTGCACCGTACAGCCTCTGTGACTTGCAGGACTCACGATCTACTTACTATGGATGCTACCGACCACTGTTCTTACGGTAGACAGGCTGACGTGCTAATTATCCATCAAACAAATACTGGTGTCCGCTTCACCAGCGCAGTTACGGTCATAAACTAATACAACGCTCTTTAAGGAGCTTAGTTTCAGTCTTAATTTGAGATTCATTTCTGTGGCTCAGTATCAAAAGCAACTACAGCATATTAATAAGGAGATCACGGTTTGTGGGCTATCTCTCGCGAGCTCACCTTTACCTAACCTTTTTGCCATTGCATTGGCAAACTTTAAACAGACGCTAAAAAAGGTCACTTTTTAACATCATGTTCTGATTTCGTATTAATTTTCCACATTGTACAGGTAGCTACCGGCAAGTTTCCAACAGCCACATGGAAAATCTCGCATGGGCCTATTTTAGGTGCTCACAAGCAGATCTATTTTTCTAAAGGTGATAAATACGTTATTTTGGCTTTTTACGCGTTATAATTAACATATCACCAGAATAATTTAGTGTTTTATTAAAAATATCTTGGATTTCCAAAACATATATAGCGATATGGAAAATGAGTTACTGTTATTTACGTTACGGTAATCAATATAAAGATCGCTGATTACGTCCAGGAAAAACTTGAAATCGACATCTTCTAATCTTAAAGTAAAACAAATTTCCTAAACCTTTCCAAATGCTTCCTTTGAAGTGCTTCACTTGGAGCGACAGTCACTGAAAAATTGTTGTAAAGTTTTCACTTCAGGTTAGATAATAATTCGGAAATATAGCTTCGCTACCTGTGCCGTATCATTAGCTTAAAATAAGCGAGTTCCACTTTCATTTTCTACCACCGGTATAACTCGTAAAAAACCCCGAATTATAATCCTTTGAAGATTCTTAATATTATTTTATAGAAACTCGAAGCTTTCTTTAATAGCAAAGAATGGTAAACCTACAGCTGGGCTACAACCCCATGACTGGACGAAATGAAATTAATGACTTTAAGTCCAATTACGACTGAAATACTAACACGTTTGCTCTTACCTTTAATTTCAAATTCAATTGGTTCAGATTGTAATGTGTAGGACTTGTACAGACTATTTCCTGTTATTTTTACTTCGCATTGAACCTTAGCTATACCACTGGCGTCGGCGTCCCATGATAAGGAAATGGCGTTAACTTCCAAAATTCTGAGGAGGGTTATGTTTCCGTTCGGATACCAATTCGTGATTACAACTGTGAATTTTCTGAGAGCTGAATAGTCACACACAGCTTCATAGAATTCACCACCATTTTTATAAGTAATATTCCAATAATTCGATTCGGAATATTGTGCTCTTGAGATTCTTACCACCGGGACGCCTGCAGAATAAATACAAGAGATATCGATCAGCATCTAATATCACACTGCTTCTAGATAGAAAGTTTCTGTTTACCAAACGTTGGTAATCCAAATAAAGTCACTGTCAGTAGGAATTATGCCGGCTCAATAAACGTGGAAGCAAACAATTACTTAACGCTGATACTAAGCACTGAAGCATTGAATGCGAACAAGAACCATAAAATCTACAGAACTTCCAGACAACCAGCAGAATCCAAATTTTCCCCGTACTTACTTTCTACTATGCACACTAAGGAAGAATTAAAAGCCTTATATGTATACCCAAAATTCCATTTGCAATGTTAACATGTACGTTTGTATGTATGCGACCAAGTATTTAAGTAAGGACGTCCGTACGTACATACGTATGTATATATGTATGTATGTGTACATGTATGTATATATGTTTTTATGTATGGACATACGTACCTACGTAATAATAATAATAATAATGTACTTGATAAAGCGCCCTCAGAGAACTTAATCTCTTTCTAGGCACTTTACATTTGCTGCAATGGGAAATGCAATTAAATGGTAAGTAAAATCATTCTTAAAAAAAAAAAAAAATGAATAACATGGTTAGGGGTAACATGCACAGGGTCATCGTGCAAATGTGGTTAGTGGCAGCATGCACAGTGTCAGCACGCATAAGCACGTGAAGGACGAATCACAGGGACCCACTCAATGCTGTCCTAAATAGGTGTGTTTTTAAGTTCCTTTTAAATGTGGTCAGGTCAGGGGATGTTCGGACGCAGGTCGGCAGGGAGTTCCAGGCTTTGGGAGCATACGAACTAAATGCATGGTCTCCAAAGGATTTGATGTTTGTACGAAGTATTTCTAGACTGTTGGATTCCGAAAAGCGGGTGGTACGATGCTTAGCCTGATGGGGGAGTATGTCGGAGAGATAGGCTGGAGCCATAGAATGAAGGGACCTAAAAATGAGCGACAAAACGTAAGTGTGTATGTATGTATGTATGTATGTATGTATGTATGTATGTATGTATATGTGTGTGTATGTATGTATGTATGTGTGTATGTATGAGTTCATGCATACATCTCTGCATGAATATATGTATACGTGTATGCATCCATGTGTGTAAGTATGTATGCATGTATGTATGTAACTTCACAAAGCAGTCATCCCCGCGCTAAAGAGCGGCCTCTGGCGACTGCTAGCTTGGTGTGGACTTTTACTTGATTTCTCCGTAATACCTTCGGGTATTTCGCTGCTATCTTCGCTGTGACTGTTTATGAGCTGTCCTCGGATATGCTACACAAAACAGGACCTGCTTAGCATAAGGTGCGATGTCGCCATTAGTCGATACCTACCGGCGGGCCTTCTCCGGTGCGTCAGTGAGAACATACCTGCATCCTGCGTTCGCCCCATCAACAGCTAGGCTATCAAACCTACGACTCGTAAGTTTAAAGCGCTAAATAGTACTTGTTGCGGTAGTAGCCCACCCGCTGTAGCCCAGCACGTTGTGAAACGTCGTCCCACGGCCGTTACCAAGGTCCAATTCCAATTCGAAGAGCCAGCGTCCGCCAGGCCGGACGCAAACGGTAAAGAATACGAGCCACTTCATCGCCGTCGTCCAGTTGTTGGACAGCCTCTTAAATTCCGCCTACTAAATGTCCGCTCGCTAAAAACCAAGGGGTTACTTATCCGCGATCAGGTGGTCCAGGAGAAGCTAGATGCATTTCTGCTTACCGAAACCTGGATGACGCCTTGTTCCAGTAGCTGTATTTCCGAGACCATCCCACCCGGGTTCTCATTCTATCAGTCCATGCGTTCTGACAAGGTTGGTGGCGGGGTTGCAATTGTTGTTCGCGAATAGTTTGACTATAAAATGTGCAGTTTCTCACATGGGTCATCGTGTGAATCGGTTGCTATCAGGTCTTCATCAAAGACAATGCCTCTCACCGTTGTGATATACCGACCTCCTGGCTGTCTAAACTTGTTTATAGAGGAGTTTTCAGAGTTCCTCGCTAAAATATTTGTGTGTGACAGGCCGTTACTGATTGTAGGAGACTTCAATGTTCACGTTGACAACCCTAGCAACAGCCAGGTCCACTCTTTTCTTGACTGTGAGGAGAATCTTGGTTTGGCCCAACACGTTAATCATAGCACCCACGTCGGTGGCCACATTCTAGATCTCGTGATCACTAAGGATGTCCTTCCCACTGACTTTGTGGTGTGCCCACTTACCCTCTCAGATCATTGTTCGGTCTCGTTTACTGTTCCTGCTACCTCGTACTTGCAGGGCAATGTCGAATTTGCCGAACGACGTAACTTACAAAGCATTGACTTGGACAAGTTTTTGAAATCTGTTTGTGATGCAGGCCTTCTTGATCTGCATTCAGACTCGACCGGCAGCCTCGATACCCTCACTGATGCAATGAACATGACCGTCAGGAGCGCTCTTGACAAGCATGCTTCCGTTTGCTCTATTAATCAAATGCATTACCATTATTATTATTATTCTTAATATTATTATTATTATCCCTATCCGGCTTGTATAGTGGCTTGCCAAAAAATCAACTAGCTCTTTATTTTGGTATCGGCCAAATTGTTGGGATTCCATTGTGGCTGATGAGATGCGGAAAAAAACAACTAGGCTCTAACAGATGGCTATGAACGTGGCTGCAAACCTAATTTTAAATTCAGAGAGGTTGGACGACGTGTAACCTTTGTCAAATTAGCAAGGATGGCTGCTGGTTCATCGACAGATACAGAGCAAAGTTCTTAACCCGACTCACTAGGCCCACGACGGGTTAGCTGCCCCATACATTTCTGAACTGCAGCAGTAGTTGGAGCCTTCTTATGCCTCTGTTTCGGTATGGACACAAAATTAGCTGTTCCGTTTCTCTTTCTAACGACCTTTGGCAATAGAACCTGCAACTCTGAAGGTCCTAGATTGTGGAACTAACTTCCACAGATCTCACGCAACGACGACTACTCACTTGATTCTAACTGTGGCACATTCTTCTAAGCAGTCCTGTGCTGCTAACTCAAGGTTACTCGTCAACTCAAATGGTCTCTTGGCTCTGCAATGCTTCCCACTTTCTCTTAGATGGATGAGAGGAAGTCTGTGGGCTAGTGATGGCGTACCGAAAGCTGCTTAGGTGGTGAGTGCCATATACAAAACTCTCTTGTGCTGCACCTACATAGTCTTTGTGACTTTGTAATGTAATGTATCTCCGTCAGTAACTCCACAAAGTCATAAAGACCATGTAGGTGTTAAGCAGGAGAGTTTTGTATAGCTCACTCACAGCCTAAGCGGCTTTTGGTACGCATTCGGTAGCAAACAGACTTCATCTCACGCAACAAAGAGAAAGTGGAAGCATAGCAGAGTTAGGAGAGCAATTGAGGTAGTGAGTAGCATAGAAGTAGCAGTTCAGGACAGCTGAAAAGGATGTGCCATAGTCGGCAGTCGGAGAGCAGATGTCGTTGCGTAAGAATTGTGGAAGCGAGTTCCACAGTCTAGGACCTGCAGAGCTAAAGCTTCTATCGACAACTGTCTTTAAGCGAAGGAATGGGACAGCCAATTTATCGTCCACACAGTACCTGAGGGCACAAACAGGCTGAAACTGATGCAGCAATTCAGCTAGCTACGAAGGAGCCAAGCCGTGGCGGGCCTTGTGGGTCAGCATAAGAACTTTGCTCGGTATCCTTTGCTCAACCGGCAACCATCCTAGCTCTTTCAGCAAAGTGACACGTGCTCAAACCGCTGGGACTTGAAGATCAGCCTTGCAGCCATATTCATAGTCCGTTGTAGTGGCATAATGGCTTTCTTTGGTAGCCCGATCAAAAAGGAATTACAATAATCAAGCCGAGACAGAACTAAAGAGCTATTTAAATTTTTTGCAAGCCACTGTGGGAGACAGCTTCTAATCTTGGATAGGGATCGGATGGGATGGCTAGCTGTAGAGGCAGTCTTCTGAATGAAGCTTTTGAAATTGAGGCAGCTGTCAAACACGACACCTAGATTACGAGCACGTGGTGAAGGTCGCACAATAGCATCACCTATTAGAACAGCAAAGCCTTTTAATCCAGCCATACGCTTAGGGTGTCCTATGAGAAGCAGTTCGGTTTCATCGTCATTTAATTTCAGGAAGTTTTCCGACATCCAGGATCGAATATCGGCAAGGCAAGCATTCAGTTTCTCAGTTGCTGCAGCAGATTCCAACGGTTTGAATGACAAATACAACTGAGTATTGTCAGCATAGAAGTGATATCCTATTCCATAGGCCTTAATCACTTTTCCCAGGGGTTGAGTATAAATGGAGAACAGCAAGGGACCAAGTACAGACCCTTGAGGGACTCCACAGGTGACCCTTCTCATGTCTGAGACCTGACCCTCACACGACACGGATTGAACACGATCAGACAAGTATGATTTAAACCACGCCAGTGCTTCGTCTGCTAGACCAATCGTTGTTCTCAATCGTTCAAGCAGAACTTCGTGATCAATGGTGTCGAAGGCAGCAGACAGATCTAGCAGAGCTAAGGCAGTGACATTCCCGTCGTCGTTGCCACATAGAATGTCATTGTTAGCACGGAGGAGAGCAGTTTCAGTAGAGTGCTGCCTCTTGAAACCTGATTGAAATGTTTGCGACATTCCATTATTTTCAATATGCTCAACTAGCTGCTTAGCTACAATTTTTTCAAGAATCTTTGATAAGAACGGTAGAAGGGAAACTTGTCGATAGTTTGCTAGGACCTCTGTGTCTAATCCAGGCTATTTAAGAATAGGTCTAACGATTGCCGATTTGAAGGACTTGGGGACGACCCCTTTTCCCAAAGAAGCATTTAAAATCTTGGTTATGGCAGGGCTAAGTTGGTCTGCAAGTGAAGACCACAGAGATGAAGGTATATGGTCTTCAGGAGACGAGCTCTTTTTGCTAGACCTTATTAAGGCAGCCACATCACAGGCAGAAACATCGGAGAACCTTTTAAGAAAGGTCACAGGTTGAGGAACGGCGATTGCTTTGGCCGGAGGGGGCTTAATGGAGGCACGAATGTGCAGAATTCTTTCAGTAAAGAAGGCTGAAAACTTTTCGGCTGAGCCCTTATTATCTGGGGAGTCAGACCTGGCAGCATTGGCCAGTATATGGTTTACTGTCTTATAAATCTGTTTAGTGTCCGACTGGCAGGAATTCAGTTTTCTAATGAAAAAAGAAGCCCTGGCTTTTTATAACTTTCGGGTATAAACTCGAAGGAAGTCTTTAAAATTGACTAGGTCTGCCTCACTCCCCGATTTCTTGAAACGACGTTCCAGCCTGAGCTTAACACGGTTTATCTTAAAGAGTTTTTTGTAAATTGAAAGCAATCTTGACGACTTTGAACACGCTCACTCAGAAAAATCGATCCCTTTCTAGGTGCTTTACGTTTGCTGCAAAGGGAAACGCGATTGAATGGTGAGCAGAATTGATAACGATCGATTATACGATTCATGTTTAATAACCAACATGAATAAAATGGTTATAGGTGACACGAACAGGGTCAACATGCAAATGTGGTTAGTGGCAGCATGCACAGTGTCAAGTCGCATAAGCCCATGAAGTACGAATCACAGGGACTCACCAAATGCTGTCCTAAATAGGTGTGTTTTTAAATTCTTTTTAAAGTTGAGTTGGCTGGAAGAGTTGCGTGGAAAGAAAGGCTGCCAACTGATAATAAAAATCCTAGCTGATTAAAAAGCCTCTTTTTGTATAGCGACTGAAGAGCCTTTACGGCTATCACCACAGCTTGCAGTGGCGATAAAGAATCGCCCACCGTAGGAATCGTACCCACGACCTCGGGACCGAGGTCGTGAAAGTAACCGCCTTACCTTGTGTGCCATCACGGCTCACCAATAATGCGATCGATGCACGAATAACTAGAAATCAAGCTTTACTCATCTGCACGAATCGCTCAGCCAAGCTTCGAGAATGCAGCACACCATGGATAATTAAACATCACACATGCCCACCCTGAAACGATTGCACACGCAATAATATCCGGCGGCATCAATTGCCACAGTCGCAAGCAGCTGTGACTACAACCGTCGGCGCTGTAGGGACATTGCAATGACACCGATTTCAGAGGAGAGAGCATTCTAAGGGGGATTTTGTTATCGCAGGGATGGACTCCCTGATATTGCCTATCTTCCGGACAAAGAATTGGGAGTAGCAGTCGGCAGGGATCGTCAGGTAAGGAGCTAATCAGGAATAGGCTGAAGAGATTGTTGATCGTCGACATTAGCATGTTTTGGATGTGCAACTGTGATTCAAAAATGTTTTCACAGAAGCTGGACTTGCTTTTCTCTAGGATTGCTTGGTACAAACTACAGTAGTTGTCGTATGCTTGTCGATGGACAGTCAGCCCTGATCTCTTGTATGTTTTTTCAAGTTTGAGCTTAGTAGATCTAGCTAGCTGAATGACTGCGGTAAACCATAGGCCGTCCAGGCTAGGGCGCACAGTGGGCTTAGACTTATCACAAGATATAAATGTATACAACATTAATGTAATATAATATATAATATATATAAATATTATTTATCACGGGACAATAATAACATAGTTATATTTATAATCTAATATATAATGCATAGATGTAATGCTAGAACACTGCAATTCTCAGTCGCATTTTTACTGACGCATATTTTTCTCTCTCCATCTTTCTTTCTCTCTCTCTCTCTGTCTCTCTCTCTCGCTGCCTTTTCTCTCTCACACCCTCACTCTCTCTCTCTCTCTCTCTCTCTCTCTCTCTCTCTCTCTATCCCTCTCTTAATTGAATCTAGAATTGAATTTCAATGAACGATACCCTCATCCGAGGAGCGTATTAATATATGCATCGTTGTCCGTAATTTCTTAAAGCTACCGTGAGGTAGTGGGCGTAACTCAGTAGAGTTTTCTATAGCACTCGCTAAGCCACTCAGCGGCTCACTCACTCAACCCTCAACCAACAGACTTCGTCTGGCGCACAAAACAGAAATTGTGCAGCATTGCTAAGTCAGCTGGGCGTTAGAAGAAGTAAGCAGCATGGCAGTGGCAGCTCGGAATAGCTGGAAAGAATTAGCCACAGTTGGTAGCTGGCGAGTAGATTTCATTGCATAAGAGCTATGAACATGGGTTCCTAGGTCTAACGCCTGCAGACCTACGGCTATTATTAATAACAATCATAATAACAATGCATTCGATAAATCGCTCTCAGAGAATCTAGTCTTTGTAGGTGATTCACATTTTGGTATTATCACCAACGGTCTGTAAGCTTATTATTTGCAGAGCTAATGACTTGCCCGTAGAGTGCAACAATTTTGAAACTGATGCACTGGCTCTGCTTGTGAGCCACTGCATCAACCACTTCATCATGACACTTCACTGGCCCTCAATTTCATCTATCAATTTGAACGTGCAATTCTCTGCGTGGGAAATTAAACTGTTTTAGCGTAATATTCCCACTATTGAATTACTAAGCGACTTGTCAAAAGTTCGTAGACAAATCCTCCGAATAGGTTGTGTTTGGGCAGGGTTTG
This sequence comes from Cristatella mucedo, assembly GCA_009760855.2. Taxonomy (NCBI): domain Eukaryota; kingdom Metazoa; phylum Bryozoa; class Phylactolaemata; family Cristatellidae; genus Cristatella; species Cristatella mucedo. The sequence continues at coordinate 387,881 of WPIO01000164.1, forward strand.
GTTAGCCATATTCTTATCCGTTTACATCTGAGTTTTATCTCTCTAACTGCCTTTTACATATTTAGTTGCTCAGTAGTTTGATGAAGTACTGCCAATTAAGTCATCCCAGTCGTCAAACGTACGGTTATTCTTTCATAATATCAATATGTTGCTTTGCAATGCAATTCAATTATTTTCATATAGGAGCTGCCTATTCATTCAAATCGGCTTTTCATGAATTTACATAATATAACGATGTATGTGCTTAGCTTATGGAAGAGACACTTACTGCACCTTTTATATTTTACAATTTGTATTGCTCAACTTTAACGACTTTATTTCTCGATAGAAGGCAAACGCATGCATATATATTTATTGTGCCAATGTTCGCATGAAAACGGCTTATCTAAAAAAACAAGGGTACTCTTGAATGTGGAATGCAATACAGAGCGAGCAGTGCGACTTTGTAAAGGCTCACATTCAATAGCTCACCAAAATTAAGGCTAAAGTAAGACTTAATTTCACCATCAATAATCATAATTGTAAGTAAGCAATAAATTCTATACAGCCGTCAAAAACGGAGGGCACCGTGCTATTTCTTAAGCCAAAGCGCAAAAAAATGTTCAACATGAACTACGCAATTAAATATAACAGTTGCATATTGAAATTGGGAAATTATATTACTTGATCTTACTTTAACGAAGCTCTTAATAGTTCTATCACAGTAATAATACTAACTGCTCGGCTTCGTCCTGTTGCGATATCCAGGAAAATTCAGGGTTTTCAATACTATGCAAAACACCCACAGAGATCTCAATCACTTTTTAGGTGTTTTGCGTTTGATGCAAGGAAAACGCGATCGAATGTTTAGCTGTAGCATGCTCGATAAACAACAAGGACAGCATGGCTGCGGGTTACAAGCACAGATTCAGCATGCAATTATGGTTAAATGACGCAAGAACAGTGTCAAAGGAGTTCACATTATTCTATGTAATTTGAGGCACACAGGCTTTGCCGACCGCACCCTAGCAGATGTCATAATCCCAATGTTGTTCTGCCTCAACTTCGTGAAGCTGTTTTCGATTATTTTCAAAACACGTATGCACTAGAAAACACTTCTTATTTCCCCTTTATTATTATTTAAAAAATTCCACCAAAACACTGCACGTGAATTGCCAAGCATTAAAATCCTCGATTGTAATCAAGATCGCAAATTAATTTTAATGCTGTAATTTTCCACGAAAGTATTTCATAGGACGATGTTCGTAATGTAGGAATAACCCCAGCTCGATGTAAGCTGCAGTGTGTTCCGCATAACTCATCATTGAAGATTACGTGGCATTCTTCGGCTTCAGGCTACCTATCTAAACTACTACTCCACCGGGCTAAGCGACGTAACACTCGCGTTTTGGAATCTAACTGCTTAACTACAGCTCATACGAAACTCAATTTATTTAGAGAGAGTGCCTTTAGTTTTTGTGCTCCCAGAGTCCGGAACATTCTTTCGACATGCCACATCGCCTCCTCTGATATGACCTCATTTAAGAAGGAGCTAAAAACGCATCAACTTATCACAACATTTAGTGAGTCCCTCGGATTCGTCCTTTCAGTGCTTATGCCAGCCGAGACTTCCCAAGCTGCCACTAAACATACTTGCATGCTGACCCTGTGGTTGTCACCCCTGACCATGTTAATCCTATTGTTAATTTCGTAAGCTACAACTAACCATTCAATCCTGATTCAGTTGCAACAAATAATAGTACTGGGTTAGAGGATGCTGTATCAAATTCATTTTTAATAATATTATTATTAAAAATTAATAGCTCAGAAATCCACCTTATAATGCAGACCTAGGACTTTCTAAACTTGCTTGGACTCTTATGTGTGCAAAAATAAAAACCCTAAAACGATAACTAATTCCTTTCCCAGGCTGGCCCGAGTGGGTTAACACAGGTGACTCTGTAATATATAATTCCAAAAGATAGCTCGTACCTAAGTATGTTTTAGCTTCTGGAAAGCACACTGGATTTAAGTAGGCAAAATTTGTTTATACGTTTGTCGGATTTCGATTACCTAGGTAGCCACTCCTGAGCAAGGGCCTTGCCTAGGCGTGGTCATAATGACATGTGCCGGTCAAGTGGTTACGGTGCTGGTTCCCGACAAAAGGTCTCGCTGAAGTTGTTGGCTTGAGCCCTAAGCATGTGTAAAGTGCGTGAATAGAGATTAAGTTCTCTTGGAGTGCTATACAAATGAATTATATATATCTATATATGCTAACTCTGTCTAGGCTTCTTCAAGAAAATGGACGGAGTCAGAGACTTGAAGCTTAATTTACCTTCCAACCTCTATAAGCATGAAAGTGTCCGACGCTTGGTCAGACGGTGACAGAAAACCAAGAATGGTTTGGAGGCATGCACCTTTTAATGCTAAAGTTCAAGAAAGCTATCTAGAAACTTATTTAAAGAAAATCTGCCAGCTACAGCTATGGTTGAAAATATTTGAGGAGGCTATAGTTGATAAATGGCAGCAATTGGTTAACGCAGAAGTCCTGGATAGGGTTTTTGAATGCCGTTGGCATCATCTTCCATTCATACTCACCTAACGTAAAAGTGGGTTGAGTCCTTATCGTTTCTGATTTGATCGTTGACAGTAGAGATGGACCGAATTCTAATGCACAGAATATTGATATCTCTTTAAATGGTACCTCAATTGACAATTGGCTCGTTTGCATTGTGCTGTAGTTACCCTCGCAGCCGGGAGCTGTGCTATAAGAAGCAATTTGTGTCGTGACTCCAATGTCGTCAACAAACCAGTGCACATTCCAGAAATGTGTGTTTTGATCTAGAGATCTAATGACGCAACAAAATATGTGAGTGTTCTCTTGATGATCGGGCACGCTTAGCTGAGTGAGCATCACTGTATCTACATCTGCAACGCAAGCACCGATGTACAATTTCTAGTTTGAGTCTTTCACTGATTCAAATTGACATTTTTTAAGTCAGACAAGCCTGACCTCGCTATATACATAGCATAGCTCACTGGGGCAACATTGTCAGTGCAATTCTAATTTACTCTGCTGCAAATTTGATTTCCTAATTTTTTAGAGATTGTCCATTATATTAAAATAAAGTTTGTTCTATTTCTCCTGCATTTCCACGATCGGTGCTATATAATGTTCAGTGCTAAAGTTCAGGCGGAAATTTTTAAATTATTGGTTACAGGAAAACCTTTCACGAATACATAAGCTCGTACAAATTTAGGTAACAGTAAATTGCATCCACGAGTCAAAGAGTTTAAAAGAGAGTTTTGAGACTGTGTTTTGGAAGTGGTATTCTAGTCAAGTCTACGTATTCGGCTATGCTGGTAAACACTTTTCATAAGGTAATTTAAAGCTATCCAATTGTTTACATCGTCACTTTCTTCATTTGAGAAACCGAGCTGGTTTCATCTAGAGGTTGAGACGCCTCGCCCGGCCATGGTTCGGCTGAGGCCTAGGGCCAGCAGCGAGGCACATGGAAAGCGGCTGAACAGAGATATCGTTTCTCTTGGGGTGCTATAAACAATAAGTATACTGTTTTAGGATCAGGCATTCAGATGCGAGCTAAATGACTTCGCTAACCGTATGAAGCAATCAAATAAATCAAGTCAATATTATTCCTTCATTCATGAAATTCTTACTCTTTGATAGTGTATTCAACATTTTCACCTCGAAGACCACTAGGGGGCTGCTATATTGTTCTAGCCAACTTATGCTATGCATTCTCCAAGGTCAATGCCTGGACTTGAACAAAGTACAACAATGTGGTAAATATTGAACGAGCTTAAACTCTTGCAAAAAAGGCAAGTAAGAACATGTTGAAATAAGGCTTTTTCTTTGATTTTACTTATCAAACTATTTCACGAACCGTTGTTAAAGATTCATAAACACAAATACCTCTCAAATATGGCAGCTTATAAATTACAATGCCTTATTCCAACCAGCAAGTTTCTCCATAGATTATCTAGGCCTCTGCGTACGTGCAAAAGCTTCGATTTAGATCCGAAGGTATAGAAGTGTTTAGCAATGAAGTATTTTAGACTTTGGTTGCTCTCGTCTTCCGTCTTCATACCGTGGACCAGGTGCAACCGCTGGGACTAAAGCTTCCAGGTGCAAGGAAGCACCGAGTATTCCCGGAGCTTCAAAACGAACTTAAGCACACAGTGAACTGTTCCTCATTTAGAATGACACCCTGTTCATTGTGTTTCTCGATTATATCCTGAGTTGTCGGACGCGTTTCAGCAGAGTGCTAAGGAATTAAACCAAACGCATCGGGCTATAAGCTTATGTGCTTTAAAAAGCGACGAGAGTCCGTAGCGTAGGTTTTAATACTTTGAGGAGTAAGTAACGTTAATAGAGCTGAATTAAGTGCCTCAAAGTTGAAACAGCAGTTAGTTCATCTTTTTTATTGTTTTAGTTCTCACAAAAATAAGTAATTACCTGCATGATTAGTACCAGATAGGTCAACGCTAAAGATGCTTTGGGTGCAGAAATGACAAGTCAGCTGAAGCTAGAGAATGGAGCGAAATCGAAGGGACTGGCAAAACTTAAACCTCTATGCCAGGCTTGTGTATACGTCCGTGCATGTAGGCGAGTAATAGTGACATCACCTTGCGATACTGATAACAGTAATAATAATATTGCACTTAATAAAGCGCCCTCAGATAACTCAATCTCTCTCTATGCGTTTACATTTGCAGCCAACAGAAATGCAATTGAATGGTGAGTAATGTCATTCTTAATAAACAAGCAAAATGAATAACATGGTTAGGGGTGATATGCACAGGGTCACTGTGCAAATGTGGTTAGTGGCAGCTTGCAAAGCGTCAGCACGCATAGGAACATCAAGGACGATTCGTCAGAACCCACTAAATGCTGTCCTAAATAAGTGTTTTAAATTCTTTTTAAATTTGGTCAGGTCAGGGGATGTCCTGCCTCAGGTCAAGATGCAGTTCTGGGCATTGGGAGCATACGAACTGAATGCACAATCTCCAAAGGATTTAGGGTTTGTACGAGGTATTTGTAGACTGTTGGATTCAGAAAAGCTGGTGATACGATGCTTGACCTGATTGGGGAGTACTTCTGAGAGAGAGGCTGGAGCCAAAGAAAGATGTGACCTAAAAGTGAGCTACAGAACCTTGAAGTCGATCCGGTGCTCGACTGGGAGCCAGTGCAAGTCAGCAAGAAGGGGTGTAATGTGGTGACTGCGACACTTAACAGACAAGACTAGCTGCAGAGTTTAGCACCGGCTGCAATCACCCGATCGCACATGCTGCTAGGCCAGTAAGCAGCGAGTTGCAGACGTCGAGACGGGATGTCACGAATGCATGGAGCAACTTTGACGTGGTATCTTTATCTAGATAAGCCCGAATTTTAGCAATGTTATGTAGCTGAAAGTAGGCAGATTTGACTGTGGAGCTGAAATAGTTGTCTAAAGAAAGGTCGCTTTGGAATAGGACACCTAGATTTTGAGCTGATTAACCTGGAGATATGCTGACAGAGCCAGTTTAAGCTGCAGCCTTTTCAATTTGTGAGTCACACTTTGTTTGCCCATAATTATAAAGTTAGTTTTTTTTCTCATATATCGTTTGGTTTTAGAAAATTTGCTGCCATCCATGTGCCGATGCCATCGATACATGAAGGAAGTGAGTTGAGAGAATTTAAGGTGCTCGAAGGCAGGGCGGGATCAAAGCAAAGGTACACCTGAGTGTCATCTGCATAGAAGTGAAAGCCTAGATTGTGCTTATCAATCACGTCAGCAAGAGGGAGAGTACAAACCATGAAAAGAACCGGACCTAGCACGGAGCCCTGAGGTACTCCATATTTCAGAGGTACTTTGAATAATCTTTGTCTATTCACGTCAATACTCAGAGTCTCCCACTGCTATAGGACCTGAACCACTGCAGGGCAGTGCCAGTGATGTGCAGGCGAGATGAGAGGTACTCTAGAAGAACTTTGTGAGCGATGGTATCAAAAGCTGCCGAAAGATCGAGCAAAACAAGCAGAGACTTTCTAACCATGTCAGCATTCCTAAGTAGATTGTTGCATACCGTAGGCAATGCTGACTCTGTGGAGTGATTAGCTCTAAAGCCGCACTGGAACTTGCTAGCAAGGTGTGCTGTTTCGATATCCATGTTCAGCTTGTCCACCACGACATGTTCCAGTGTCTTTGATAGGAATGGTAGAAGGAAGACTGTCACGATAGTTCCTGACTACAGCTTTTTGAAATGTGCAGGGACATGACCTGAGGCTAATGACCTGAGGCTAATGACCTAATAATGATCTTAGTTATACATGGCAGCAGCAGATCAATGCAACGTAGGAGCAGGACAGTAGGGAATAGGGTCCAGAGGACTTCTTGTCTTCTTTGATTGAGATACAAACTTCAGAACTAGATCACTAGTGACCTGCTTAAACGTTGTCATTGGGATGCATCCAGGAATTAGGAACAGCATTTTAGTGGGGATATCATCATCGCAGGGATGGATTCCCTGATCTCTTCTGTCTTCAGCACAAAGAATCGAGAGAAGAAAGCGGCTCGATAATTACAGGGATCACCAGGTAAGGAGCTAATGTGGGAGCGGTTGAGGAGATGGTTTATCGTCGATATCAGCATTTTTGGATTGTGCATCTGTGAATCGCCAGTGTTTTTATAGAAGCTAGACTTGGCCTTTGCTAGGATGGATTGGTACGACCTACAGTAGTCTTCATATGCCTGTCGATGGACAGTCAGTCCTGATCTTTTGTCTGCTTTTTCAAGATTTCACTAAGTAGACCTGGCTAGTTTAATGTATTTTGTAAACCATAGGCCGTCTGGGCGGGGGCACACTGTGTGCTCTGTATAGGTGCAAACTCTTCAAGCGTGTCAGCTAGTGTCGTGTTGTAGCTATCTACCAACGATGACAGATTAGAGGGAGAACTGAGCAGCAGAGGTGAAGCAGACATTCTCGCAAGGACAGCATCGATCTCAAGGGTCTTGAGGTTTCGCGATTCATAGGTTATTTTAGAGGAGGAGACGGGCACTCACTGTACATTGAATGAGATCTGCACGTGGTAGTAGATGTGATGAGAGGTAGTAGGTGTGATTAGATTAGGGCCATGCACATGAGCCACAAGAGACAATGTGTCAGTCAATGCACGAAATTCGGTGCTGAAAGCGTCAGATAAGTGATCAAAGTCAACGTTGCTGCTAACCCTCTGGTCGTCATATTTGTGCGGATGAACTTGGATTCGCCATGATTGCCTTAGAGGCCCGGTTATGTTTCCCAATAATACTGAGCTGATTGCACGTGGACTTGACTATGGAGATGATTATGGCATAAAGGAAAGGTGAGTTTATATCTGGCCACGAGGACTTCATGCAATTTCTCAAGAAGATGAGCCTGTTGAGCCGCTTCTATGCCTTAGCCAGTCTAATTTGTGAGTCACTCCAGGTTTTACCAGATTTTTATCCTCACTATGAGAATGTTTGCTTTTATCTACTTGCAGGTGGCAGCAATACATTCAGATAGTGTTGAGAAAATTTGACGTGCTTTTTCGCTGGAAAGAAACAAAGAAAAAGTAAAACTGAATGGGATTCTTATAGAAGTGAAAGCCTAGATTGCGCCTGACAACCACATTGTGAAGAGTGAAATTAAAAAACAGGAAAAGAACGGAACTAAGCGATGAGCTCTGAGGGACCCCATATTTCAGTGATCCATCCGATGACTGTTTTCAAGTCATATCAATACAAGGGAGTCTCCCATTGAGATCGGACGAGGAGGATTGCATTGCAGTGCCAGTGTTATCAACGCGAGGTGAGAAGCCCTCAAGAAAGACTTTGTGTTCAATAGCATTAAAGCTGCCGAAAAGTTGAGCAACGAGCAGAGATACTCTATTAAAGTCAGATGTTTTGAGATGGCACTTATGCTATCAAGCATTAATTTGTGGATGCTCCTTTCACTTATACATACGGAAACACTCGTGCTTACTGGTATACTTGTAAGTATTTGTCTAGCAAAGTTCGATTACTTTGTAAAACTATTTTTAATGACCACACACAATAGCTGACTCCAAGAGTAAGAATCTCTATTTTCGCAGTGTAGCCTGGGGAGCTGAATGTTTACTAGCTGACTAGGGATTGTCATTCGATTATATCGCTCACAGCCACTTTCATGTTACCTAAATTGATACTTCAAATTACAAAATGCTCATATCAAATCAATTGGAAAGCAGCAATATTTTTTTTCAAAACGTGAAACTATCCTGGTGATACCTAATACTCAAGGCGATTAAAACTTACTGCACCATGTGAAAGGAGCCCTCTTTCGGGATTCCATGTCCATTGGTTGACTGTCGTTTAGTCTGCGAAAACTCGCAAAGCACGCGAGAAGATTAGCGTACTCTAATGCTGCTGGTCCGTCCTGTGTGATATTAAGAACGAACGTTGCGTTCCAATATCGGTCCGTAAGATGCGAAAAATCGTTTTGAGAATGACAAAGTTGTGCAGCCAAGGTAAATAATTGAGAAGACCGTCCGAGTGAGATAGCTCTCGTTTGTCCTGGGGAGCAAGAAAAGCCGTAATATATTCCTGAAGTTGGATGAAGACCTTCAAGTAGCAGCATGTCTAGTTCGAATCCAAGTGGAATTGTAGCAGCACACGTCACACTAAATGGGTGCTTCCAGCTCAAACAGATAGGCCAATCACTGAGAAACGTTGGTTCTGCAAGAAACATTAAGCACGTCACAAAACGGCAGTATAAGCCAATGCTTATCTGTATTTGGAAAAATATGCTAAACGCCAGCACTAACACAGGTCGAACCTTGTGAAATTAGTGCAAAAAATTAGAGACAGGTTTAAAGTAGAAGACTAATCGCTGCAACAGATCAAAGTATATGACTCAATTTCCAGCAGCCAAAGTTTCACTCCACTTAATTATTCCTCTACCTTTTGATTTATAAATTAATTTTAGTAAAAGCACGTTTGCTAAGTCATGGATGCACATTTCCGTAATTAACAATGAAATTAGTCTTCGTCTGCAAGAGGCTAGTTTGCAAGCCATTAGAGCCTGTTCTCGAGGGAAGACATAATCAATGCAGTTCACGAAAAGGGTTCAATTCGCAATAAATATTGCCCAGTGTGTAGAGCTGAAACGTAAAGATATTTATATGAAGCAGTAGCACTATGGTATGTAGGATAAGTATTCACTAGGATATAATGTGTGCATAGCGAATATTTGCAATCTTGATTTGCAAGTTCGTGTTTCTGTCACTCTTTCTTGCGTTTCCTAAATCGAATATATTTGGCTATAGAGGAATTTTCTGAACGTAAGTGAATGCTTTGAGAAAGCTAAATCAAATGAAATGTAATAATTGTTTTACGTGTACTAAGGCCTTGCTCGTTAATTTTTTTGCTTACGTTATGAATATTGTAGATGATTACCTTAAATATAGATATCTTTAGTTCTGCTATTTTAGTTTGCCTCTAAGGGTTTTGATTGATTTACAAATTCGTTACTTATAATAACAAAGCATTCACAAGCTGCATCAGCCAGAATACGATTAAGATTGTCATAAGCGTTTCTTTTCATGGATTGTGGCTTTTAGAAAACGGAGTTTCCCTAATTTTTAACCTGACAGAGGGATTTTGGCATTCATGTTTCTCCGACTGTAACTCCCCAAAGTCACAAAGACTATGTGGATGTTAAGCAGCAGAGTTTTTTTATAGATCACACACGGACGAAGCGGCTTTCGGGACTCATTTGGTAGCCAACCGACTTCGTCTCACGCAACAAAGATAAAGTGGGAGGCATAGCAGAGTCAATCGAGCAGTTGTGGTAGTGAGTAGCCTGGAAGTAGCTGCTCGGAACCACTGAAAAGGATGAGCCATATTCAGCGGTAGTAGAGTAGGTGTCCTTTCTCAGTTTCTGCAGCAGATTCCGACGGTTTTAAGGACAAATATGGCTAAGAATCATCAGCACAAAAGTGTAATCCTATTCAATGGGCCTTAATCTCTCCAACTGGAGGTTGAGTATAAATGGAGAACCGCAAGGTAACGAGTACAGAACCTTAAGGGACTCCACGGGTGACCAGTCTAGTGCGTGCCACCTGACCCCCACACGACGCGGATTGAACACGACCTTAAAAGTGCGATTTAAACCAAGGCAGTGCTTTGTTTTTCAGACTGATCGCTTTTCTCAATCGTTCAAGCAGAACTTCGTGATCAACGGTGTCGAAGGCAGCTGACAGATCTAGAAGAACTAGTTAAGTTATATTCCCGTCATCTTTGCCACATAAATAGCCATTGCTAATGTGGAGGAGAGCAGTTTCAGTTGGGTGTCTGTCTTTTGAACTCTGATTGAAATGTTTCTGACATTTCATTCTTTTCAATATACTCAACCAGCTGCTTAGCGACAATTTGCCAAGAATCTTTGGCAAGAACGGAAGAATGTAAATTAGGCGATAGTATGGAAAAACCTCTGTATCTAATCCAGGATTCTTAAGCATGGGTCTAACGATTACCGATTTGAAGGACATGTGAATGGCCCCTTTTTCCAAAGAAGCATTACAAACCTCTGTTATGGCAGGGCTAAGTTGGTCTGCCCGTGAAGACCACATTGATGATGGTATCCGATCTACAAGGGACGAGCTTGTTTTGCTAGACCTTAATAAGGTATTAAGTAGCAGTCGGTTTTACTTTTGGCTTCAAATGAAAGAGTTTTAACTAACGAATTATTAGGTACACTCCAATCACTGCCTCGCATAAAAGCGTACGGTTAAACGAAAAGCTAGATTTTGTGGTATAGCTTTGCACTCTTTAGTTGCTGCTGCATTCCCCTGCTGTTGGATTTACTTTGAAGTATACACTGCAGACAAGCTAACTAAGGGTGGTAGGAAGCTTTTGAGAATGCAACAACGACAAAAGGAGCTTACTAGTTACGTCCAAGTCTTACTAAGAAATTGCAAGACACAACCCTCATGTTGCAATGATCTGAGATTAAGTTTGCAGCGGCATCTGAGGCCAATCTGGTCTCTTTTTTGAATACTGACCAGTTCACATATTCACTTTAAATGTCAGGTCTGAGTACTTGCAGCCTCTATGTATTTTCAAGTTCTGGCCTCCTTGCACAGATAATACATCGTAAAAGTTTGTTCAAAAATATATCATTCCCTTTTAGAAATTTTTATCACTACCGTCAAATGTTTTGACCTGTGCTAAAACCCACTTCAATTTTTGTGCACAACACTCAAGATATGCTTCCTGTCGGAATCCTATCCAGTATGTACCTAAACGGAGGTTGCTGGACAACCTATAACATTCAGTGTGTCCTGTAACCTCCCTTTAGGTAACCTACTCTGCGAATATCGGTCCCATCTCCCTTCCAAAGTTTTAGCTGCTGATAGCATATTTGCAACGAAAAGAGTCACACGATATCCCGATTAGAAGTTATCAGCGAAACTTACTCACGAAAAAACTAATACGGCGCATCTTGCTATCTTTGAAATTATAAGTTATATTAAAAGTAGAAAATGTTTGGATTCAACTACCTTAAAATAATAATAATAATAATAATAATAATAATAGACCTTATAAAGCGTCCTCAGCTCACTCAATCTCTTTCTAGGCTCTTTACATCTGCTGCAAAGGAAATGGGATCGAATGGTGAGTGTTATCATGCTTAATGCAGTGTAGCCGAGTTTCAAGGGTCAGAGACCATTCCCTGCCAATAGGAGAAGAATAATACTGATTCACTTAATTCTAACTCAAATAGGTTGGCTTCTAATTTCTTTTCAAATACTGCGAAGTCTGGAGATGTCGTTAAGCAAGTCGGAAGTAAGTTACGGGCTTTGGGAGCATACGAACTGAATACACGGTCTCTAAAGATTTTGAGGTTTGGACGAGGTATAGGTTTAGGCTGTTTGTTTAAGAAACGTTTTTCGTACGATGAGTGGCCTAGTGAGTGACTGGATCTGGTTTTTTAAAAAAAGTTCACAATTCTACAATTCTTCCACAATTCTTAGGCCGAGCTGGTTTGGTCTAGCGGTTAAGGTGCTCGGCCGGACCAAGGTCTTGCCAAGGTCGTGGGCTGAAGCCCGGAGGTGAATGCGAAGTGCCTGAATAGGGATTAACAACTTTTAGGGCACAAGGCTGTTGAATTGGGCTTATTTTTAATATCTGATAGGTAAGTTTAAGTCAAAGAATGAAGGGACATAAGAATTAGCTCAAAACTTTGAATTCAATCAATTGCTTGACTAGTATCCAGCCCGGGTCGGCGAAAATTAGTCAAATTAGCCACAGCCAAGCCTAGCTGCTGAGATTTGCACCAGCTGTGAGTACCTAAATACACATGCTGGTTGGCCAGTAAGATTCGAGTTAAAGAAATCAAGATAAGATGTCACAAATGCATGAATCAACTTCTAGGTGATATCACAATCTAAGCTAGAACAAATTTTAGTACGGTTTAAACCACATCAATGTTTCGTCTGCCAGACCGATCGTTGTTCTCAATCGTTCAAGCGTTACATCGTGATCGATGGTGTGTAGCCGTTTAGGACCGCTGAAAAAGATGTGCCTTAGTCGGCAGTTGGAGAGTTGTTGTCGTTGCGTAAGATTTGTGGAAGCGAGTTCCACAGCCTAGGACCTGCAGAGCTAAAGCTTCTGTCGCCAACTGTCTTTAAGCGGAGGAATAAGACAGCCAATTTATTGTCCACACAGGACCTGAGGACGCGAACAGGCTGAAACTGATGCAGCAGTTCAGCTAGGTACGAAGGAGCCAAGCCGTGGCGGGCCTTGTGGGTCAGCTACTCACTACCTCAACTGTTCTCCTAACTCTGCTATGCTTCCCACTTTCTCTTTGTTGCGTGAGACGAAGTCTGTTGGGCACCGAATGCGTACCGAAAGCCGCTTAGGCTGTGAGTGTGCTATACAAAACTCTCCTGCGTAACACCCACATGGTCTTTATGACTTCGTGGAGTTACTGACGGAGATACATTACATTAAATTTTCGGGGCTAGTTGCGGATGCAAAGGAGCATGCAGTGGCCTTTGGCAGCTGAATTCTGAACAAGGCCGCACGTAATTACTCCACCTTCAAGCAGGAAGCATTATCCGTCGTAGCAATGATGTACGACTTTCGAGGGTACTTTTATGGTAACTGGTTTTCTGTCTTGACTGACCACCAGCCTTTGGTGTTGGTCGTTAAAGGGAATGACGATTTTCGGTGCTTAGCTAAGCGGGCCTTGGAGCTACAGGAGTACGACATAGAGGGGATTGTTTGAGTAATGTGAATGTGCTGTCAAGTTTCTAAGAGCCTTCTCCTGCTGGCTTCGTAGGGACGGTTGTTGCAGCCGAGGCTTACCCAGAACACATGAGGAAAGTGCAATTGAACGATCCCTGGCGAGCTACCTTACGGATTCGTTGCAGGGGAACGACGTCGGAAACATCTTACATGAGCACAGACAATACATAGACGATCGTTGCTTTTCCTTCGTTCTCGTCTCAAATGGGTGTCTCTATTTAGCTGTCACTGGATGGCGCCTTAAGAAGCTGTTGGTGCCTGCTGGCCTGCAGCAGCATGTGAAGCAAGAGAGCCACTGCGGTCTATTCGTAGCACATTTAGGCAACCAGAAGACCCATGTGCAGGAGAGATGCTTCTGGCCGGCCATGGCAGAAGACATTGCCGAGTATCTAAGGATATGCACCGCATGCCTCTCCAAAAAGCGGCCCATGCAATGAGCCAAAGTGCCTCTGAAAGGCATCCCAGTTGAACGACCTTGGCAATGAGTTGCCAAGGACTTTGTGAGGCTGCTACTAACATTGTCAGCGAACCGGTACATACTTGTGATGACTGACTGCTTCACCAAGTGGCTCGAGGCTAGATCGATTACGGACCAGATGGCACTGACCCGAACCAAAGTCTTCATGCAAGAAATTGTCTGCAGGCACTGTGTTCCCGATCAGGTCCTTTGTGACCATGGGGCCAACTGTATGTCTCGAATGCTCGAGCATGTGTTCTGCCTGATGTCTAGCGCCCAATTGCAAACAACGCCATATCACCAGCAGACTGATGTGCTAGTAGTGTGCTTAAATTGAACGCTTGTAGAGATGCTTTCCATATTTGTCAGTAGCAGTCAGCGTAATTGGAACTTGTACCTACCTTATGTGTTGTTCGCCTCCCAAACGTGCTCTCACGTTGTTTGCCTACCGAACATGCGTTCACGAGCCACCGTGCTGCAGCCCATTTTCCACGAATCCCGATCAGGAGGCTCGTTTGCCTATAGACCTAGTGCTCCTGACGAACGAGCCATGTGAAGCCGGGACGATTATCTGCAGACTATGCATGACATGATTGTTGAGGCATGCGTTTTAGCAAGGAAATACATTCCAGCGGCTCAGATCAAACACAGACGGCAGTACGATCGTACTGCCACAGAATTCAAGTTGAAGATCGGTGACTACGTGTATGCCTAAACACACGGGCCTCCGAGGGGTCTTTTACCAAAGCTGCAACACCTGTGGTGGGTCCTCTCCTTATCGCGAACCGTACTGACACGAACGTCAGAGTTATAGACGAAGACGATGCTGGTGGCCTGCCGAGCACAGTCCATATTAACCGCTGCAAGCCTCAGGACTGACGCCACGGACCTGAAGGTCGAACTTCCCACACACAGCACTTCGGATGACACAGATGAAAAGGAAGGTAATGAATGCCAGAAACTGACGACTGCAGATCACGCTGACAAAGTACAGGCCGAACCGACAGCGACATTACTGCTCGACCAGTACCTAGTATTTGGAGTAGGAACAGCTACTGCATTGTTTAGCTATCAGGCTAATGCAGGCCCAGTGGGCTTGCTGCAAAGCGTGCACCAGCTGAACCCCAACCCTATTTTTACAAACTTTGTGTAGAATTCCTATGTTCTGTGGCAAGCGAAAAATTAAAAGGATAGTGCTGCTTTCGTTCTTTTCCTGTGAGTCTAGGTCGATATCACCTCGACTCCAATCAATAGGCAAGGACGTTAAAGGGCAGCAACCGTCTGGCCGCCTCATGAGGATGATGCCCACAGAGAGGACAGTGACTGCTAGCTTGCCAGAAGCGACTACACCTCGTAAACTGGACTTGCTCTGACACCTGTTAGAGAGTTTAGATTAGTGAGATTAGTAGTTCGGTTATATATTTATAATCGCGGAAACTCAAGTGTTTAGCTTATGAACCGCCACTGTATATGTGGAGCCTCTCGAGTAGTTGGACGACATGTTCACAGACTGGACAGTTGCAGCTGCATCTTTCATCGAAAAATTTTTTCCCGGATGGTGACATGTGTACCCTAGTGCAGGCAGAGCCACTGACATTCGATTTGTCAAGCTGGGCGTTGCCTTTCCCCGGAAGTGAAAAGCCTGAGGTCAGTGTTGTGTGCACCTGTCGCTTCTCGGCTGCTACGTTATGCCCCACCTGAGGCTGGTCGTTGAACCATTGAATTGGTGCAGCCGTTGACGTAAGCATGTGGCCCACCACAGATGCACTCCCTTAGCTGTCATGATTCAGCCCCCAGCTCGTATATATACCAGCTGGGGTAATAAAGAGTCTTGTTTGTTCAAAGCTAACGATCGTCAGCTCGTGTCTTCGTGTCTCTGTGAGATCCCATTAGAAAAGGCCCCGCTGGAGACACTGTCACATAACATCAGCTCAGCTGGGCCCGAGGACCGGAACTTGGGACGGAATGTTCGCTCTCATTAGTTGGAAGCTCTCGACTGTAGTGGCCGTCCACTCCGTCTATCCCAGAATACTCAGCTAGCTGGGTCTAGGACAGAATACGGCTTTACTGTTAGGATTGAGTCCTGCGAGGGTGGGATTATGGTAGCCGACTGTTAAAAACTAACACCCTTGTACGAGCTTGCTGCTTCCTCTCACGCCCCAGGAAGTTTACCTTATATATGACCTTCGCCTGAATACTTGTTTAGTTTCCCCACTTGTATAGCACATGCCTGTGTATTATATCAAGTGTTGTGTACCAGGTTGATAACCCTTTAACTGCTGTTGCCGGAGGGCCCACATAACGACTAAGTATGGGCCTATATAGGGGAGGGGGCCCTAGTGGTAATAGTCTAGCATTCGTGAACTCGGCCAAATTCCTATTGTTAATGACTGCAAGGTCACTTTAGCCCTTTTTTGAAAACGAAAAAGGTGGTCAGCAGACTTTTTATAGTTCTAACTCAAGGGCGTGCAATTTATTTTCTCAACTCTCCTGCTACATGCATCGATGACTTTCACATATGGATGGCAGCACATTTTCTGAAATTGAATGATGATAAAACAATCTTACTAGTTATACATAAACCAAGTGTTATTCGAGAATTTGAAAGGCCTACACTAAATATGAGCTCCACCAGCATATCTCCAGTTGAATCTGCACGAAATCAAGGTTTCATTTTCCAGGTGACCTTTCATTAGACGACGACGTCAGCTCAAACAACATGTCTGCCTACTTCCAGCTGTATACCGTTGCTTAAAGGCTCCCTTGTTTATACAGAGATACCACATCAAAGCTTGTCCATGCATTCTTGACATCCCGTCTTGACTTGTGTAACTCACTGCACGCTATCAACCGGCCTGTGTAACCAAGCACTTACAGCTAGTGCAATCCTATGCAGCTAGGCTTTTTTGTGGCGAACATTTCAGTTGCCATATCGCACCACTTCTCGACGAAATGTGCTGGGTGCCAGTCGAGCAATACATCGATTTAAAATTTGGTCTCTCACTGATAGGTCCCTTTACTCTCTAGCTTCACCCTGCTCATTAGATCAACTGGGCTACCAAGTTAAGCATAGTAGTACCTGCTTTTAGGAATCTAACTGTTTATCCATACGTCATACAAACCTCGAATCCTTTGGAGAATGTGGCTGACTTTCGTTAGCTCCCAACGCCGGTGACTCTATCACGACTTCCATCGCCACTTCCCCGGACACGACCGCATTTAGAAAGAAATTAAAAGCGCAACTATTTAGGAAGGCATTATGTTGTTCCATGGGATTTTTCCTTAATGTGTTTATTCATTTTTCATGCTGGCCCCGTTGCAAGCTGCAAACAACTCCACTTGCATGCTGACCTTGTACATATCACCCGTAACCATGATATTCTTGTAATTTATTAAGCATGCCATCACTATCCATTAGATCGTATTTTTTGCAGCAAATTTAAAGAGAATATAAATAGATTGAGGTAACTAAGGGAACTTTACCAAGTGTATTATTATTGTTATTATTCCCTGCAAAGTTGCCCTGTTATGAAGCCAATTAGTTTGTTCAAAGACGCTTGTTTTTGTAGACAAATGCCCCGTCATTTAAATTGTTCAGATTTGGGAAAGGAAGGTCGCAAGAATTAAGGCATTAAGCATTATTATAAGATTTATTTTGACATTATCTAAGTGCTTCAGCTGTTAGGGCACTGTACCTGTGTCGAAACCATAAGCCGTGATGGCAAACTAGGTAGGGCAGTTGCTTTCATGACCTTGGTCCCGAGGTCGTGGGTTCAATTCCTGCTTTGGACGATCCTTTATCGACACTGCAAGCGGTGGTGATAGCAGTAAACACTCTTCTGTCGCAATACACAAAAAGGAGTTTAATCAGCTAGGATTTATTTATTTAAAAACGCAGAGCTTAGATAAACATTTACAATTTCCTCGTAGTAGGGTGAGCTATACCCTCGTATTCCTTTCATGCATTATGACATAAACTGTCGTATATATAATATGTAATTTTAGATATATTTGGACGAAAGTACTGTTGCTTACCACTGCTTACCCTTCGCTTTTAATTTTCTTAATTTTTTTGTCCAATGTATATTAATGTGGTAGTTTACCTTAGCAACTACTCGAATTGTGGCAGAATTCGCAAATTAAAAGTAACAAAAGAAAACTGATATTAACGTTTGCAACCAGAAGTGTTGTGCTGAATTTGTCCTTAACTCAGAGCTTAAGCTCTGTGTCCCCGAGGAAAGCCCTCTTAGCAGCTTCTATTCATTTAAATGATCATTACATTACATTGCATCTAACCTCAGGGGTAAAGATGTTTTCTTTTAATCGGCATCCGATTCCGCAGATCAGAAAGCTGCAAGGCAAGCAATATTCATAATTGAAACGACGGACATCATAAAAAAGTGCTTGAGCATAAACAGTAGCATCTAAAGTCCTATTGTGTGAAGGCTTACCGGAAGCTAGCGATACGTTGCTTGCTGATAAGGCCAGCAAGACGTATGCAATCAAAGATGCCATTGAATGCGTTTAATTGTCGTTAAGTTCTCGCCGATCGGCTCGATTGTTAGCATTGCAGGGAAGCGCGATAGTGTGTACGTTCGATAATGGCGTCCACAGCATTACTGGATACAGCTCGATACTTATGTAGTTAATCAAGCCATGGTTTGACCCTAGTGTAGGGGCGCTCAAGTGTGCCGAAGAAAGTTGCAGGCTCAACACCTGAAGCATTTTCTAAGTGCACGAATGAAGATTATTTTTACTAGGGAATTATAAAAATTATTTGTATTTGCTTAGTGATTCCGTCACTAGCAAGTAGCATATCTAATTTTTCTAGCTAGAAACGTTTCCTACTGCAGAATTTGAACCCTGGACATTGATGGTTAAGAGCTTGCACCGTGGCTCCTTGGCTATATTAACCATATGCCGAGAGAATTGTAATTTTTTTAAGGTTGGTGTAGGTCACCATTTGTGCCACGAACAGTTTAAAAAATGATGAAACTGATTGCGGCTGCAGAGCCAAGTACCTCCGCTAAAAACAACAACCGCTTTAAACTTAGAAATCCAGAAATTAGCTGACTAATAACTATATATCTATAATCCAGATTTTAATTCCGTTATATCTTTTAAAACCTCATCCGGGCAGACCTTTGAAGTGTTTGTACCAAAGAATGATGTTCAGGCTAATTAGGCGAGCCGAGTAAGCAGGCTGCTGACTGCAGCTCCCTTTTCACTAGCGAACTGCCGTCAGCCTTATCTATTCTTTCTAGCTACGAGCAGCTTGCTGCCTTTGGGTTCGCGACGCTCGGTCACAGGGTTTTCGTCACTGGAGCCGACGCTGAGCTACCTCGACGCTCGACGGAAGTTCGCCAATTTCATACGACGCCTAACTGCGGGACCTTTGGGCGTGACGGACGTTGTCGCTTTAATTATTAGCGATCGATATTCGGCTGCTTCCAAGAATTCAAGCAAATATCGAGCCGGTTACAATGTGGCCTAGGCGGTTAATAGGCTTCGCAACCTAAATAAACGCGTGCTTTTCTAATTCAGTACCAATGTGGCAAGGGCCAACGCTTTGTTTGAACTACTTGAAAAGTTGTAGCTGATTTAGCAGCCTCTTTTATATTCCGGCGGAAGAGCATTTACGACTGCCACCAACGCTTTAACCAGCGATAAAGGAATGCGCATCCCAGGATTCAAACCTACGAACCCGGTCTCGATGTGATGAAAAGCAACTGCCTTACATACTGTGCTGCTTCGGCTCAGAGCTACAAGCACGATTTCAGAGAACGATTATAAGTCAGCTTTACTAACGTCTACACTGCTCCTAGCGTAGATTACATTAGCTGAATGGAATGCATACGTCTCAAATAAAGATCCTAAAGACACAGCAAGAGATGAATGCGAATAAGCTAAGGTCACAACCTTTGAGATTTTAAGCATATTAACCGAGCTGACTTTTGTTATTATAGCCATTGCGGCTGCAATAAATGGCACTATACTAATTACACATATTTATTGAACTCTTAGCGGCATGAGAGAAGATCTAAGCACTACAGCTACCGGCAAGCAAGGCATTCCACTTGGCTGTCAGGCAAAAGTACACGAGCACCGAAAGCCTGCTCGAAACGGGAAGACACAGAGCCGAGGACGCCACTCATTGGCGCTCCCGATACCCAGCTCTGCCCATTGATTCGTCGCCAGGTAACATTGCTCAAAGCCCCCAGGAAAAATAAATATTCAAGAATTTACCTTGACATGCAAATCAAGAGTGATGAAGCTAGATTAGCTATAGCAAAAAATAAAGTTCGAGTGTCCAAGGAAGCAAATAAAACTAATCCTTAGTCGCGTTCGGTAAGCAGGCACGCCAAATTACTGCACAGGCCACGGGCAACGAAGCTTCCGGGATCCGAAGTTGGACGGATAAAACTCAGGTGAGCAGCCAAGATTTCTTAAAGCACGCCTGTAAGAATTATTTCTGGTTGCTGTGATTTAGTGAAATTTAAACTAGTGTCATATTCCAAAGCAACCTCTCGTTAGACGACCACATCAGCTCCACAGTCAAATCTGCCTATTTTCAGCTTCATAACATTGCTAAAACTAGGGCTAGTTGAGATAAGGATACCACGTCCAAATTGGTCCATGCATTCGTGACATCCCGTCTCACTTCTGCAACTCACTGCTTACTGGCCTACCAGCATGTGCGATCTGGCGATAGTATGCAGGTGCAAAACTCTGCAGCTAGGCTTGTCTGTCGTGAGCGTCGCAGTTGCCACGTTACTCCACTTCTCGCCGACCTGCACTGGCTACCAGAGAGGCAACGGATTGACTTCAAGGTTATGTCGCTCACTTTTAGGTCTGTTCATTCTATGGCTCCAGCCTATCTTTCAGATATACTCCCCAATCAGGCCAAGCATCGTACCACCCGCTTTTCGGAATCCAACAGTCTGGAAATACCTCGTACAAACCTTAAATCCTTTGCAGACCGTGCATGTAACTCGTATGCTCCAAAAGCCTGGAACTCCCTCCCGACTTGCGTCAAAACATCCCCTGACCTGACCACATTTAACAGAAACTTAAAAACACCTTTTTAGGACAGCATTTAGTGGGTCCCTGTGATTCGTCCTTGATGTGCTTGTGGGTGCTGACACTGTGCATGCTGCCACTAACCACATTTGCATGCTGACCCTGTGCATGTCACCCCTAACCATATTATTCATTTTGTTTGTTTTTCAAGCATGATTTTACTTACTATTCTATTGCATATCACTTTGCAGCAAATGTAAAGCGCCTAGAAAGAGATTAAGTTCTCTGAGGGCGCTTTATCAAGTGCAATATTATTATTATTAAACCAACACACGGATCATTCGTCACAATTTCGTCACCTAGAAGCAACCGTGAGCGGTTGCGGTGGAAGGGGGTCCTGATTCCTCGGCGTGAATTTCAAAGCGAGTCACACAAATTGGGGATTTTACTGTGCTTTATTTGCAAGCACACAAAGTCGCTGAGCGTCTAGCTCAGTTTTATCTCCACACTCCTCGCACGCTCTCAGCAGCGCCAACACTCTTGAGGAGGGAATACTTCTCCACACTGAAGCTACTTACGTCTATCGTGGGGAACGACCCAAATAGACGGAGCCCAAACGGGAGCCTAAACCCTAACCGGAGAACTAGGACTCCATACACGTTAACTACGTCTAGCTCACACTTTACTCAAATACTTATGCCGAGACCACGTCTGAGCGCACACGCAAAAAACACAAAAGTAACACAAAATGCCAGCTTGGGCGCGATGCGACCGTATTCGATGGTGTCCGCCGAATCCTTCTAGTGCTGTCTCGTCCTGTTCCGTCAATCGCCAGCGAGCAACCCGCCCTCCTGCCCCACTTTCAGAGAAACGAGTCCGACGGCGTCGAAGCGCAGAGCCGGAAAAAAGACCAAAAAGACCAAGAGCGAGCGTCGCTCGACTCTTGAATACTTAGCTGAGACAATGGAGCGAGAGCTCAGTGCTATTGGGCCCGACACCAGGGCCCACTACGGCAAGGAATTAATGCCGGCACTAGGCCACTGGAATGTCCCCTCCGTCCAGCTTGATGGCGAATGGGTTCCAGACGATTCTCTTTGGACAGAGTGGTGGCGGAGGTTGACAGGCCAGCCAACATTAATCAGCAGCTCCGGTGGGTATCGGACCAATTCTAAAGGCGTAATCGCCACCGCTGGTCGGAGAGCTTCCTTGCTTGCTCTTAAACTCTTGCTCTCTAACCGCACTGAGGCTTCTCTCTGGCACACTGCTCGTGGACAAAGGGGGTCTAGCCCGCCGCTCTTGTTTGGGCTTCAATTCAGCCAAGGCCAGCGAATTGCTGCAACTTGGTTAGGGGCTGCATTCACAGAGTCAGCATGCAGGTGTGGTTAGTTGCAGTATGCACAGTGTCCTCACGGACAAGCTCGTAAACGACGAGTCACAGGAACCCACTAATGCTGTTCTAAAAATTCTCCATGAAGTTCTTTTTAATTGTGGTCAAGTTAGTGGATGTTCTGACTGAAGACGGTAGTGAGTTCCAGGCTTTAGGAGCATACGAACTAAATGCACGGCCTCCAAAGGATTTGAGGATTGTAGGAGGTATTGATAATCTGTTGGATTCCGAAAAGGGGGGTGGTACGATGCTTGGCCTGATGGGGTGTATCTGAGAGATAGGCTTGAGCCTAAGAATGAAGTGACCTAAAAATGAGCGACAAAACCTTGAAGTCACTCCGTTGCTTGACTGGTAGCCAGTGCAGGTCGGCGAGAAGTGGTGTGATGTGGCAACTGCGACGCCCACCACAGAAAAGCCTAGTTAAGGAGTGTTGCACCAGCTGTAATCGCCCGATTGCACATGCTGGTAGGCCAGCAAGCAGTGACTTGCATAAGTCAAGACGGGAAGTCACATATGCAGGGGCCGACTTAATCTTGGTATCCTTATCTAAACAGACCCACATTTGAGCAATGTGCAGTAACCAAAAGTAGGCAGACTTGATTTCGGAACTGATGTCGTCGACTAACGAGAGGTCACTTTGGGACATGACTCCTAGATTTCAAGCTAATTTAGCAAGAGATATGCTGTCAGTATCAATTTTGAGCGTCAGCATTTCCTATTTCTGAATCAAAATGATTTTTTGCCATTACAAATAGGTTAGTTTTATCATCGTTTAGTTTAAGTAAATTTGTTACCATCCATGTGGGGATGTCATCAATACATGCCTCAAGTGCATTGAAGGAATTTGAGGTGTTCGAAGGCGGCGAGGGATCAAAGCAAAAATACAACTGAGTTTCATCTGCAAATATAATAATAATAATAATAATATTGCACTTGATAAAGCGCCCTCACAGAACTTAATCTCTTTCTAGGCGCTTTACATTTGCTGCAAAGTGATACGCAATAGAATAGTAAGTAAAATCATGCTTGAACAACAAACAAAATGAATAACATGGTTAGGGGTTACATGCACTGGGTCAGCATGCAAAGAAGTGAAAGCCTAAATTTTGCTTGGCAATCACATCAGCAAGAGGAAGAGTATGACCTGCGAAAATAACCGGACCTAAATCGGAGCGCTGTGGTACCCCATATTGCAGAGGTACCTCGAATGATCTCTGTCTAGTAACGTCAATACTCAGGAATTTTTCCCTGAAATAGTATGAACTAATCACAAAAACCTTGCGAAAGATTCGGTAAAAGGATACATTTTTTATTTAATGTTTTCCTGTCAGGAGATGTAGTGATGTGCGTCTGTAGCGATTTTTTAACTTTGGGAGCATAGGAACTAAAGATCCTGGACGAGTTTGAGACTAGTAGGAGCTAAACGATTCGAATTTGAACTGTGATCTTTACCTGGTGGGGAGTCGGTCGTATAGCAGGACAACAGCAAGGAAATGAAGGAACCTATATGTAAGTTAACGAACCTTGACGTCGACTTGACGTACAGCTCATTGTCATCTGCATGGAACTTAGTGCTACAGTTGCTTCGGGCAATCTCTTTCTAAATGGAGATAGTAAACTCCGAAAAAACTATACCAAGTACAGAGCCAATAAGTATCCCATACTTAATTTTTTCCTTGCAATGATCATTTCGTTCATGTCGGTACTCTGGCATCTCAAAATGAAATATTACTTCAAAATATTATAATGCACTACCACTTATTGATGCCCCTGCGAGAAAAGAGGCATTTGAGAAGGACCTGGTGATCTATTGGTCAAATGGCCAAATAAACGAACGAAGACAGCATTGAAATACTCCCTATCGCCATATTTGTTAGAAGATGGTGACACACACACTAAGAAATGCTGACTCTGTAGATCTGTTTGCTTAAGATCAGGCTGGAACTGACTTGCTAGTCGTGAAGTTATAACGAAGGAGCTCAGATGGTCTGCCTGACTCCTTCTAGTATTCGATACTAACGGTAGAAGCAAGACATAGTGGAAGTTGTGAAGCTCTGTTAGATTAATGCTGGTTGGTTTCTTAAATAGTGGCCCAGCAAAAGCCTTTCAGAAAGCTTCTAGAAGGAGGTCTGACTCTACCGACGCATTTTAGACGTTGGTTAGGCATAGCAGAAGCAAATCTATTCACTGTGGAACCAGGGCAATTAAAATAGAGTTCTGGAGGACTAGTTTTTTATGAATGGAAACTGAACTACCGGATACGATCACCGGAGGCCATATTAAACTTAATAACAATAACCATATTACGTTTAATTAAGATCCCTCAGAAAACTCAATCTCTTTTTAGGCACGTTGCGTTCGCTTCAAAAGAAGTATAACCGAATAGTCAGTCGTAGCATACTCACTGACAACAAGCGTAACATGGTTAGTGGGTGTCATGCATGGGGTGAGCTTACAACTATGGTTAGTGGAAGCATGCCGAGTTTCGTAAACCATAAGCACAAAGGGTAGAGTTACAGGGACCCAATGAATGCTGTGATAAATGAGTCCGTCTTAAGTTTCTTTAAAATGTGGTCAAGTTAGTGGATATCGTCAGGCTCAAGTTAGTGGATGTCGTCAGGCCCTTCGTAAGTGAATTCCACGCTTTGGGAGCATCCGAACTAAATTCTCCAAAGGATTTGAGGTTCGTACCACATATAGTTGAAAAATTACATTCAGAAAGCGCATATCCATGGCTGGCGTGGTAGTAGAACAGATAACAGTCTTGGAGCCAGATAATTAAGAGGAATAAACTGAGCGAGAGTGTGCAAAAGTTTTTGCCTTACTTTATAGGGAGTCAGTGCCGTTCGGCGTGAAGTGGTGAGACGTGAGTGACTGTGAAGCCCACAACAGACAGCTATGCCTCATACGAATACCAAACACTTTGGAGACCTTACCTCCAGCTGGTATGGTTCCAAGTCTTGAACATAATTCAGACCGGCGTCATGACTTCTCTTCACTCAAGCACATTAAAAAAACAAAAATAAATTCATTTATTGCACGTATAGGGAATTTTCGTGATTCGTCCTTTGTGTGCTTATAAGTGTTGACACCGGATGCTGCCACTAACCATGTTTTATGCTGAACCTGTGCACATCACTACTAACCATGCTTTGTTCGCTGTCATTTAGCCTGCTACCACAAAAAATACAATCACCCATCATTTGCAGCCAATCTTATCAAAGCTACTTTCACGTTATGATAAACATCATAATATTGTTTGTTTTCATTAAAGCCAATTGGCAGCCTCATTAAATAACTTCCAATCCTTTGCAGACTATGCCTTTGGTTTAGGAGCTTTCTCCTAAAGCTCGGGATTCACTATAAAAACGACAGCAATCATGATGATAATCATTATATATAGCACCCTCAAAGAATCTCTTTCCAGCCCAATACATTTGTTGCGAAGAAAAACACCACTGTATCTAGCAGCGTTTCCTGTTAAAGTGTTTTCCCTTCATTCGCATGCGGACTCAGCATGTTTTTATAAACCCTATTGCCTGCTCCATCTGAGCGACAGGAGCCAACACCTAGACAGACATTTGGTTTTCCATAATCACTAAAAAATGCCTTGTTATTACTAGTTATGTATTATTGTTTTAATGACAATATATAACATGGGTGTTATTTACAAACTTAAGGTCTCTTAGTTCTCTTGCCGTAGAAAACTTATAAGAACTACTTCCAAACTAATTTAGGCTTTGCACTCTCAGGTCCTTCTGCCTACATAGGACTGCACTGTTTTAAAAACGAAGCGATATCAATTCAAATTAGGCCGTCAGTGATTTGGCTCCCCGATCCTAAGTTTCACTGCCGACTGGTGTCAGACAGTTCTTAGTTAGCGAAATTAAAAACAAAGGTTAAAGTATACCTGCAAATCAAAGCGTTCAATCAAGAAAAACCTGCATAAATTCGGAATTTGTCAAATTTACCAAATTTACTAATTCTTTGCACGACGCCTACCCTTAAATTCTGCTTCAAACCAGACAGTCTATCACGACTAAAATGACTATTTACTGACCCTTCCCCTAAAGCAGTAGATGGTGTAAACGGGTAAAAGCATTTAAACTCTTATGGGTTGACAGGCGATCCAACTGCTTCGACTAGTAAATGACCTCCAAAGCTAACGATGTCAGATTGGTGTGGTGGTCGTCCATTTCCCACTTGAGCACAGAGAAGTGGGAGTCGACGACATAGTGTTGGCGCAAACGGATGCCAATCTGCAGCAGAACTGAAGCAGGTGTTTGTAAGGAGATTCATGTGTGAGACGCTCAACGTTGTCCCAAGCAGTATTGTAATCTATTGGCTAGTCTTGCCTGGCAATAGCCACCTTGAGGGCATGGTTAGCCTCAAGATGGCGATGCCCCTGCTCAACTGCCTTATTCATAGACTCAGTCCAGAAATGGGCTAGGCGATCGAGGTGAAGATTGAGGACACAAGCATTGAAAGTCACAAGAACAAAATGCGAGCAGCTCAGACGGCATCACAGGAGGGGCATCGCAAGCTGCCATATTACTTAGAACTGTGGTTATCCGCTTGTACTTGCACAATTCCTTTAAACGACGACATCATAGACGTGCCTTCATTCGTTGCTTGACTGGGAGTCAGTGCAGGTAGGCTGAAGATCATTCGTAAGAATCCTGTCGAAATCTAAGTGTCATATTCCAAACCGACCTCTCATTAGATGACCATATCAGCTCCACAGTCAAATCTACCTATTTTCAGCTTCATAACATAGCCAATTTTTGGTTTTGTTTAGATATAGATACCACGTCCAAGTTGGTCCATGCATTCGTAACATCTTGTCTCGACCTTTGCAACTCACTGCTTACTGGCCTACCAGCATAAGCGATCAGGCGATTGTGGCTGGTGCAAAACTCCACAGCTAGACTTGTCTGTTTTGTGCATCGCTGTTGCCACATTACACCACTTCTCGCCGACCTGCACTGGCTAACAGTCAGGCAACGGATCGACTTCAAGGTTTTGTTGTTCACTTTTATGTCACTTTATTCTTGGGCTCAAGCCTATCTCTCAGATATACACCCCATCAGGCCAAGCATCGTACCACCAGCTTTTCGGAATCCAACAGTCTACCAATACCTCGTACAAACCTCAAATCCTTTGGAGACCGTGCATTTAGTTCGTATGCTCCCAATACCTGGAACTCCCTCCCGACTTGAGTCAGAACATCCCGTGATCTGACCACATTTCAAAAGAACTTAAAAGCACACATATTTTAACAGCATTCAGTGGGTCGCTGTGATTCGTCCTTCATGTGCTTATGGGTGCTGACACTGTGCATGCTGCCACTAACCACATTTGCACGCTAACCCTGTGCATGCCACCATGTTATTGATTGTGTTTGCTTATTAAGAATGATATTACTCACCATTTAATTGCATTTCCCTTTGCAGCAACCGTAAAGTGCCTAAAGAGATTGAGTTCTCCGAGGGTGCTTTATCAAGTGCATCATCATTATTAGTATTATTATTTTCCTATTCGAGTTAAACTGTTCTCATCATTTGATTCAGCACTGCAGCTCAGTAGGTAGTTGGTGCCGCGTGGGCAAGCAGGCTCTGAGCAGATGCTAGAAGTCCTGCTAAATGATGCTGGCTAGAGGGTTGTAAGGAAATGTCTTTAGGGATTTGAGATCTCTGGGTGTCGATATTGGGGCACATTATTCGCTTTCATCCCCTATTAAATGCAATAGTACGATAAGCTGAGATAAAATTGGGAAAATGTGAGTATGGATACAAAATATACCACTAAGCAATCGTTTGCTGTATTTTGCTTTGCCCCTTCGGAATTTATGAATTTTCTGTCCTCAGTCTTCCGAGTCTTTCCCTTTGGAGGTTGTGCATTAGTAGGCATGTTTGAGTTAAATAAGGATTTACCCTACTATCTTCAGTGACCGAATTTCTCTCCTGACCATGCTCTTTAAACTTGTTTTCAAAGTTCAACTTACTAGTACGAGATTCACACCTTTCACTAGGCAGAATTTCCCTAACTTTGTTGGTGAAGTTCCGAATTTGCCAAGGACCTTAGAGATGATGCATAGCACTATAGCGAAACTTCTCGATAAAGTACAGAGCATATACCCAATTCTCGTATTGCTTGGAAGTAGTTGCCTTCTATAACCTGTCAGCAGCGTTCTGGTGTTTTTTAATTCTTTTTCTCAAACCTAAAAGTCCTTGAGGTGATACTCGTGGGTCCCCAAAGCAGGCATAGGTTCACAAGAATATTCGCTCTACATTGAGGAGTGCTGCAGTGACTAATTTATGACAGGTTGTGGGCGTTGCCGAATGTTTTGTAGGATAACTCTCTGTCGTCAACAGCTTGTAGATTTCACATAGCACGATATCTGTTAGAGCTTCGCTGACTTTTTATAGAGTTTCAGTTGACTTCAAGAACTTCGATCTGGCTTACAGGTGGCTAAAACCTTTACAACAGATAATCCAGCAAACCAGCTCACATCTCTAGCCTGCTCCCATCCGGTTCATCGGCTTCCAGTCATCTTGTAATTTGCCCATGTATAAGAATTTCACAGGCGAGCATTCGTAGTAGTCACATAGAAAATGCTAGTGCACGTTTAGAGTAACCATTTTGAAGTCTCGAGACTCATTTTCAAACATAAAATCAAATGACTGCAGAGAGTCTGACTCAAATCTGACTGCTGGGATCACAGCATGTTGCTCGAGGTTCACCATAACCTTATTTGAGGCTTAGCAATCAAGTTTTTTTGGCAACATAAATTAACCATCTCAAATCACGAATGGATATAAATTCGTGGAAAAAAGATTCGTATGCAATCTAGTAGCATAACTTAAGTGTGTGGTTCTTGATGGAATCACCTTGTACCAGTACTAGAGATTTGCCGACAGCTTAGAAAAATCTTCGAAACGAGTTCTAAGCATTTATTTAAAGTATAAATAAAAATATAATTTTTAATGCAATATTTAAAGTTTGAACTTTATCATATCCGTGTTCTTCTAAATTTGGTCTTCTCCCAGCACAGCTTAAATTTGCAATACTAAGTATCGGACATTTCGACACAAACGTTAACAGTATTTAAGTTTGTCAACTGAAGCTGATGTTTCAATCCCAGATGGTACATATAATCAGCTCAGAGATTAAGAAAGTTTTCGTTATTACAAATTAGAATCTAACAAATTTTCTCCAAACCAAGTGATCATCGTGGTGATCGAGGCCACGCCTCCAGTAGATTCTCTGTTAGCTCCTCTAGCGATCAGATCAGAGGTTAGGCCCAAGGGAAGTCCATCTCTGCTGGACTTCTCTTTTGCTGTAGCCCTCCACTTGCTTCTTGTCCCTCAGTTCCGTCTTCTACATAACTATCCGATGGAAAATGTGCACAGTAACCTCTGCACTTGATAAAAGAAAACCGCTTTCGGGCACAGCATGAACATACCCATTATCTTTGCAAAATTACTTTGCATAGCACCTTAAGAACCACGACCACTACCCAGGTGATTAGTAACTTTGTGTGAGAAAATTAGTACCCTAGTGTTAGTCATATGAATGGTGTCAATTTTGAAAGGTAAAAAGCACAATGCTTTAATGAGCCTGATAAGCCGACGACAGGACACGCGGAAAAGATGTATGTTTTATGGATTACATTTTTTTTCTGCCTTGCAAAAACGAATATTAGGAATACCTCGGTAATATCAGGCCTTCTCCTGACACTTTCAAGAATGTCTACCCATACACCTCCGATTGGAACCAAATGCTAGAGAAAGACAATTTAAAAAGCTCTTGATCAGTTTCCCCCCCTCGAGTCTCGACTTACTTACAAACTTGGAGTCAAAAATGCATTAATTAGTAAGTAATAAATAAGTAACCCCGTCAGCATTTTGAGCTTTTCACTCTGCAGTTTTAGAGATTCGTCTCAATCATAGCGAGTGTCAAAGCAATGCAGATTCAGGCAGAGTTTAGCTCTGCCCTGCAGTGATCTAGATTCGATCTCAGCAGCCGACAGTAGAGCATTTAACTAACATGGCAATCGTATTCATGGGAGCTTCAAGTTAATAAGATATCCTTAAGGTCCATGCTTAGTCCACTTTTTCCGCAATTTATTGCTTGTATTTTGCCAATGAAAACCGACGAGCACCTTGAAGGCTTTGAACATCTCAATGCTGATAGACGAAACAACTTTTAGTTTGCTTCAATGACTGACTGCCTGCAAGCTCATCATACTCTCCCCTCTTATATATACAATATAATGGCATTCAAATTTTCCCAATAACAGAACATCTCTTATGAAACAGCTTTAGGAAAACTTACCAAATAATTAAACGCATTAATAAATTGAATGGGTTTCATCAAATGGCTTTTTCAGCCAGATCTGAGAGTATGCAAAATTCCGCTTTATAACTCAACCAAAGTTCTTGCACCAAAAACATTAATTAAGATTACAGCTGAGTCAGAAGGAACCAATATAAAGTGACTACCCTTAAAATCAAAGCTCCAGGCTTCTAGAAAGGCTATTAACAACCAGTCGAGGAAGAGTCAAGATGTCGTTTAGTGAACATTAAGAGAGAGCATTCCACAGACTGGTAACTGCAAAGCAAACGCTTTCGGGGCCAACTGCGTTTAATTGCTTTCTGAATTTCCCGAGACAGCCGAGGGAAGGTGAAGGCTTAAACTGGTAGAACAGATTAGCTAGTATCTTAATTACTTAAATTAGACGCCTAGATTTTGAGCACTTGCTGAAAATACAAATTCTGCATCATCAGTTGGAAGAGCAAAGCCTCCTAGTCTATCCACACAAGTTATTTAAAACATAAGTAGGATTTAGCTTTAATTGCCACTTAATTTCGAGTACTCTACTGCAATTCATGATCTAACTTCTGTGAGGCAGCCATGATGATTAGGTTACATGAAATTAAGCAGCTAAGCAACCATCACGTTTTTTTGATCCTTGAAATGTGTTGAAGCCTAAGTGAGCTTATCTCATTCTGATGAAGCACATTATATCACACATAAAAAAGTTCAGAATCACACAAGTTTATACCAACATTTAAGATCCACAACAAAACGTCCATTATCTTGATAGATAATATTTATATACCCAGCTACTTCTTAATATGATTTCGATTGGATCTCTTGAGAAAATTCACCTCTGACAAGTTCATTGAGCAAAGCAATAAAAGGACGGCTGATTTTCATGATCTCTAACATAGCTACCACAACAGTGTTATTTGGCTTTTCAGCAGAAAAAAGGGTCTAAATAAATATAAGAGGGAACCATGGATTATTAGTTAAACAAATGTTTATCGACTTTGAAACTTGTATAGATTACGTAAAAACAATTTTACAAGATTATTGGAACACAGTTTTGGTTTTTTGTCTTCTAATTCTCAATGTCTGGTGACGACTTAAGCTTTCTGATTCTTCAATTTGCTCAATCGGTAATTTCTTTAGTGGTCTCATCTTGACCATATTTAACGTTGTAAGATTTTCACACTTAGCAGTGTCAGAACCACCGTCCGTCATCTGTGGTACGATAGCCAGTGCAGTTGCTTCAATGCCACTATAAAAATAAATAAATGTGGACGATCTTTCAATCTAGAGTGATCATTTCTTCGCTGGGTAAGATGATTAACGTGAGTGGTGAGCATAGTAAATGAGAATTAACATGAACAAGCAGGGATCTTGCCAACACATTAGCTCCCAAATTTAAGTTCATTATTTGTTTTAAAGCTCTCTTTTGCATCAGCAATGTGGAGCCTTAATTCATACTCAATATTGCCTAACTTTGCAGGTTATCTGGTCCTGTCGCTTACAGCACTATTGCCTAAATTTTAATTCAACCAGTGCGGCGTGAAAATAGAAGGATGTTTTAGGAAGTCTTACCATCTCGCCTCCTGACATGTATCTCCGTCTGTAACTCCACAAAGTCATAAAAAACTATGTGGGTGTTACGCAGGAGACTTTTGGATAGCACACTCACAGCCTAAGCAGCTTTCGATACGCATTCTGTAGCCAACAGACCTCGTCTCACGCAACAAAGAGAAAGTGGGAAGCATAGCAGAATCAGGAGAGCAGTTGAGGTAGTGAGTGGCATAGAAGTAGCACCTCAGGACCACTGAAAAAGATGTGCCATAGTCGGCAGTAGGAAAGTAGTTGTCGTTGGGTAAGAATTGTGAAGCGAGTTCCACAGTGTAGGACCTACAAAGCTAAAGCTTCTGTCGCTAACTGTCTTTAAGCAGAGGAATGGGACAGCTAATTTCTTGTCCACACAGGACCTCGGGGCGCGAACAGGCTAAAACTAATGTAGCAGTTCAGCTAGGTACGAAGGAGCCAAGCCGTGGCGGGCCTTGTGGGTTAGCTTAAGAACTTTGCTCTGTATCCTTTGCTCAACCGGCAACCATCCTAGCTCTTTCAGCAGAGGTGACACGTGCTCCAACCGCTGCGATTATAAGACCAGCCTTGCAGCCATATTCATAGTCCGCTGTAGTGGCATAATAGCTTTCTTTGGCAGCCCAGCCAAAAGGAAATTACAATAATTAAGCCAAGACAGAACTAAAGAGCTAGTTAAATTTTTTGCAAGCCAGTGTGAGAGACAGCTCCTAATCTTGGATAGGGATCGGATGTGATTGCTAGCTGTAGAAGCAATCATTTGAATGAAGCTTTTGAAATTGAGGCAGTTGTCGAACACGACACCTAGATTACGAGCACGTGGTGAAGGTCGCACAATAGCGTCACCTATTAGAACAGCAAAGCCTTTTACTCTAGCCACACGCTCAGGGTATATATGAGCAACAGTTTGGTTTTATCATCATTTAATTTCAGGAAGTTTCCTGACATCCAGGATTGAATATCGGCATGCATTCCTTGATATTATTGTTGCTGCTAAGATTCATGAACTATGCAATAACAAAATGAAAGCACCATGCAGCCTCAGCTGTGGGTCAAGGAACCGCTCAGAGGCCGCTCGTTTGGTATTCCTGGCATTGTCTCAAACCGCTCAGCACGCTCCCCCGCATACTTTACTGTAAATCTCTCTAACTTAGTGGTCGTCAGGCCTGTTGTAACCCAATCGGCCAGACTTAACACTTGCCTTTGGAATCCTCACTCAACGTGCAATAAACCTCTAGTAATAAACGACCTTTTTCTGAAAATGGTATTGACCTGCTCGCCCTAACTAAAACTTGGCTAAAATCGATAAACTGCCTGACAATTGAAGACGCAACTCCATCTCATTTCTCATTCTTTCACACCCCCAGATCAATCAAAACTGGAGGTGGATTTGCTATTATAATGCCCTCGAAATTCAACTTCCAGCCATTTGCAGTACTCTCGAAGCTGTCTTTTAAATCAACTGTCTCTGTCTCACCCGAAAACAAGCTACCGATAGTGGCAGTAGTCTATCGCCCACCAGGTACGAAATCCTCCTTTATCTCAGATTTCTCAGATCTAATTTCAAATCTGAGTGCAAGAAATCGATCCTTCCTCAATATGGGAGGTTTCAACGTCAACTTTGATAACTTATCTGACGTTTTGAGCACCGAATTTTGTGCATTGACTGACTCAGTATCTCTTGTGGCTCATGTGCATGGCCCTACCCACATCAAGGGTAACACACTCGACCAAATTTTCTCATATAGCTGCACTTTGTCATCACCAATTATCACCAAATCCTGCTTATCTGACCACCTGCATATCTCATTCAATCTACAGTGTGTGTCCACGTCCTCCTCTAAAAGAACCTGTGAATCGCGAAACCTCAAGACCCTTGACATCGATGCTGTCCGTGCGAGAATATTTGTTTCCCCTTTGCTGCTCAGTCCTCCCTCCGATCTGTCATCACTGGTAGATTGCTACAACACGACACTAGCTGACACGCTCGACGAGTTTGCACCTCTGACAAAGCTCACTGTGAGCCCCCGCCCAGATGGCCTATGGTTTACGAAATACATTAAACTAGCCAAGTGTACTAAACGAAAGCTTGAAAAGACATACAAAAGATCCGGACTAACTGTCCATCGACAGGCATATGAATACTACTGTAGGTCGTACCAATCGATCATAGCAAAGGCCAAGTCTAGCTTCTACTGAAACGTTGCTGAATCACATATGCATAATCCAAAAATGCTGATGTCGACAATAAACCATCTCCTCAAACGTTACCAGGTTAGATCCTTACCTGATGATCCTTGTGATTATCAAGCCGATCGCTTCACTCGATTCTTTGTGCAGAAGATAGACAAGATCATGGAATAAATCCCTGCGATGAATACCTTCCCACTAGAACCCTGTTCCTCGGTTCCTGGCTGCGCCTCAATGTCTGCATTTAAGCAGTTCACTAGTGATCTAGTCCTAAAGTTCGTATCTCAATGAAAGAAGACAAGTCGACTGGTCCCTATTCCCACTGTCCTGCTCCTACGTTGCATTGATCTGCTGCTATCATGCATAACCAACATCATTAATATGTAATTAGCCTCAGGTCAGGTCCCAACACCTTTCAAAAAAGCTGTAGTCAAGCCACTTCTCAAGAAAGCTACACTAGACCAAGAGAACTTGAGCAACTACCGCCCAGTCTCCGTTCTACCATTCCTATCAAAGACACTGAAACGGGTCGTGGCAGACCAGCTGAACTCATATATCGAAACCTCACACCTTGCTAGTAAGTTCCAGTCTGGCTTTAGAGCTAATTACTCCACAGAGTCAGCATTGCTTCGGGTTTACAACGACCTCCTTAGGAATGCAGACATGGGTAGAGTGTCTCTTCTTGTTTTGCTCGATCTTTAGACAGCTTTTGATACCATCGATCACAAAGTACTTCTAGGACGCCTCTCATCTCGCCTGGGCACCACTGGCACTGCTCTGCAGTGGTACAAGTCCTATCTCAGTGGGAGACTCCCGAGTATTGACGTGAATGGACAAGGATCGTCTGAACTACCTCTGAAATATGGAGTACCTCAGGGTTCCGTGTTAGGTCTGGTTCTCTTCACGGTTTATATTCTCCCTCTTGCTGATGTGATTGCCAAGCACAATCTAAGCTTTTACTTCTATGCAGACGACACTCAGTTGTAACTTCGCTTTGATCCCTCCCAGCCTTCGAGCACCACAAAGTCGCTCAACTTACTTGCTGCACGCATTGATGAAATCTGCACATGGATGGCAGCACATTTTCTAAAACTTAACGTTGATAAAACTAACTTACTAGCTATGGGCAAACCCAGTGTGATTCAGAGATTGGAAAGGCTGACTTTCAAAATAGGCTGCTCTGCCAGAATATCTCTAGTTGAATCAGCTCGAAATCTAGGTGTCATATTCCAAAGCGATCTTTTGTTAGACGACCACATCAGCTCCACAGTCAAATCTGCCTATTTTCAGCTTCATAGCATTGCTAAAATTAGGGCTTGTTGAGATAAGGATACCACGTCCACGTTTGTCCGTGCATTCGTGACATCCCGTCTCGACTTCTTTAACTAACTGCTCACTGGCCTACCAGCATGTGCGATCAGGCGATTGCAGCTGGTGCAAAACTCTGCAGCTAGGCTTGTCTGTCGTGAGCGTCGCAGTTGCCACATTACTCCACTTCTCGCTGACCTGCACTGGCTACCAGTGAGGCCACGGATTGACTTCAAGGTTTTGTCGCTCACTTTTAGGTCCCTTCATTCTATGGCTCCAGCCTACTTTTCAGATATACTACCCCATCAGGCCAAGCATCGTACCACCCACTTTTCGGTATCCAACAGTCTGGAAATACCTCGTACAAACCTCAAATCCTTTGGAGACCGTGCATTTAGCTCGTATGCTCCCAAAGCCTGGAACTTTCTCCCGACCTACGTCTGAACATCCCGTGACCTGACCACATTTAAAATGAACTTAAAACACACCTATTTAGGACATCATCTAGTGGGTCCCTGTGATTCGTCCTTGATGTGCTTATGCGTGATGACACTGTGAAAGCTGCCACTAACCACATTTGCATGCCGACCCTGTGCGTTTCACCCCTAACCATGTTATTCATTTTGTTTGTTTTTCAGGCATGATTTTACTTACTATTCTATTGCATATCACTTTGCAGCAATTGTAAAGCACCTAGAAAGCGATTAGGTTCTCTGAGGGTGCTTTATCAAGTGCAATATTTTTATTATCTCCGTTTAACTTCGGTGCACTACTTACCCTAATCTTTTTCTGCACTTTATAGGATGTAATTTGTACACACTATGTAGGGGCGGGGCTATTAGCTGCTAATGAGTCCAATTCGGCCGTCTCGGCGAGATTTCTCCTGAAGTTCTTTTACATTTTAACATTTCATTATTTATCGACATTGATCTATGTAGAATATCTTTCAATTAGTTGTAGTGCGAATCGACTCAATTTTGTTCCTTTCGGGAGGCAATTGCTGGCCATACTGTCTAGGCCCATGAATGGGTCTCATGGTCTATTATTATTAGCATTTAGTGGATGCCTGTACTTTGTCCTTTATGTGCCTCAGCTTTCAGGTCCCTTCATCACTTGACTCCAGTCTACCCATTAGTTTTGCTCCCTCACCAGGATTCGCATCGTTCCAACGGTTTTTCGGAGCCTAACCGTTTAAGTATATCTCATGCAAACTTAAAATCCTTCCGAGGCTCTGCATTTCGTTCGTATGCTACTAAAGCCTGGAACTCACTCCCGAATAGTGTCACGACATGTCTTGACTTGTCCATATTAAAAAAGACACTAAAAATGCTTCCATTTATTACAATATTTAGTTTGTCCCTGTGAATCGTCATTTATATACTTATGCTTGCTGACACTGATGAATACTGGCACTAACCCAGCTCGCAAGCTTAAAAATCCTTTTGAGACCGTGCACTCAGTTCGTATGCTCCCAAAGCATAGGACTTTATCCCGACTTGCGTCATAACGTCTCCTGACTTGCCCATATTTAAAAAGAATTTACAAACACACCTATTTAGGACAACACTTAGCGGGTCCCTGTGATTCGTCCTTCACGTGCTTATGAGTGCTGACACTGTGCATGCTGCCACTGACCACACTTGCATGCTGACCATGTGCATGACATCCCTAAACATGTTATTAATGTTTCTCAAGCATGATATTACTCACCATTCAATGGCGCTTCCCTTGCAGCAAATTTAAAGTGCCAAGAAAGAGATTGAGTTCTCATAGGGCACTTTATCAAGTGCACTATTAGGATCATTGATATACATTTTACATGCTTTTTTCTCACCATTCATTTCCAACACTTCAAAGCTTCATCGGATTATATTTCCACGGGGCTACACGGCATGTTCCTAGTTATTAAAAGAGAAAATACCTGAAAACCTGGCTGACAACAGGGTGCGAATTTCAGCGATAGATTCTGTTTTTAGCTGAGATGTTGTTTTAGTTTATGAAAATCTGTTAAATAGGGATGACTATGTACATACAGCCTCTTAGCCTTTGAGTAAGCCCTTCGAAACTCCCGATGTATGTCCTCGGCGTTTTTTATTTAAAGAGAGATAAGAATGTTATCACACAACTTTTACGGTCTAGTGCATTCAAATAAAGTATTGTGCTGCAGTTAACGTTCTCGGGCATTCGCCACTCCCCCTTCGTGGCTTGCCCTAGACTTTCCGAAGACGGGCGTTGACTCAGGAAGTGTTTTATATTTCTCCTCTCCAAAAATCTAGTCTCGTGGCTGATGAACTTATTAAAATCTTTAATCTAACCTGAATTGAACTATCTTGGAATCGCCCGGACATCGTCAGCATCAGGCTTTCTAAAAAGGTGGCATTTAGCCGTCCAGGCTATCAAATTTCAGCAAGCACTTTGAAGGCATCGCACGGAAGAAGTCTATCTCTAGATTTCGCTATAGCAGTTGTGCACCATTCGTTTCTCTCCGTATCTCTCACACTGATTCTCCACCAGTTAGCTCCGTAATGGCAAGCTGCGTGACACTTGAAGCTAAACGGCACGAAAGCGATGCTGCCTCATCTCGGGCAGTCAGCTCTCAGCCTATATTGAACTTGCATTACAAAGCCACAGTCAGAGGTCAGTGAAACGTCTGGCTTGCCAGAGTGAAATAGCACAGTGATAAATTTAGTGAATATTAATTCTATTCTACTTACTCTACATGAGCACGCGCCTCTTTGGACTGTCGATTAGTGTCTTGAGTAGTGATTTTCCCGAGAGTTTCGTCATCGGCCGAGCCCACGGCAATCGGATCACCAAGGGCCAATTCGTTTGTCGACAGTATATTTTGAAAGTATTGCTGTGCTGATAGTTGGTTCCCTACCAATCGAGATAGATTTGCTGTTTTACCATTTAATTCCGTCGATTTGTCATCGGTATGTGCTCCGGTACAGTGGATAACGTTGAAAGCTGATTGGGCCTAAAAAGAAAATTTACATAGTCGACCATATTCTTAGTAAGCACCACAAGGGCTACGAGTACAGTCGGTCGCGAGCCCAATATCTAAATTACGCTTTCAATTCAGTTTTTTAGAACTACAAGATAAATCAACTTTCGTGCAATATGCCACGAGTAAAGATTTTATGAGCACTAAGCTCGCTCCAGAAATCGGGCGGCTTCGGAATTCCGGTGAAAGTTCGACGATATTTTGACAGTTCAGACAAATTATTTTAGAAAAACGTCAAATCGCTTTTTTAGCTGCTTAAAGATTATTCTTGCGTGGAAAGAATTCTAACGAATCTTAAAGTCTTGTTTTAGTTTGACATCATACCTCGGTAACCTTGATAATTGACTTTATACCTGGTGATACTGCTCCTGAACTAGCGGCGAGGAGCTAAGCACTGGGCGGCGAGCTAGTTACCTGTGCAACCGAATCGCTGCAAACCTTTGACCTAACTGGTACGGGCAAGGGAGAACTAAATAAATCAGGCCTTTTTTGGCGACACTTTTTCGTCGGGGAGTTACTGAGCTGAGGCCTGGCTATTTTGATCTTAAACGAGTTGATCCGGCGACAAGAGCTGACGCTGCATTACCCCAGTAGTACACGGACAGTTTAGACTGTCGCATGCTCAGCGTTGCCAATAGCATTAATTGCATATTTAGGGTGGCCAATCCTTGCAGTTAGGAGTGTCTCGGGCATATTTTCGGACTGTATTGCATACTTTGTACGGATTCATAGCTTGCAATTGTTTTGTGCAAAGTAAAATACATATACGGCAGATGGGAGCAATATTTGTTCCGTTATAGGAATCTTTTTGTATTTTTATTTTAATTATTTGATCATTAATGATTGTGCGAATTACATTTTGGTTTATAAGCTGACGCTTTTACGAATGTTTTCAGCTAGCAATTGTGTCGCTCACTTTTAGGTCCCTTCGTTCTATGGCTCCAGCCTATCTCTCCGACATACTCCCCCATCAGGCCAAGCATCGTACCACCAGCTTTTCGGAATCCAACAGTCTACCAATACCTCGTACAAACCTCAAATCCTTTGGAGACCGTGCATTTAGTTCGGATGCTCCCAAAGCCTGGAACTCCCTCCCGACCTGCGTCAGAACATCCCCTGACCTGACCGCATTTAAAAGGAACTTAAAAACACACCTATTTAGGACAGCATTGAGTGGGTCCCTGTGATTCGTCCTTCCCGTGCTTATGCGTGCTGACACTGTGCATGCTGCCACTAACCACATTTGCATGCCGACCCTGTGTGTGTCACCCCTAACCATGTTATTCATTTTGTTCGTTTTTCGAGCATGATTTTACTTACCATTCAATTGCATTTCCATTTGCAGCAAATGTAAAGCGCCTAGAAGGAGATTAAGTTCTCTGAGGGCGCTTTATCAAGTGCATTATTGTTGTTATTATTATTATTGTCATTAGCGGCCGTACAAATGGCACTGGTCTATGAAAATTAGGAAAGCCCTCAAGGGCTAAGCAGTAGTGGAGTAGTCAACCTGTAGTCTTTTGGTTTATTAAAGCCTTATTACGCTTTTTCAATGAGTATCGAATATGAAGACGTTCTTCTTAATACTAGATTCACACCCGAATTCAATATGCTGAATTGTATGATTTTAAATCTGTCATTTGCAAGTGCTTGTGCACAGGTGGTCCCGTTGGATGTAAACGCCCACGCATTATAACTCGGTCATACAATCACGCGAAAATTAAATGGGAACTGATTCCGAAAACTCTCCTCATAGCTAAAAAGTAATATAATAATTCGAATAAGCCAGAAAGCAAAAACAAAGCATATACAACTCTAATAATAATAGAAATGCAGGTTGAACGGAAAAGGTAAAATCTCGGGTCAATACGTTCAGCTACTCTCTTAAAAACTGTTAAATGAGCCAAAGATAGTAGAAAATAATGTAGGTGCTAAAGAATCAAACTCTTTGCAAATATTGTATATCAAAT
This sequence comes from Cristatella mucedo, assembly GCA_009760855.2. Lineage (NCBI taxonomy): Eukaryota > Metazoa > Bryozoa > Phylactolaemata > Cristatellidae > Cristatella > Cristatella mucedo. The sequence goes on from WPIO01000164.1 coordinate 428,421, forward strand.
TATAAAAAAGATGCTTCGTTTGGAAGACGCTGTATGAATGTTTAGGGAGAGCTGGAATTTTAGGTAGGTTAACTCTGAGGCCGTCTGCGAGTCAATATGCTTATCCTTACACGTTTTTAGACTTAACATTTGGTATTACTTATGAGCATGTAATTACTAAAAAAATGCACATACAAATTAAGTTCCCAATTTTTCATGTATTTATATATCTACTGACTCGAATTTAAATAGTTTCACTTATGTACTAATACTTTTAAAGCAAGTAGAGCTCACCCTATGATGGTTTTATAGTCGATTCGCAAAAAAAAGAAATGTTTCTTTATATATGCAAAACGTATAAAGTAAGATCCTTAATTCGATATTTATCAACTTAGTCATTGTAAATGATTAAGATCAGATTTACCTACGAAGATACAAATTTAAAAAGCTCCATCCTGTTTATTACTCGACTGCCTGATTACGAATACATTTGCTAGTAATATTTATTAAAGGAATCGATGCTGTATAAGCGTAGCTTTGTTCTGAAACTGTGCAAATGCTTCTTACCAGGCTTAGATTCTCTTCATTTTTTTGTGTATCTGACAAATTTTCTTTGCACACACTCGCCGTTGCTATTGCCGCTATTACTGCAAAGATAAGTAGCGGCGTCAGTGAAAGCCCGAATGGAATGGTATTTTGAAGTCCCATTGCTGACAGACTTGAACCTAAAAATGAATATAATTTCTCAAGACTATTGAAAGATTGAACCTGCGTAATAAAGTTGCCCAATTTCTTGCTGCAAAACCATTTAGAGAATCAACGTAAGACCTACACTAATAAATCCGACAGGGGTTTACTTCGATTACTCCCTTGTATTGGGTTACGATCTCTCAAATATGTATATGCTCAAATATGCTTGAAAAAAGGCTTTGTGCAAGGCCGCTCTTGTCTTAACAACATGAAAAATGTATCGCCAAAAGCGAATCTGTTTAGGCCAGTCTGAATTTCTCATCACGTTTTACTATGCTATAGACTATTACAAGATTGAACGTAGAAAAAGAAGACGAAATACCTCTCATGTGAAGCTTTTGACAATTTTGTTGAGGGCTAAACTCGTTTTTAATTTACGCATTTGAAATTTCAATTTTACAAACCTGTTCATATCGCTAGCGTAAACCAAAAGTAGGTGATATCTTAAAAACCATTAATTCTTATGTTTCTACGGGTGAGCCATCTATCTTGTCCAAAAATCTCGAAACGCCAATACAATTTCTTGTGGTAAACTTAGGAAATACGGAATTCAAGTTCTTGAGTGAGTCAATAGCTAAGTAACCAGCGATAGACATTTGCCGGCGTCACCCTAACAATTAGGTAATTTGACTAAGCATTTCACCACTAAATATGTTATTCTTGGTGTGCTTAAGCATGCCTACCCTAAACGTTCAATTGCAATTCTACTCCAGCTAATGTGAAGTCCCTATAAAAGTGTTATGTTATTAGTTTTGTACTACTTGGACTGTACAGATATAATGAGCACGTCTAGAAGATGGAAAAACGTTTATTAATTTGAACGTTTACCCGTAACACGCTATCCTTTTATTGAAATTGAGAGTAGAATTGTGCATACAATCGTGGTATAGCGAGGACCATCACATTTATAAGCCCAATTATTTAAACGTGCAAGTATAATGTAAGTATATTTGCTGCCTACTTCAAATTGATGAATATTAGAGTTAAATAGTTAGTCTTCGAGACGGTCTTCCGGCGGATGATTTGTTTGTTGCACTTAAGCCGTAACTCAAATAAACGCTACTGCAAGTGATTTTTAGTTTCCGAACTGATATTCTTTCGCTATATTTTGCGAAAGTAGCGTTCACGAAGAATTTGAGTGCATAGCTTCGCCCTTTAAGGAGAGCTCTGGAAGAAATGGCAGTCCGCGGTCACGCGGCTGTTTAAAAGTCTAAGGTGAATATATTTTTCCTAAGATTATTGAAGCGCGTACAAGCTAGACATCACCTCACTGCTAGCTTTATTTAAACAAATCATTAGTTATAAATAGTCATTACGTAAACGTATGAATGTTTGCCCCCAGCTTTACTTTTCTGTAATAGCCACGGTTTGTGTCCTCGACTCGTTCGGTGCGCCCGAGCTTAAGATGAAATGAGTGCTACTGCAAGTGGTCACTTATTTTGTAATTTAATTATTTCAGTAGACTTAGCGGAAGTTGCTTTTGCGGAGACTTTTTGTACGCAGACTACTCTTCCTCCTTTAAGGTGAACTCGGTGAAAAACGGCAGTGAAAGATTACTCGGCCGTTCAGACTTAAGCCGATATTTCGGGGCTTGGTTTTCTACTAAGATTATTGAAAATTATTCAAACAGCCAAGTTTCTTTCTATGCGCTTCATTTTGACTGTTCAATAGATATTATTGTTTATGGTTTATATTTTCTCTTTGTTACCTCACATAACAGCTGCTAACTTAACCAATTCAATAGCTATGAAAAACTTACCAACTGCGATTGAAATACCGCAAGGGGTGTCTAAATAGGCATCTTTTGTGTGAATCCTGAGTTTGAAGCAGTACATGTGACCGGTTTGGAGAGGACCATTACAATATGATTCAGCCGCATGCAAATCACAATCGGTCCTAAAAAAACATTGAATATATTTATAGTTCTTATTTCTACGGCATTTGCGTAAGCTAATGATTTTATGTTGAAAGACCCACCGATTTCCAACCTTTGCATTCACAGTATAGTTTAGTGAGTAAACATCCAATGGTTCCAATCGTATCGCGACATAGGGCAACCATATAAAGAGTTTAGATTCCTTCATCTGCATCATCGTTAAAAAATAATAAACATAAGAATCATTGTAATAATACAACACTTGTACAGCCTTATGAAGACTAATATTTTTGTGGGCTTGCAAATTAGTCATTGGTTTTGCACCAGCGTCAGAACGGATATCAACACAACAAAATGGATACTTAGAGATGTGTTTCGAGGTCGGGGAGACGTAAATCTAGAACTTGGCAGCAGAAACTTGCATGCAATAAACTACTTTATGAGGAGCTATTTCAGGTTTGGAAGAAGTCGTTAACAAAATGAATGTGTGGCACCAAAAGAGAAAAGCCTGCAGGCAGATTTTTCCACAAACTACGAGTAGTTTGTTGCCAAGGCAGCAAAACAAGCAGCAATGTACAGAAGTCTAAAGACAATCTCAAAATTTCGAAAATGGATTGATTTATAGCATTATTTTTTATAAAGAGTACCTGTGTTGTGAAGCTGAAAGTATGCAGACCGAACTGACGACCTGATAGTGTCATCTAGCAAAAGATTATCATTCAAACCTTTCACGCGGACGACTATCCTGACCATTTCCATATGATGTTGAAGCCTATTATAGGAATTGACTCTATTATTTCTGATAAGGTGTACCCAACCTAATCACCAAAAATTCACGTTAAAATCAATTTTTTACTGTGCGAGCCGTGGTCCTTACAGAAATGGCCTTACCTTGCCCCAAGTAGGTAGTACAGCATTCATCTGGCCTTCATAGGCTGACCTACGGGTCCAGGGATGCATATCCACAACGATGATTGAAAATCCAATAAGGGTGCCATTGTTGCTTGTAAATACATTTGTAAAAGCTATATCACAATATTGCCGATCTTTGATGTGTCTCAGTAAAGGATTGGGCGTTCCGTTTGAAACACTAAACCCCTCAGCCAATGAAGGAATTCCTGCAGGCGCGTAGAACACTGAGTCTGGAGCAAAATTCCGATTCTGCCAAATCAGACAGCTGCTGGAAACATGCTTCAAATCGCCGAGAAGGCTGTCAAATGTCGACATGTTAGTCATCATGGGGTTTACCTAGAAACAAATTAAAACAACTTAATGATTTAAATTTGACTCTATGTCTTCTAAAATGATATAACTTGTAAAATAAATGTTAAAAAAGAGCCCAATATACATGCATACCTAATAGTTTAGTATTCTCACACCGTTACTCATGATTAATTTCGTGAATGTTAAACGGTTATCAACCTATACATTTTAGCCCAAAGATGTTCGTTCAGGAGTTGGAGTTCAGGAGTTCTGGGAGATAGATAGACTTTTATACCAGTAGACGTGTGTACCTGGCGATCAATGGCTCGTTACGAAGCCCACTGGCCGTTTGAATGCAGCAGGAGTGAACTAACAACCAGCTGGTGATAGTTGAGGGGCAGCTGTGAGCCGACCTGCCGACTTCCACAGAAGAGGGGGTGGTCGGATCTCCAGTGAGCTGGCGCCTACTCCGTCCGATGTTATAAGTTTGTCTTGGCCATGTTGCCCCCTGCTGCCTACGCCCCATCTCAGCATATCAAATAAAAAGCTCCCAGCTAAACATATACGAAGACGAGTATTAATAATAACAGTGATGGTGATAACAACAATAGTCATAATAATGATAATAATAATAGACATTCACAAAGTGCAATTGGAGAACTAGATTTCCGTCTGGAAACTTGACATATGCTGCTCATGAAGTGTATTTATTATCTGCTTATTTTAACGCTATTTGACTTAGATGTCGAGTGTAGAGCACTGCAGTTGGGGGTCCTCGTAGGACACTAGAAAAAAATGTTTTTATAGCCTCGTCGAGCCGAAACAGCTCTTAGGATAAACAATGGTAGCTGCCTTGGTTAACATTTTAAAATTGGTGTGCTAATATTTGGCAGGAGATTTCATAACCTTTAGCGACCAGACGAACAAATGAACTTGAGTTGGCTGTGTCTATTGGACCACGATGTAGAAACGTGACACCAGTGAGCAAGGCTTCTACAAACTGAACCTTTTCCCGCCCATTTCACTTGGTATTCCGAGGACGTGACTGTTGAGCTTCAAGTGCGACCGGCATGCTTGGATGCTAATTGCTTGCCCATGGCTACGAATTGTGAACAATTTTGTTTCAGTCCAGCACATTAATCATGCCATCAACGTCGGTGGCCATGTTTCCAGAACTCGTGATTACTGAGGATGTCTTCCCCACTGACCTTGTGGTGTGCCCACTGTACCACTTGGATCATCGCTTGGACTCGCTTACTGTTCCTACTCATTTGTATGTACAGGGTAATGTCAAATTTTTCCAGAGCTTTAACTTAAAAAGTATTGACAAACAAATTATTGAAATATGTTTGTGATTCAGATCTTTTTGATCTGCACACGGAATCGACCGACAACCTCGTTATTCTCACTCTTGAAGTAAACATGACAATCAGGAGTGCTCTTAGCAAGCATGCTCCCATTCATTATACCCGTGTACAGATTCGTGAAGATGCCTTTCAATTCCCGAAAAAACTTAGAAAGATGCACCGCGTAAAGCATAGGCTTGAACAACATTTTAAGAAATTGGAACCTGCTGCAGATCAAATCAATTTCAAAGACTTCTTTCGTTTATAATAATAATAATAATAATGATATTGCACTTGATAAAGCGCCCTCAGAGAACTTAATCTCTTTCTAGGCGCTTTACATTTGCTGCAAAGTGATACGCAATAGAATAGTAAGTAAAATCATGCTTAAAAAACAAACTAAATGAATAACATGGTTAGGGGTTACATGCACTGGGTCAGCATGCAAATGTGGTTAGTGGCAGCATGAACAGAGTCAGCACGCATAAGCACATCGAGGACGAATCACAAGGACCCACTAAATGCTATCCTAAATAGGTATGTTTTTAAGTTTCTTTTAAATGTGGTCAGGTCAGGGAATGTTCTGATGCAGGTCGGGAGGGAGTTCCAGGCTGTGGGAGCATACGAGCTAAATGCACGGTCTCCAAAGGATTTAAGGTTTGTACGAGGTATTTCTAGACTGTTGGATTCCGAAAAGCGAGTGGTACGATGCTTTGCCTGATGGGGTAGTGTATCTGAAAGATAGGCTGGAGCCATAGAATGAAGAGACCTAAAAGTGAGCGACAAAACCTTGAAGTCAATCCGTTGCTTGACTGGTAACCAGTGCAGGTCGGCGAGAAGTGGAGTAATGTGGCAACTGCGACGCTCACGACAGACAAGCCTAGCTGCAGAGTTTTGCACCAGCTGCAATCGCCTGATCGCACATGCTGGTAGGCCAGTAAGCAGTGAGTTGCAGAAGTCGAGACGAGATGTCACGAATGCATGGACCAACTTGGACGTGGTATCCTTATCTAAACAAGCCCTAATTTTAGCAATGTTATGAAGCTGAAAATAGGCTGATTTGACTGTGGAAGCTTAAAAAGCCAGGGCTTCTTTATTCATTCGAAAACTGGATTCGTTCTTATCGGACCCAAAACAGATCTACAACGCAGTAACAGATTTGCTGGCCAGTGTTGAGAGGTCTGATTTCTCAGATATTAACGGCTCAGCCAAAAAGTTTTCGCGTTCTTTAATGTAAAAATTTTAAAAATTCCTAATTCCATAAAGCCCTTTTTGAGCAAAGCAATTGCGGAACCACGACCAGTGACCATCCTTAAAAGTTTTCCGAGGTTTCTGCATGCGATGTGGCTACCTTAATAAGGCCATGTATAAACAGCTCGTCTCCTGAAGACCCAATACCATCGTCTCTGTGGTCTTCTTTAGCAAAAGTAATGTAATAATGTATCTCCGTCTGTAACCCACAAAATCACAAAGACCGTGGGTGTTAAGCAGGAAAGCTTTGTTTAGCCCACACACAGCCTAAGCGGCTTTCGGTACTCATTCCATAGCCAGCAGACTTTGTCTCACGCAACAAAAAGATAGTGGGCAGCATAGCAAAGTCATGAGAGCATCGAGGTAGTGCATAGCATGGAAGTAGCAGCTCATGACTGCTGAAAAGGATGAGCTATAGTCGGCAGTAGGAGAGTGGTTGTTGTTGTGTAAGAATTGTGGAAGCAAGTTCTACAGTCTAGGACTTTCAGAGATTAAGCTTCTGTCGCCAACGGTCTTTAAAATGTAAACCAATTTAGCTCAGCCATAATAGGGATTTCTAAGGCTTCTTTGAAAAAAAAAGTTGGACCCAAGACTTTCATTCGGCAATCGCTAGAGCCATACTTAGAAAGCCTGGACTATATACAGAGGTTCATGCAAACTATCGGCCAGCTTCTGTACTTCCTTTTGTGTGGAAGATTACTTACACAAATTTCAATAAGTAGCCAGTTGCACATATAGATACGAATACAATGTCAGAAACGTTTCTCACAGGCGATTTTCTTCCAAGAAGCAGCACTAAACTGAAACTACTCTCCCCTTACTAAAAATCACATTCAACGTGCAACGGTGACGGAAATGCCACTTCCTGTGCTCTGCTACATCTATCAGCTGTCATCCACACCATTGATCACGAAGTTCTAATTGAATGAGTGAGAGCCGCGGTCGGTCTGGCAGAAGAGGCACTGGCGTGGTGTAAACCATACTTGTCAGATCGTTGTCAATCCTGATCGTGTGCATGTCAGATCTCACACACACAGGGTGGGTCACCTGTACAGTCTTTCATGAGTCTGTCGTCGATCGATTGCTGTAATCCGTTTAAAACTCTACGTCTGGAAAAAGTGATTATTGCTCATCTAGTATGATATCACTTGTATGCTGACGATGCTGAGCCGAATTTGTCATTCACACCGTCCGAATCCGCTTCAGCAACTGAGAAACCTGACGCTTCATGCTTGATGAACAACCAGAATAACGTGGTTATGGGTGAAAAGGACAGGTTCAGCATGCAAAGGTGAATAGTCGCAGTAGGCACAGTGTCAGCACGCACGAGCCCATATAAGACGAATCACCCACTAAATACTTTCATTAATAGGTGAGCCTTTCTGATGCCATCAATACATGCAGCTATAGTTCGCTGAGAATTCAACATGCTTGACGGTTGGGAATTACCTAAGCAAAGGTAAAACTTTGTTTAATTTGTGTAGAATTAAAAGCCTAGATTTTGCTAGGCGATTACATCAGCAAGAGCTTAAATTAAGAGGATCATCAGGACGTCAGGATTGATGTATCTCATTTGCTTGTATTTCTAATTTCGTATAGTAATGTTTTAAAACTTCTAGTATATTGCTAACATTTAATCATGTACGGAAAATAATACAATTAACCAGTCGTTGCAAATGTTGTCAGTGCCTCATCTTAATTTACGTCGTTTCTTTTCAGCATCTGCTTGTCAATGCACCAGAAGGTACGTTTTGTGTTACGAGATTTACCCCTCTATATTTTGACTCACAATAGCTTACTGACCTGTATCTTAATAAAGCCTAATCGCCAAGTATTGGTTCTACCTTCCACTTGATCGGCACTTGCCTAAATATTGGCTGAATGTTTAAAAGTGACTACCTAGAAGTCATCGCAAAATATGATCCTGAAGCTTATTGATTATGAGCGAAGCAGATAACGAATCACTGTTTGAAGCTCAGGTCAAGGTTTTCTAGAATCAGTCAGCATCGCTCTGAAGTGTGTCCAGTCTGTTTCTCATGTTATAAAAGCCATGAACCGGCGTTTTTTTATCCCGCATCGCACAATTTCACATGTACTTTGATTATGTAACTAGAAGTGCTGCAGTACATAGTTTCCAATGAGTTAGTTGACCGACCGATCATTACTTGGCATGACTTGTTCTGTTATTAATAGCCTAGCTTTCACATGGCAACTCATCCGTCGGAGCTTATCTGATTTTATATATAGCTGCAATCAACTTCGCCTCGCTCGATCGGGCTTATAGGTCGCTTCACGTGTTTAAAGAAGATAATTAACCCCACCCACTTGCACCTAAGCCTGATTGCCTACTCCTCAACTTTCAGTCATTTCAAGACTGAGCGGAATTTGCAAACTGCCAGTTTTTCAATACCTACAATGATTTTATGTGATTAACGTCTCAGATTAAATCTCATTAGTTTTTCTCACTTTTCCAAGTAAACTTACAAGTAAATAGTGATTACCGTTATATTTGTTTTGCTACTGAACAAAGCAGGCTGTTAAATCAGAAAATTATTAATATTTCTATATTGAATTCGCTATTAAGGGTTCTTGCCGTTCGTTTTTTGGACCTAAATATCTGCACACTGTAGTGTCATCTCCGTGCATATATTACTTACCCAGAGCATGTATTGGTAGCCCGGGTGCAGTTTCATCTCTAGGCCGATTATCCCAGAAGAGTTTGAGTCAATGAAGTCTTTAAAAGTCTCAGTTTGATTTCTAATCTCGTCTTTACCTAAAATTGGGACGTTCATATCTAGCCAATTTTTAATAATTAAAAGCCTTGAACATTCTTTATTATGCTCGTGAACTCACCTTCGAGGTAAATGCAATATCTCACGAAGGTCCCAGCATAGGCCGGTGGCTTTACAAAAGTGATAGCGACTTCATCAGTTGAAATTATGTTGCATAAAACATTAGCCTGCACGAAGAGTCATTTCCATTTTAATTTTTCCACATTTTGGTAATAAAAATATTATTTTGAATTTCATACCAAATATATTTATTTAGTAAGCTACCGTGTATGGAAGTTGTATGAAAAGCTATGGATGCAATCTGCACTGATTCTTTTTAAAATGTCAGAGTCTCATTGCAGTAACTTAACCCAAAGACTGCACAGATTAGGACCAGAAATCGTATAGGTATGATCACGTCATACCAAGTCACGTCACGTCATACGTCATACATAGTTAGCATACCCAGCCACTATTTGAGGCCTATTGGTTCAGGTTTTAAATAAGAGGCGTCAAAAAAATATTTTAGAAACCGAAGTTGAATTTCACGGTGAAACATTTCGTATCTGATTTTATGTTGAGACTACATACATTATCTTTCACCGATTTCTCTTTTTCCTGAACTTGTTATTAGCTTCCAATTTCCGCGAAATCGTTAATATAAGTGCATCATTCAGTGCAAATTATAACTGCATGAGTGCTTGATAAAAATATTTAAATGATAAACTTTAGAATATGTCGTTCAATATAAATTTATTGAAATACAATTGCAGCATGTTTATGTAATAATAAGTATGGTGCATTTGGATCGCATCTTTGTGCTGTCAGAGAAACTGATCTGTTTCTGAGCACTCATAGCTAGCTTTACATCAATCACGATCAAAATAATATTTTTAAAAAGCTCAATCATAACAAGCATAACATCTTTAGATTTGGAAATAGCAGGGGCAGCTATCAAATATTTGTAGTTGAACCTTACGGCGATAAATTCTGTCAACTAAAATTAAAGTTTCTTTCTAAACTTGTACAGAATCAAGTGATCTTTCAACTGGACTGGAGATATAGGGCAGGTACTGACGACGCTTAGATTGTTGGCCTTATCTTGAACTAAATCATAAAAGTTGAATAAGTTTGTTTTACAGTTCACGTATTATATATGGCTAACTCCTGGCTCCTCCGTACGAATGGTACTAAGGATGTGATTTGCTTGCGAGTTTGTGTTATTTTTCAGCATTTATCCCTAGTTTCACAGTACGAGGTGCATTACCTTAGGTTCAGCTTTTGAACAAGTAGGATTTGTAGAGCCGTTCCAAGAACCATCTAGCGTGCAAATAATTTCGTACGTCGAGCTGTCGGTACCATAGATTGTATAACCTAAATTGCAAATGTAAGTTCGACGATCTCCATATTGGTATCCTCTACCAAGCAAAGTGGCAACATTGACCCCTCTTAAAGGCTCAGAACACGTTATCCCTGCAAAAAAAGTTAGATAAAACTCATTTGGCTGTGGCTGTGATTAAAGTAAGCACTCAATGCATTTTTTCTCCTGATAGTGATTTTAGCAGCAGATTTTAGCATGAAATTTTTAACTAATTAATATGTGGACAGCAGCCTCCATTTGAATATTTCTAATTAGACAAATCAAAATGTATATACCGCCATAATAAAATTGCACTGTTCAATCGACAGTTCCCGCTAGCACGGCTCTTTAATCTTTGTTCATCAGAAATGTTTCTGGAGACAGTTTTGAGTATGCCATTTGTGTACTTACCTCGGCGTATATTTTGGATTTTTTAATATGGGTTAACTAAGACAGGATTTGCCTAATAGGTATAGGAAAATGTAATTTACGAAATATTGGAAACCATCGTCTGAAACTTGTAAAGCGCCTAGAAAGAGATTGAGTTCTCTGAGGGTGCTCTATCAAATATATTTTCATTATAAATAGTTTTGATTTAGCAAGCATCACTTCTGTGACTTCTTTCTTGTTTTGTTGAGTATTATTCAAGCAGGAAAAGCCATTTCGTAGTCGCCTATCCTCTACAGCTATGTCTCCCTTCTTCCTGCTAGGTTATCTCAGTTAAATTTATTCAACCCTTTGTGACGTCACGTTTAGACTATTGCAATTCCTTTTATCAGTAATTACAGCCTGACTCCTAAACCATCTGCAACTAGTCACGAATTCAGTTGCCCACCCGCTATGTCCTCAATAGTGCAGCTACCACGTAAACCCATTTCAGCCTGTCCTTCGCCGGCTCCCTATCAAGAATCAAAGTGAGTTCAAGATTCACACTGGATCTAGCATGCCACTTTACTCGCTTGCAATTGTTTTACCTGTGCGACCTCCTTTATCCGCACCTATGATCTCGAACATCTATAAATCAACATTTTGAGGTCCCTTCAGCTTCATCAAAATCAGTTGCACTCCAGCTTTCAGCTCTTAGGCAAGATAAGTCTGAAATTCGCGTCCGTTGGTGGTTTCTACCTGCACTGACCATGCAATTCGCCAGGCTACTTTAGTGCAGCGGTTAGGCTGCCGGCTATGACCAATGTCAAAGTAAATTTATTTGACGCCTGAGATGCAGGCTCGAGTCCAGTGGCATTTTGAAGCGCCTACATAGAATTTGAGTTATCTTTTGGCTATACACAAATCAGTGATACTCTATCAGTGATATTATATCATTTTTAATAACAGCTAGAATGTCGTTTTTCATACAGCTTTTCCTTAGCCATTGCGAAGGATTCCTTTTTAGGTTATATCTACTCTCTGTGCCTGAAGAATAAATATTTATTAAGTTTCACTAGGTAGAGGTCTTACTGACCAACGGCCATTAGAGTTTTCATATTTCCTGCAGTAGCTGGCACAAGCATACAACTAGTTGGCTTTTGCTTCTTCGATGTTTTGCATTTCAATAATACCGGAAGCACTGATTCTCTCAATGCTTCCTAACATGCTTCCATCTACATAAAATACCCATAAAAAAGCTATAAAATCAGCCTATTATTACTATTAGTATCGAAGTTATTTGATGATCAACAAGCTACTTATATCCCTTTTGGTGCTACCAGGAAACACATTCCTATGCGATGTAAAGGAAATATAAAGCAAGTGGTGAATCTGTAACATATTTCTTAACTAACTGTGATATATTCAATGGAATATCAAAAAAAACATTATAATACTAAGCTCTTACTTAAGTAATGTAATGTATCTCCGTCTGTAACTCCACAAAGCCATAAAGACCATGTGGGTGTTACGCAGGAGAGTTTTGTATAGCGCACTCACAGCCTAAGCGGCTTTCGGTACGCGTTCGGTGCCCAAAAAACTTCGTCTCACGGAACAAAGAGAAAGTTAGAAGCATAGCAGAGTCAGGAAAGCAGTTGAGGTACTGAGTAGCATGAAAATAGCAGTTCAGGACCACTGAAAAGGATGAGCCATAGTCCGCAGCAGGAGAGTAGTTGTCATTGCCTAAGAATTTTGGAAGCGTGTTCAACAGTCTAAAGAGAGCTGAATTTGTATTCACGTGCTTTCAACTCGCTGTATCAGCGTCAGTACTCAAGGCTTACAGGTATATGCTAACATGCTAGCAAAAGCAAGCATGTATAATGCTAAGACTAGAATTATCAAGGGTGCTTAATCAAAATTCTGACAACCAATTAGTAGGATCAGTAGCTTGTATGCATTGAGATATGCAATAGCCTGTATGCATTGAGATACACATTCATGGAAAGCAAATAATAGGAAAAAAACGACTATTTCACTGGGTCGAATGGATAGTTGACCGAAAAGATGCATATCAACCAGAGACTTTAAAGATGTAATGTCATTTCAGGCTGTAGCCATAGCTAAGACCTAGGTTCAAACATTTGAGCATTCAATCTGAAGGCTGAATTCCGCCAAAAAATGTGTTTAGTGGAAGTGGCGTTGGAGAAACCAGATGCTCTCTCTCTCTCTCTCTCTCTCTCTCTCTCTCTCTCTCTCTCTCTCTCTTTGCCTATACTGTTGTCGGACTCCGTGCATCGTTCAGGATGAATCATGTGTGCTGATTTTAGGATCTATTTTATAGTGATTACTAAAATGGCCGTTTAAACAATTGATTTGGCATATGCAGTCAAATTTGAAGGTAGTTGGTAATTGTTTAGATTCGGTGAGAGATTCGTTTATGCTTGGTAGCTAGCTCCTCGTTTGTTCAATCCAAAATACCACTCTGCTGACGGCAAGTACTGTCGTAAATGCTTCAATATTCACTTTACTAAGGTTGTTGTTCCTACTTATAAGTAGAATAACTTGCTTGTGTATCCAACATTGCAGTGAATCTAATAAAGGCAAAATAATAGTTTTTATCGATTTTGTGTTGAGTGAAATTCGTGTATTCTGTTACATGTTATTCAACTAGTATCGACTTTTGTAAGAAAGAGAATCGATAGGGAGATCGAATTCTGTGAAAATTTCAGCTTGAAGTTGCCATAACTTCAAGTAAAATTAAATAATTCCGTTAGGTTAATCGTTCTTGTTTTGTAATTTATATTAAAATTGTTTACAAACATGCACTTGTTAAAGTAAAATACTAGATGATATACTAAGACCAAAAACTTAACCTTTATGCAAAACAAAGTTTACTTGACCTTAAGGTCACGTGGCTCCAGTTCGTATCAATCTGGACATTTGATTTCATATTTGGCAAGACGTTCGCGAGAATCGACAAGAGTTAGGAAACACGTTCCCTACTGAACCACATAACTTCAAATTATAGCCAGAAACACCGGTCTTGGTTCTTTTTTTTTAACAGGTTGGTTGTTTGGAGTAAATCTGCAGCAGAAGACGTATAATTTTCTTTAGTGCCCACTGGCTTTCCAAGATTGCCGAACACTTGGGGCCAAGCAAGAGACTATGCGGCCTCTCCAGCTCGGTCCGCTTATCAGAATGCTTGACATTGTGGCTTCTAGTCATCGGTTCTCAACCTGTGGGTCACAATCCATTTGGGGGTCGAACGACCCTTTAATAGCGGTCACCTAAGATCATTGGAAAACACGCATTTTCACACTTCTCATCCAATAATTTAATTGCCTGAATCTCGCGACAACATGGTGAACAGTATTGCATAGTTTCGTCCATAGGAAAGTTGAGAACCACAGTTATAAATCATACGAATCACTTCTGTTACCTCCAGGACCCACTGATGTTTACTTTCCTCTGCAAAAAATATGACACTATTAGTCTAGTTACCATTACCCAATCAAGCTTGTTCATACTTAGATAGTTTTATGCCTGTTCTCCTTCGTGCTTTACATCATGCATGTCACTACCCGTTCGTACTGATTCTCCGGCAGCTTTATATAATAATGCACTTGATATATTTATATACTTTACATGATGCACCTACATAGTAGTTACAGTTCTCTTGGCTCACTTTACGACCAAGCGAAACGGAAGTTATTAGTCTTACTTTTCGCAGTTGCCCTATCACATCATTTCTTGCATACCTGCATTGGCTTTCAATCAAGAAGTACAACGACTTCAAGGTTTATTTAATAATCATAATAATAATAATAATTCACTTGATAAAGCGCCCTCAGAGAACTTAATCTCTATCTAGGCGCCTTACATTTGCTGTAAAGTGAAATGCAATTGAATGGTAAGTAAAATCATGCTTGAAGAACAAACGAAATGAATAATATGGTTAGGGGTGACATGCACAGGGTCAGCATGCAAATTTAGTTAGTGGCAGCATGCACAGTGTCAGCACGCATAAGCACATCAAGGACGAATCACAGGGACCCACTAAGTGCTGTCCTAAATAGGTGTGTTTTTAGGTTCCTTTTAAATGTGGTCAGGTCAGGGGATGTTCTGGTGCAGGTCGGGAGGGAGTTCCAGGCTTTGGGAGCATATGAACTAAATGCACGGTCTCCAAAGGATTTAAGGTTTGCATGAGGTATTTATAGACTGTTGGATTCTGAAAAGCAGGTGGTACGATGCTTGGCTTGATGGGGGAGTATGTCAGAGAGATAGGCTGGAGCCATAGAATGAAGAGACCTAAAAGAGAGCGACAAAGCCTCAACACTTTTGGGACCCTGAATTTCTTAGTTCCAGCCTAAATATCGGAGCTGCTCCCTCACCACGCGAAACATACTATAGTAACGCCCGGTGTGCTGATTCAGATCGTTAGAGCTATACCTGGTGCAAACCTCAAAGCCCTAGAAGACCAATTCTTTAAATTGTAGGCTCCCGTTATCTGGAACTCACTCTCGACTAAGGTAACTGCGTCTCCATGAGCTGGAGACATTTACAATAAGCTATGAAATCATCTGCTTATCGCAGTATTATTTTGTTAATTGCGTTTGCCGTGCTTCTTAGGCTTATGCAATCTGACACTGTTTGAGTTGTTGCTAACCGGTTTCGCATATTTTTATTAAGTTCTCTCGCGCCTAGTAATTATTTGAGATGCAAACTAAATAAGCAACTATTAGGCTATCGTTAAGATGAAAAAATCTGGTATTGTGATTTCAAAAAATAAATATAAACTGATATATTTAGATATATATACATTATATAATGAAAATTTAGTATGAATAGTTTCATAACCTTACTGGTGCAAATCGGCGGGCTCTGGCTCCAATTTCCACTTGAAGTGCAATTTATCGTAACCACCTGCTGCTTTGACAGCAAATCGTGATGACCGGGAGGACAGACATACGTGACGCTGCTTCCGAAGTTGTAGTCATATCCTACCAGCCGATATATTTGAGTGCCGTCTCCTGGTCGACCACAACTGATTACTGTGAAAGCATTTATAGTTCAAAAGGTCTAACAATAAATGAACTAAATCGCTGCTGCAAATTTTCGGATTATATATATTCAGTGAGCGGTAAAAATTCCTACCTTTGCAAGGCGAAAGCTTGGAATTCTCCCAGGAGCCATTGGCATGACACTCCAAAAACTGTTGGGAGTCATTGAGTGAGGCAGTATACCCAATGTGGCAGTACACGAAGACCTTTGACCCCACTATGGAGGGAAGAAAGGGCTCGATCAAACTTGAGTGCATAGGCGTCGTTGGTGGTTCGATGCAAAGTGCAACTGCAATGATAAGAGCACTATTACCGAAACTTTGAGTAAGCACAGCAAATTTAATACCTTTTGGGAAGCCGTCGTCACGAGTAGTGCTGTAAACGTCTGCAAGTAGACGGACCTGGTCCGTGCAGCAATATAATATCATGTATGGCCATCCCTGGCTCCGAAAAACCGCAAAGAATGAGAAGTGTTTTATTCGGGAGTTCTCTCCTTAGTGCACTTAAAGCATGAAAGCTTTGGTTGGCATGCTGACTTAATCTTAGGCAACCAGGAGGAAGTGAGAAACTGATCCAATGAGGGAATTTGAGGTAGAGGTTAGTATGGTAGTAGCAGCCCGCTCTGGCTGAAAAAGCTGTGCCAGTGTCAGCGGCATGAGATAGGATAAAATAAATAAAGTAAATAAATAAATCCTAGATGATTAAACAGACTCTTTTTGTATAGCGACAGAAGAGCCTTTACGGCTATCACCACCGCTTGCAGTGGCGATAAAGAATCGCCCACTGCAGGAATCGAACACACGACCTCGGGACCGAGGTCGTAAAAGCAACCGCCTAACCTAGTGTGCCATCACGGCTCACCATAATAATAATAACAATAACAATAATGCACTTGATAAAGCACCTCCAGAGAAATCAATCTCTCTCTAGGCGCTTTACATTTGCTGTGCATTTCTTCAGAATTGTCGAGGCAACTATAGTGAAATTATCTGAGTACACAATAACCTTAAAGTGGAGGAGCCTGCAATTGTAATTAGAGCTTCTAGTGTACGCTTTCTGGTCACTATGCTGTGGTTTGCTGCTGATTTTGGCAGATTGAGGTCGATTGTTGTATGAGACCGCACGGTTGCAGTCGATTGCACTGCATTGCATGAGAAAGCGTGTGCACAATTGAGCGAAATTTGTGACTGCAGAAGAATTATAGACTATTTTCTAAGTCATGGATCTGTAGAGCAATAATAACAATAATGATATGCATTTAACATAGCGCTCTCAGAGAACTCATTCTCTTGCTATGCACTTCTCAGTTCCTAAAAAGAGAAGCACGATTGAGTGGTAAGTCATAGTACACTTAATAAACAACAAGAACAACCTGGTTAGGGGTGCCATGCTCAGGGTCAGCACTCATAAACACATAAAGGACGATAGAAAGGGAGCCAATAAATTCTGCCATAAACACATGCAGTTTTAGTTTTTTTATTGTAAAAAATTCAAGAGATGTCGTGACGCAAGGCAAAAATGAGTTCAAGGTTTTGAGAGCATACAAACTAAAGGCACAGTCTCCATAGGATTTTAGAGTCGTTAGCGGTATGGGTGAACATTTATATGCTTAAAAGCCAAAGCTAGTTGGCTCCTTAATTAATGGAATATCTGCTCAAAAAGCTTGACTTACTTTGGCATGATGGTGTTTCCTGACTAAAAGCACCCGATGCATCACAATGCACATCAACAAAGGCACTTCCATTTGAAAAATAACCAGGTAGGCATGTATACCGTACGAAATCACCATATGTCAAGTAGCCTGTATAGTTCCCATCAGGGAATAATTGTTCAAGTTGCAATAGCTTAACGTCGGACGTGTTGATGCCTTTAGGAGGATGTGAGCACCGAATAGCTGAAAAGATATGAAATTTTATTAATATTAACTTTAGATATTTCTGGATTCCGTTTCTTCTAATTTTTACATTTACTAAATCTGCTCTCGTGCAGCTGCCACTGCAGCTGAGCCTTATCAGCTAAGTAAATTTCAATTTAAACTGGCGTTATTTTGTAGATACAGACTCCATAAAAGGTCCTAACGACTTCTACGTGTAGGCTGTATCTTTTTTAGTTAGGTTTGACGATTTTCGATCTTATTTTATCTGCTCAATTAGTTTGCATAAAATTTAAAATCACGCATGGATTACTATTTAGCAAACTACACTTTGAATGCCTCATTTTAGTCTTGGAGATATGCTTAGATTAATTTTAATGCAAATATATATAAGCTCCTCTCTGCCTATTTCTTTCATTGCACAAAGTTTTGAGTGTGCTTGTGAGTGCATGGTTTAATTTCTTTGTCAAAATAGCGAACAGCTTGTACCAGGTTATAGAAATATTCAGAGAATAAACGTTTACTTTTATTAATTGAGATACAATTCATTATTATTGCACGTAAGAAAGCAAACAGGAATGCATATCAGTTTATTATACTTACTGGCTGGCAGAATATAGTTATTTGAAAAGAATCACACCAGCAAGCTAGTGTGGACAAGGGATAATGTTCCTTCAATAACAACTGAACCTGCACCATGAGTGATTAAATACCAGCACCTTGATCCTAGGAAAGCGGTAGACTAAATGCAGTTAAGAAGAGGGTAGCTACATTAGAGCTGTAATAAATACCAACATGATCTTTGAAACGAGTCAGATAAAAAATATTCAAGCTGATTAAACAGCCTCTTTTTGTATAGCGACAGAAGAGCCTTTACGGCTATCATCACCGCTTGCAGGGGCAATAAAGGATCGCCCACCGAAGGAACCGAACCCACGACCTCGGGACCGAGGTCGTGAAAGCAACCGCCTTACCTAGTGCGCCATCATGGCAATAGATTCGTATTTACCTCGATATTTGTAGCTTTCATTTGTCATTTACCTTGATTTACACTCATACGTACCTTCGCAGTTAATTGGAACATCCGGTGACCATTTACCATCATTCGCGCAAATGCTGAGAGCCTCAACACTGTTGCTCTCGTGGTCAGTAACGTAACCATAATCACAAGCATACACCACGGTTTCCCCGGCCTTCCAACCACCATAAGAAGATAATATTTCAGGATGGGAGTGTCTTCCATTAGTCACGTTATCTGGGCAAGTAGCACCTTAAAAAAGTGTAACCTCCGAAGTTAGCTAGCAGCATGTTGTAGACAATTATAATTATAGACTAGTGAATCACCAAAGCATAAAAATCCCTATTGATTCTTGATAAAAGGTCGAGAGACTCAAATTATCAGACGCTTATGGTCACTAATCAAATAATGGAAATTAATGAATCATGAATTCATTTTTCCTCAAAGCAGTATCAACCTATGTATTCACAGGTATTCGTTGAAATTGTGCCAGCTTCTAGCCTCGGCATGCCATCAAATAACTTTTTTTATTTATCACTCCCCTGTGTTTTAATCAAGAAATATAATTTCGCTCTCTGTTCTTAATTTAAAAAACTAACTAAATAAAGATTGTAGAAAACATTTATCCACATATGAGACTATTCGTTTGTAATCCTCTGGTAAATGATTTCAAGCTAAACGTCCAGAAATATTTAGAACATTTGCAATGTAATGGAATCATTCTAAATGATGACTTGGCATAACGAAGACCAGATATACATGTGATAACGTTGGTGTGATTTACACGTAAGATTTTAGCGTAAAAAATTAACAGGCAAACCATCTGTATGTAGGATATGAACTAGAAGAAAGTATCAACATACAAAAACGTACACCTATGCCTGCTTTGCATGCCACTTGCGTCATGACTAGCTGAGCTTTGGTACATCGAAGAACATTTTTGCAGCATATCGAGTTACATGCTTACTTTTGAAATTGAAGCAGCTTATTCCAAATACATCTTAGTTCATTGAATTTGCATAAACGGGCCAATAACTGGCAGTTGATCTGAGTTTCAAATGTTTTTCACTCTATTTTGTATACTTCTGCTTTAGCAGTTAAATTGTTATTTAGATTAGATACGTTTTGCTATAAATTGTATTAGACCTCTTTTGAACTGTATATTATGCACACCCAAGCATTAACACCAAAAAATATTCAAGCAAAATCAAAAGCAAAAACAATAAATCGTGTCAAGAAGTCATAAAAAAGAAACCTAAATTATGGCCTTTCGATTATCGTAGTTACTTCTTTGAAGAGTAGCCGAGCTGGATTGGTCCAGCGGTCAAGGTGCTCGCCCCGACTAAGGTCTGGCTGAGGTCGTGGGCTCAAGCCCTGAGGCACATGTGAAGCGCCTGAATAGAGATTTAGTTCTCTTGGGGCGCTATACAAACAAATTATATTATTATTATATTATAAGAGCAATATCACCAAGAGCTAAACACTAGACTCGAGTGGATAAATATAATGCTGCTTGTGAATCCCATGACTACCACACCACAGCCTAAGCGATCCCGATCTATTTGCTGCAACGAATTCACACTGTTGAACATGGCGAGTGTACATTTCAATTATTCTGTCATTAAGTGAAACTTGTGTTAGCATTATTATTACGCCGTTCAACAGTGGTTGGGTTAAGGGACACTGACTTCAACATAACCATTGAAGGTTCTTCGAGCGAAAAGAGGTCATTCTTGTTATTTGAGTACATTCCTTTAATTACCAAAACATTATAACTGACTTCTCTAAATTAAGGAAAGATGCAGCTGCTGCATGCAATAGATCAGCTTAAATACAACCAATCAAGCGACGATATACACACTAAGTACACCTAACGGCTGCTCGAAGTCTGTGTTGTCATGAATCACTACAAGTCTGACCTTCTAGGTGATTGACGACTTAGGCTAGCTTCTCATGTCACCAAAGCACAGAGAAGGCCTGCTGGCCCAAAGGCATGTGCATGCTAGCACGTACAGCTGGTACAAAACTCTGAAGCTAGGCTTGCCTTTCGTAAGCATCGCTGTTGTCACATCTCACCACTTCTTTCCGACCTGCTCTTGCAATCAATCGAGCAACGAACTGACTTCGAGGTTTTGTCGCTCACTTTCAGGTTCCTTCATGCTTTCACTCCAACCTATCTTTTAGATCTACTTCCGCACCAGGCCAAGCATTGCACCACCCGCTTTTCGGAATCCAACAGTTTAATAATACCTCGTACAAACCACAAATCCTTTGAAAACCGGGCACTGAGTTCCTATGTTCCAAAAGCCTGGAATTCACTCCCAAATTGTGTCACAGCATCCCCTGACTTGACCACATGTAAAAAGAAATTAAAACGCAACCTATCTAGGACAGCATTTATCAGCTCCCTGTGACTCCTCCTGTATGTGCTAATTCATGCTGACACTATGCAGGCTGCCACTAACCACACTAGCATGCTGACCCTGTGCATAGCACCCCTAACTATGTTATTCATGTTGTTTATCAAGCACGTTACCACTCACCATTCAATAGCATATCCCTTTGAAGCAAATCTAAAGCCCTTAGAAAGAGATTGAGTTCACAGAAAAGGAGACTGCTTTATCAAGTGGATTATTGGTATTATTATTAAGATGAAATAATAGAATTATCACAGTAATTGTATTTATAGATATATATTTTTAATATTAATATTATTATTGTAATCACGTACGTAATAATTCAATTTCAAATGAGAACCGGTTACGTGACTGCAGGCCAAGCCAAACGCTGCCACTGCTGATTTACGGAAGTGTCGGTTTTTTAAGCGATCTGCCTAAGATAACTTGGCGAACTTCAGTCAGTGAAAGATATAGGGAAAAGCCGCTTCCGGTGGAAACACATTAAATGCACCTACTGTTACTTCGCTAATTTTGGCACAGTATAAATCTTTTGATACTATTATTACCATTACAAACTTGTAAATGTTAAGCTAATTTAGGAACTTATTGATGAATGAATCGTGATGCTACGGACTTAATTTCTGCAAGACTAGTGTCACTGCTCACTATATACTTGCTTATTCAACCTTTAGCTGTCTTTTTCATTTTTATTCATTGTACTAGCTGACTCAACAGCCTCTTTTTATAGCGACAGAAAATAATGTATTGCTATCGCCACCGCTTGCAGTAGCGATAAAGTATCTTCCACCACAGCTTTTGAACCCACGACCTTGGGACCAAGGTCGTGAAAAGCAACCCCTTACCCACTGTGCCATCACGGCTCAACCCATATACATATTTTCATACCTATGCCTGGATGCTAAACCCAAAACCTGTACACCTAGATTGAAACCCAAAAACTAAAGTCGGAACAAAATTAAAAATCCTAGGAGTAAGCCGTAAGCCGTAAATGACAGAATATACGATTAAATTGTTTACCCAAATTTAAAAGACCTCAAGCTAAAAGATGACAGAAAATGCGTTACTTTACCATAAATGTCAACATTAGTTGGTGAAAGTGTTAAACAGCCTGCTTTGAACACTGTGCACATAGCCGATCTAACATTGCAGTCTTAACTAACGATTCAATATTAGCTGGTCCAAACTGATAACAATAATAACAATAATGCTGATACATTAATTATAGCACCTTCAAAAAACTCAATTTCTTTTCAGGCTCTTTAAATTTGCCACAAGGAAGCATGATTGCGTGGCTTTTGGCCATTGGTCACGAAGTTCTGCTCGAACGATTGAGAACAACGATCGGTCTGGCAGACGAAGCACTGGCATGGTTTAAATCATACTTGTCTGATCGTGCTCAATCCGTGTCGTGTGGGGGTCAGGTCTCAGACATGAGAAGGGTCACCTGTGGAGTCCCTCAAGGGTCTGTACTTGGTCCCTTGCTGTTCTCCATTTATACGCAACCTCTGGGAAAAGCGATTAAAGCCCATGGAATAGGATATCACTTCTATGCTGACGATACTCAGTTGTATTTGTCATTTAAACCGTCGGAATCTGCTGCTGCAACTAAAAAACTGAATGCTTGCCTTGCCGATATTCGTTAATGGATGACGGACAATTCCTGAAATTAAATGACGATAAAACCGAACTGCTTCTCATAGGACACCCTAAGCGTATGGCTGGATTAAAAGGCTTTGCTGTTCTAATAGGTGATGCTATTGTGCGACCTTCACCACGTGCTCGTAATCTAGGTGTCGTGTTTGACAGCTGCCTCAATTTCAAAAGCTTCATTCAGAAGACTGCCTCTACAGCTAGCCATTCCATCCGATCCTTATCCAAGATTAGAAACTGTCTCCAACAGTGGCTTGTAAAAAATTTAACTAGCTCTTTAGTTCTGTCTCGGCTTGATTATTGTAATTCCCTTTTGGCTGGGCTACCAAAGAAAGCCATTATGCCACTACAACGGACTATGAATATGGCTGCAAGGCTGGTCTTCAAGTCCCAGCGGTTTGAGCACCTGTCACCTTTGCTGGAAGAGCTGGGATGGTTGCTGGTTGAGCAAAGGATGCAGAGCAAAGTTCTTACGCTGACCCACAAGGCCCGCCACGGCTTGGCTCCTTCATACCTAGCTAAACTGCTGCATCAGTTTCAGCCTGTTCGCGTCCTCAGGTCCTGTGTGGACAATAAATTGGCTGTCCCATTCCTCCGCTTAAAGACAGTTGGCGACAGAAGCTTTAGCTCTGCAGGTCCTAGACTGTGGAACTCGCTGCCATAATTCTTACGCAACGACATCTACTCTCCAACTGCCGACTATGGCACATATTTTTCAGCGGTCCTGAACTGCTACTTCTATGCTACTCACTACCTCAACTGCTCTCCTGACTCTGCTATGCTTCCCACTTTCTCTTTAATGCGTGAGACGAAGTCTGTTGGCTACCGAATGCGTACCGAAAGCCGCTTAGGCTGTGAGTGGGCTATACAAAAATCTCCTGCTTAACCCCCACATGGTCTTTATGACTTTGTGGAGTTACTGACGGAGATACATTGGCAGCATGCTCTATAAACAACAAGAATAACGTGGTTAAGGGTGACATCCACAGGGTCAGTATGCAAGTATGCTTAGTGGTAGAATGCACAGCATTAGCACACATAAGCAGTTTAAGGACAAATCACAGGGACCCACTAAATGCTGTGATAAAGATATGTCTTTTAAGCTTCTTTTTAAACGTGTTCAAGTGAGTGGGTGTCGTGAAGCAAGGCGGGAGTGAGCTCCCGGCTTTGGGAGCATACGAGTTAAAGGAGCGGTTTTCAAAGGATTTAAGGTTTGGACGAGGTAGAGGCAAACCCTTGGATTTCAAAACTCGTTGGGTACAATGCTTAGCTTGGTTAAGATAGATCTAATACGCAGACTGGAGCAGATAAAATACTGGAGCTGGAAGGGAGTGATACAACCTTCAAGGCGACACGTTGCTTGACCGGGAGCCAGTGCAGGTCAATGAAAAGTGGTGAGATGAGGTAGCTGTAATTCTCAAGACAGACAAGCCTAGCTGTAGAGTTGTGCACTAGCTGCAAGTGCCTCGTTGCACATACCGGTAGACCACCAAGCAGTGAGTTACAGAAGATGAGATGATGTGTCATTAATGTAAGTACCAATTTCGATGTGGTACACCTTTCAAAACAAGCCCGATTTTTAGCCACGTTGTGACAATTGAAGAGAAAAAAACGGAGACAGATTTTGTGACTGGCAATTTCAAATATCTTTTTTGTTTCACAATTTATAAAAGAACTTTAAACCGCACATGGAAATAAAGTGTGGACTGCATGAGGGTAACAAGCAGGCTGACTTGAGAAATCACAGATGCACAATCCAAAAATGCTGATGTTGACAATAAACCATCTCCTCAACCGTACCCAGATTTGATCCTTACCTGATGATCATTGTGATGATCTAGCCGATTACTTCTAGCTTCTCTCGATTCTTTGTGCAGAAGATAGACAAGATCAGGGAATCCAACCCTGCAATGACCACGTCCCCACTAGAATGCTGTTCCTCAGTTCCTGGCTGCCCCTCAATGTCTGCATTTAAGAAGGTCATGAGTGATCTGGTATTAAAGTTCGTATCTCAATCAAAGAAGACAACAAGTCCTCTGGACCCTATTCCCATTGTCCTACTCCTACTTTGAATTGATCTGCTGCTGCCATGCATAACTAACATCATTATTATGTCATTAGCTTAAGGTCATGTCCCAGCACCTTTTAAAAACCTGAAGTCAGGCAACTTCTCATGAAAGCGACACTAGACCGAGAGAACTTAAGGAACTACCGCCCAGTCTCCCTTCTACCATTCCCATCAAAGACACTGGAACAGTCGTGGCAGACCAGCTGAACTCATAAATCGAAACCTCACACCTTGCGAGTTCCAGTCTGGCTTTAGAGCTAATCACTCCACAGTATCAGCATTGCTTGGGGTATACAACGACCTACTTAGGAATGTGGACATGGGTAGAGTATCTCTGCTTGTTTTGCTCGATCTTTCAGCAGCTTTTAATACCATTGATCACAAAGTTGTTCTAGAGCGCCTCTCATCTCGCCTGGGCATCACTGACACTGCTCTGCAGTGGTTCAGGTCCTATCCCAGTGGGAGACTCCAGAGTATTGACGTGAATAAACAAAGATCATCCGAAGTACCTCTGAAATATGCAGTACCTCAGGGCTCCGTGCTAGGTCTGGTTCTTTTCACGGTTTATACTCTCCCTCTTGCTGAGGTGATTGCCAAGCACAATCTAGGCTTTCACTTCTATGCGGATGACACTCAGTTGTACCTTTGCTGTGATCCCTCACAGCTTTCAAGCACCTCAACTCACTTGCTGCATGCATTGATGACATCTGCACATTGATGGCAGCAAATTTTCTAAAACTAGGCGATGATAAAACTAACTTACTAATTATGGGCAAACCCATTGTGATTGGGAGATTGGAAAGGCTGACTCTCAAAATTGGCTCTGCCAGCATATCTCCTGTTGAATCAGCTCGAAATCTAGGTGTCTTTTTCTAAAGCGACCTCTCATCAGACGACAATATCAGCTCCACATACAAATCTGCCTAATTTCAGCTCGATAACATTCCTAAAATTCGGGCTTGTTTAGATAAGGATACCACGTCCAAGTTGGTCAATGCATCCGTGACATACCGTCTCAACTTCTGCAACTCACTGCTCTCTGGCCTACCAGGATGAGCGATCGGGCGATTGCAGCTGGTGCAAAACTCTGCAGCTAGGCTTGTCTGTCGTGAGCCTCGCTGTTGCCACATTACTCCACTTCTCGCTTACCTGCACTGGCTACCAGTCAAGCAATGGATGGACTTCAAGGTTTTGTCGCTCACTTTTAGGTCCTTTCATTCTATAGCTCCAACCTATCTCTCAGATATACTACTCCATCAGGCCAGTCATCGTACCACCCGCTTTTCAGAATCTAACAGTCTACAAATACCTCATACGAACGTTAAATCCTTTGGAGACCGTCTATTTAGTTCGTATGCTCCCAAATCCTGGAACTCCCTCCCGATCTGCTTCAGAACATCCCCTGACCTTACCACATTTCAAAGGAACTTAAAAACACACCTGTTTAGTACCGCATACAGTGGGTCACTGTGATTCGTCCTTGATGTGCTTATGCGTGCTGACACCATGCATGCTGCCAGTAACCACATTTGCATGCTGACCCTGTGCATGTCACCCCTAACCATATTATTCATTTTGTTTATTTTTCAAGCATAATTTTGCTTACCATTCAATTGCATTTCAGTCTGCAGTAAATGTAAAGCGCCTAGAAAGAGATTAAGGTCTCTGAGGGTGCTTTGTCAAGTGTATTATTAGTAGTAGTAGTAGTGTTATAACGACAACTACTCTCCTACTGCCGACTTTTGCACATCCTTTTCTGCGGTCCTGAGCTGCTACTTCTGTGTTAATCACTACCTCAACTGCACTCCTGACTCTGCAATGCTTCCCACTTTCTCATCGTTGGATGAGACGAAGTCTGTTAGGTACCGAATGTGTACCAAAAGCCTTTTAGGCTGTGAGTGTGCTGCACCTAATCCTCCTGAGTAACACCAACATGTTCCTTATGACTTTGTGGAATTACAGAAGGAGATCCATGGCATAGGGTCAGTAGTTGACAGCACACTACGGTGGGAGAGTACTTAACCTGTGGTGTGACCATGTGGCCAAAGGAGCATGCACATGGGCCTCACGAAAATAAACTAATTATTGGCTAAAATTGGCCTTAATTATGTTGCTTTTAGATCGCCAAAATGATTGCTGAGATCTTTCATTGCAACTTAGAGTTTTCGGCACGCTCAAAACAAGAGATCATCAAGATTGCTTTGGACAGTTGTTGTGTCTGGAAATTTATAAAGGAGATCGTGGCATTAGCCACTCCACTACTAGTTTTTCTATAGATTGAGCTACGGAAGGAAAAAACCTATAGTAGTAGCATGAACTAAGGCCTTTGAGTGAGTTGATTTAAGGTAGATCGTATTCAATACAAGCAACGAAGGACAATGGATTTATATAGCATCGTGTTACACAGAATTAACCAATAGTTCATAAAAAAAATCAAGGAGCTTTATAAGTAAAAGATTCGGAGTTTCAGCCACCCAGATGGCCTCAAAGTTAGGAGTGAGTTAACTCAGCACTTGATGCTTGAGGTATGGGATACTAGATGAATTTCTAAACTTTTCGGGAACTCCAGATTAGTCAATTTAGCCCTTTCGCACTCAGTCGGCAAATCCTGCCGGAATATTCATTTCACGTATAATAACCAAGGAATCGACATCTATAAACTCAGTTAAATTAAAACAACGACACAATTGTGGGCTATCCGATCAAGCTAAATAGTAAAGTTGAACCCAGACGGTGAACTTGTATTAGAAGCTGACTCAGTTGTTGGAGAACAGGATGACTGGGCGGAAAGCCTGGTTGAGCATACCGACTAGGCAATTAACACTAATATCAAGCACCTAGATGTTTACGTGTCTTTAAGCTCTTATTACCTGTAAACTTGGGATCTATGGAGATAGAATGATTTAATATGGTGAAATTAACTTACAGATGATTTCATAGGAGGCAGGCTTTAGAGAAGCTCGAATTACAGCATACAGCAGCTGGTAAGGAATGAAAGAGGTTTCCAGGGGGTTGAACTCTTATATATAAATCATTGCTTGAATGACCAATATACGGAGATAAAAACCTCAGAAGTTTACTTGTATTAGGAATTCAAACGCATTTATGAGAGCTGTATATGTCAATCTTAACGCCAGTAGAACTTTTTATCTGTGTGAGTTAGTTCAAATAAGGCATCAAATCAGTGGATTTTGATACGTATTTGTCTCCCTGCATGAGTTATACCACTGTCTGATTCGAATCCCTGCATCTGTGCAATTGTCTAGCTACACCACGCATACTTACGCACGCAAACTTGAGGTTTCTTACTCCAAGTACCATTTTTGAGACACTTCATAATCATTTCTAAGTCTCCATCAGGATTAGTGTATCCAACCTTGCATCTGTAAGTTATATTTCCACCAGGGGAGAAGTCTCTGACCAGTATAAAAGCGTTTTGAGGAATGCCTGTAAGATACTGAGCTCGCCAATGCACTATTCTGCAGAACATGATCTTTAATTTTTGTGTGGAAGCTTGCCATGCTAAAAGCAGAAATCACTTGTATTGCTGCTGCGGCTATCGATTCAAATATTACCTGGATCGTAGCAGCAGGACTCTATCTCCACAGGAGAGTCGTAGCAGTGCAGCCCACGGCATTCGTACTGCCCGGAAATGCAACTTCTGGTACGCTGCCGTGAGCTAGATGGGCGGCAACCTGACCATTGTGACCACTCAGTCCAAGTAACTAAAACATAAGTTAGTCATTATTAAGATGCAGGCTCTTTTAATAAATTTAAAATCGAATATTAATTGGCACTACCAAATTGTTTGAGGTCAACTGCTGAGACGTTTTTCTCGTTGACAATTTTACGTTTGACTTCAAAAAATGAGGTATTGCTACTTGCCAGCGAATGCAGATACAAATTTAACTATATTTACCTTTAAAGACCGCAACATCCAGAAAGCAAAACGCTTGTTGCATGGAATTGCAGTCTGTCATGATAAGCGTGCCATTGTTAAGCCATGCTGGGCATTTGTTTTGTGTACCAGAAAATGCATTCTCGGGTTTCTCAGATACAAGGTTTAAATCCAACGTCTCTTTCAATAAACGTAAAATTAAAATTAAAATTTCTGAAAATTGCATATTTCATAACAACTACCGTATTAGATGACGAACATGGAGCGTGAAAAGACTACAAAACATCAATTCAGCTGGCGCTCCACATTTAGGGTGGCTGAGTAGCTTTGCATAAATATTTATACAGAAAACTGCCACAAGCAAAGACTCGAGCGCTTAATGTAAACTAATCTAATGTAACGTAGTTTCATGTATCTCTGTCGTCAATTCCAAAAAAACGTGGTGACTATGTCGGTGTTATCCAGGAGAGTTTTGCATAGTGACTATGTCGGTGTTATCCAGGAGAGTTTTGCATAGTCCACTCACAGCCTAAGCGGCATTCGGCTTTTTGGTAAGCATTCAGTAGCAACAGACTTCATTTTACACAAAAAAAAGAGAAATTGGGAAGCATAGCAGAGTAAGGAGAGCAGTCAGTAGAGGTAGTGCTTAGCATGGCAGTAGCAGCTCAGGACCGCTGAAAAGAATGCTTCACTGTCGGAAGCAGGAGAGTAGTTACCATTGCATAAGAATTGTGTAAGCGAGTTCCACGTTCGAGGACCGGCAGAGCTAAAGCTTCTGCCACAATCAGTCTTCAAGCAGAGTAATGGCACAGCTAATGTATTCTCCATTCAGGACTTGAGGGCATGAGGAAGCTGAAACTAGGTCAGCAGCTCAGCTATGTTTCGAAGAGCCAAGCCGCGATGGGCCTTGTGGGTCAGTTTAAAAAAATTGCTATGTATTCTTTATTAAACCGGCAGCCATCCTAGCTCTTTTAGAAAAGGAGAAACTTGGCCAAACAACTGGAACTTGCAAACAACCCCTTACAATTGGGTCGTGAATAAAGTTTAAAGATCGTGCCCATACAAAACACTAATTCATTCGATTACGGAGCTATTATAGGCTCTCCATTAGGCGTAACGATAAATGCATTGCTCGCTTAGGTTTTCAAGTTTAACTCAGATTACTCTTCTATACAGGTTTAAATTTTTAAAACCTGAGATGGCAATACACTTATATGTACACTATATTGCTCTTTGGTAAAATTATTATTTATCCGTTTTAACAGAATTACGCATCAATATCTAATTTCTTGGAAGCATTGCTTTTAGAAGATGAACGAATAAGAAATACGGAGTTTTTAAGTTTTTTGACCATGAACAAGTAACCAGATATTGGAAAACCATTTACTTTACCAAGCTGTTTTCACCAAAAGCAGTACATCAAACTCACTAAGATGAGTTTCAGTGAAAATTATTCCAGAGAGGCGTGGTTTTTCAGGTTCACTTTATAAATCACGCCTACTCAGCCCTACACGGATACCATACTATTGATTGTAATACAATGAAAGTACCCATAGGTTTCTCACTAATGACTCGCCCCAAAGGTCAACTCTCCGACTGTTATTTACAACAATCCCAAAGGCTAAAACCTAAGCCGCTAAAGAAAACTCTGCCCACCTGAGGATAAACCCAGCTTTGGCCAATTACTTTCTAAGATTATTCGCACTTTTTTTAGCCGCTGTACGTGCTTAGGGCAATCGTGATACGGCTACTTCCAAAAGAAGTAGCCGGAAGTGACTTCTGTTAGGTAACTACACAATCGATTTGGATTATACAATTAATAGCTGCCGTAGCCGTATTAGCTAGGAGGTGAATTTTTGGCCACATTAATCCATTTCGCCTAAACCTATTAAATACTGAATCAGTTAATCCATTTTCACGCGATAAGCCATTCTCTTAGAGGTATCGGTTGTAGGATGTAATATGAAAGTGCTAGGCAGGACTAATTCCCGGGAGAGCATGCAGCTACCTACGAAAAATGTCCCAATGGCTTGAACAATGCTGCTGCTGTACTCATTTATAAGAAAGAAATAGTTTGTTTATTTTGACCACGATCACGAGCTGTAAGAAGTAACACTTGACAATAGTGGCAATTCACTTTCTCACTGACTAGCCATTTGGTTATTGACCTAAATATACCACTTCTTTGTTATAAGTAATTTGGTATTTCTGTAAGAAGTGCTTTCAAGAGCTCGCGAATCATTTGGGAGAGCTGAAGGTCACCAATTTAGGTTGCATAAATGATTGCGAGGCATTAATGTTAACGATCAACCTTTGTATTGGCGTAGGATTTCCTAAAATAGAATTGGCTTCGGAGCACATAAGAGCTGGTTTCCAATATAATGAATATTTTGAATTAACGTCAGGCAATGTGTTCTGCTTGCTAAAGCTTGGGAAGGCATGAGAGAATCTTGTATAGACCCGAAGAATTCAGCAAGCAGTCAGACATTAGTCACACTAGTTAATTAAGGCCCGAAGTCAGTAACAGGTACTGAACACCTCACAATTTTCTAAAAGCCCTAACCGCACAGAAAAAGAGACATTCAAGCGACCAAGACGCTTCTATACTTTCTGCTGTTTGCTCATGCCTGTGCACGACTCTCTTTGAGAAGCTTACCTCGAGTATGTTCATTCGTTGGGCTGCTCAATGTAGACCCAATACATGAGCTCGAAAATGTATCGATACATATGTGATCTGCAAGGTATATCAGCCAAAACTTTGGTGGAGAATGAATGGAATTCCCGATAAATGTTGCAACTCGCTGGGATAACCCACTAGCGTTTCCGGTTGCAGCCATCAAACTTGGAGCAGAGCAGGCAACGATCGCACTTTCGAAGGTGAATAGATTAGCATGCTGCGATAGGCAAACTCCTGTTTCGTTTGAGTAGCTCCAGGCTGCATCGGATTTCTATAAAGAAACTAGAACTAACTAACTCTATAAGAAACAAGGCGAAAAAAATATTGCACAAATTTCATGAGATATATAATATTAGAATAACTAAGAAACCGACCCTGGTACAACTCAGGATATTTGAATTGGTCCACTGTTCGGGCATCTTGCAGTACATAATTTGAATCTCCAACTCATTTTGGAATTCATATCCCTCTTCGCACTTAACAGCTATCCAGTCATTGAAGTTGAAGAGAGTTGATTTGCCATATGTATTATAACTGATGACCTTCGAATACATAGGGATGGGTGGTAACTTTGAGCAGGTAATTCCTAAGAAAAATCAGAACTACATATCTGGAGCTCAGGCTACTCAGGCTAATCATTTAACCACATCACCAACCAAGTTAGAATAGTTTAAACTTACTGAGACACTGTAAAAGTGGCGGTGACCACGACTGGCATCCATGACACCAACTCGAGAAGGTACGCTGAGAGTCACCACGGACCAGCCACCCAGAGCCACAGGTGAATGCATTCAGAGATCCTCGAAGCAACGATCCTCTGACTGCTGCAATGCCAGAGCTGTTCGGTAGATTCACTTGACAGCACGCGCAGACATCAATGTCTGTTGTTGAGCCTTAAAGCAAAGCAGTAACAGTAATAAGGATAGCACACTTGATCAGGCTTCCTGGGATAACTTAATCTGTTTCTAGGCGCTGGACAGTTGCTGCAAAGGAAACACGATCGAATGATTACTGGTAGCATGCTCCATAAACAACAATAATAACATGGTTATGGGTGAGAGATACCGGGTGGTTAGTGGCAGCATGCACAATGACAGCCTGCAAACCCCATAACAGTCGAATCGCAGACACCCACTAAATGGTGGGATAAATAGGTGCGTTTTTAATTTCATTTTAAATGTGGTCCAGCGAAAGTCATCAATATTCGGATTTCCTCATAAGTAAAACTTGTAAATGATTTCTCGTATTTTCAGAAATCTGAAGATGTCCATTGTCCCATATTTAAAGTTATATTTAGTATTGAATACCAGCACATGCATGCACGTCTGCTAGTACATATGTGAGGAAGCGAGCGAGCAAGCCCCGAAGGCGATTTTTTCATTTGCAATGGAGAATACACAATTAGCATTTCATCAAGAACGATAGTTGGATCACTAATGAATTAATTACTAGAGAAAAAACCAGGGTGAGCAGTTTTGTAGGCTTCGTCATTTTTTCATCGTAATTCCTTTATCCTAAAATTACTTTAACTACATTTATGCTTTCAGTATTGATAATCACTTAGTTTGAAAAAGCATGATTGATACTTAAATTGCCTAATATTAAGACACCTGATGAGATCTACGGGAGACTTTAATCGTGGCGAACATCTTTATAACTTGATTGATTATTAGGTAAAATCAAAATGATTCAAGAGGACTTTAATCCAATCTGACCATATGACCTTATTTTGATCGTTGGCCAATTCCATTAGAGGATATGAGAATAATGTAGCTTTAAACAATACTAGCTGATTTAAAAGCCTCTCTTTATAGCGGCAGAAGAGCTTTGACGTCTATCACTACTTCTTGAAGTGACAATAAAGGATTGCCCACCGGAGTATCTGAACCCAAAACGTCGAGAATGAGGTCGTGAAAGGTGGCTTCCATACCCATTGCGCCATACGGATTACAGTTTTATTAGTACAAGTCGACAGGTTAGTTAGTTCCTGTTCGTCATACTTGATTCAATGGTTTACTAGCATTGGTTAAAGCCACAAAAGATTTGTATTAAGCATAAAACTCTAGAAAATTCTGGTCTAAATGCTTAATATTATTAGGTAATTTATAAATTGAAAACTTTGTGAACTAATAAAATGGCAATATATGCGTTATCCACAATTTATTATACGCATCACTTGAGTCAGTTTTATTGGAGACCTACCACTAATTATCCGCAGATATTTAGACGTTCCGTTAGCAGGACCAAATCTACAGCTATTCATCAAGCCATATTGTTATTTGATAATAATAACTTCCCACTGCGACGGCTAGCGAAAGATGGTTCTAGATCTCGGGTTCAATTGCCATATGACTTCTAGGATTTATATTTAGCTGGGCTACTGAAATAGTAAGTGCAGCCCTAACGTTCGGTGACGCACGAGCCAGCAGTGTTAGTTCAAAAATCTGATAGATGCTGCCATGATGTAAAATGCAATTGACCTCCGTCTGCAACTCCACAAATTATTACAAACTTTTTGGGTGGCACGAAGGAGATTTTTACGTAGCGCACTCACAGCCTAAGCGGTTTTTGGTACACGTTTGATAGCCAGCAGACTTAGTCACACACAACAAAGAGAAAAGTGGGAGTTTAGCTGAGTCAGAAGAGCAGTCGATGTAGTGAGTTGCATGGAAGTAGCAGCTCAGGGCCTCTGAAAAAGATGAGCCACAGTCGGCAGCAGAAGACTATTTGTCGTTAAATAAGAATTATGGAAGCGAGTTCCTCTGTCTAGGACCTGCAGAGCTAAAGCTTCTGTCGCCAACGGTCTTTAAGCGGATGAATGGAACGGCTAATTTTTTTCCACACAGGACCTAAGGGTGCAAACAGGCTGACACTGGTGCAGTAGTTCAGCTAGGTACGAAGGATCTAATCCGTAGCGGGCCTTATGGGTCAGCTTAAGAACTTTTCTCTGTAACCGTTGCTCAACCGGCATCCATTCAAGTTCTTTTAGCAAAGGATACAAGTGCTCAAACCTCTGGTACTTCCTATACTGAAGGATGCTCTGCTTCGGCTTGAAATCATATAAATTGAAATGCTTCCTTCTCTGTAAAGGTTCGCCAATGCTTGACTTCTATATACATCGCATAGATGCTGCTTCACTTTCAGGACCCTAGTAATGTAATGTAATGTAATGTAATGTAATGTAATGTAATGTAATGTAATGTAATGTAATGTAATGTAATGTAATGTAATGTAATGTAATGTAATGTAATGTAATGTAATGTAATGTAATGTAATGTAATGTAATGTAATGCAATGCAATGCAATGCAATGCAATGCAATGCAATGCAATGCAATGTAATGTAATGTAATGTAATGTAATGTAATGTAATGTAATGTAATGTAATGTAATGTAATGTAATGTAATGTAATGTAATGTAATGTAATGTAATGTAATGTAATAATGTAATGTAATGTAATGTAATGTAATGTAATGTAATGTAATGTAATGTAATGTAATGTAATGTAATGTAATGTAATGTAATGTAATGTAATGTAATGTAATGTAATGTAATGTAATGTAATGTAATGTAATGTATCTCCGTCTGTAACTCCACAAAGTCATAAAGACCATGTGGGTGTTACGCAGGAGAGTTTTGTATAGCTCACTCACAGCCTAAGCGGCTTTCGGTACGTATTCGGTACCATAGAGTTGTCAATTTAGCACTTTAGCACTGCTCTACCATTCGTAGCTGAATTTCTTTGGAGAAAGACGCTTTCCCTATGTTATTAGTGTTCAGACTCACACGGAAAACTGTGTTTTATCTTTTGCATGGCATCTAAGTCAGGCAGACTTGTATATGCTTCCACGTGCCAGGTCGCTTATAGAACACACTACTCCAGCTGACATATGTCAGCTACACTACTATTTTTTTGTTGCACGATGTGGAATATTTTGGTTTCTCTTTACCAACCAATAGCCTGTAAGACTTTGAGTAAGCCACAGAAAGCTATCGCCTGCATTAAAGACTCTTAGCAGTTATTCATAGTAAGAGATTAAGACCAATACACGAAAAACGCCTATACCTGTATGCGATTACGGATAATTAACTGCATGCAAATTAATTTTCTAAACCTGAGACATTTGCTGGCGCATGCACAGTTTTAATTTCATCTTGAGCTTCGAGATTGGATTTGTGACATCGAATCTTTCTGAATTTACCAGAATTTACGAGAATTTACGAGAGCAACCGATCCCGCTTTCTCACGTTGGAAAGACGGTAGTTCTTTTATCGTCATTTAACTATGGAATGATAAAAATATAGGTTTGACTATCTTGTATTACCTGGGCATTTCTCATGCGAGCAAGCTGAGTTTTGAACGTAACACGTTCTGTTTCTTGTTCTTGTTGACTCTATTCCGTCACATACATCTAGCCATGGGCTCCATTCTAACCAATGAGACGCCTGTGAACGCCGCTGACAGATAAACCGTAAGCTGGAGTTGCACGGTTGTGTCTTTGCTGTTAGGCTTCCATTCGTAGAGTCAAAAAGACCAGCAATGCATGAGTGACTTTTGAACTGAGATTCGGAAACGCCAGCTATAAAGG
Organism: Cristatella mucedo; assembly: GCA_009760855.2. Lineage (NCBI taxonomy): Eukaryota > Metazoa > Bryozoa > Phylactolaemata > Cristatellidae > Cristatella > Cristatella mucedo. Next base: position 464,575 of record WPIO01000164.1, read on the forward strand.
CAAGGCAATAGCTTGTCAAGCCACATGTGCACATATGTTATCAAGAAGAACTACTGATTATATGGAAAACAATTTCCAATGCGTAGCTGCTTGAAACTTTCTCTTACCGATCCAGAATAATGACACGGTGATGTCGTTAAGTGCGCTAGCTATCATGGCTTTCACGTTATAATTATAATCAGTCAGTAGCGTTGAGTGTTGATATATACAGCTCCTATTTGAGCTATTCAGATCTTGATGGTTAGACAGCATACTAATAGCAATGCATTCGCACCCATAGCAGATGAAATTCACTGGATAAAAGAAAAAAGATATTGCAGCAACTATGAAGTTGACCTAGAATTTTCGCACACACTCAAAGTCAAAAGCATATTTTCAGTCCAACATATTTAACTGTGGAATTTCAATGGAATACCTAATCAAGAAGACTTCACAATCTTCGACGAGGTATAGTAAGCTAGCAAGTGTATCCAGTACTGTAGCTTGCTCGAGCCAGTGTTGGTAGTAATGACACAAGGTAAACATGGCAGACGCTTTTTTAGTTATTTCTACCTATTTTTATTGGTAGGTTAAGCGGAATGCAAGTGGTATGAGCTAATTCAAGTTCCCCGTTATGTATTTATTATTCTTTTTTGTTAGTAGAGCAGTACGTTTTCTATCCCGAGGACTACCAAGTCTCGTGATGTAAATAATGTGATTAGAATATCAGTAGCCGTACTATTTTACAGCTTCACAGATTTCTGCTGCTTTGGTTTTTATTAAAAACCCTTCTGACATTAACGTTTTACCTTCTTCTTCATCAAAATAGTTACCTAAAAAGACATTGTCTCTGCATTCATTTAAAAAGTGATATTTACCTATTAACATTGTCCCCATCCGTCCAACTGCAGTTGGTATTGCTAAAAGCAATACCGTGTACTGCAAACATGAAAATAATAACAATAATTGATAAATGAACTGAAATAATAGCATATACTGAGGATGCCAGTGGGTTATATGAATGAACAATCACTATTAATTTAAATGCAAGGGACCTAGACAAAAAGCCACTCTCAAGCACAAATCTACTGCAACAATGAATAACTAATATTATAAATATGTCATTACTGACAAGTTAGGTCTCTGCCCCTTTTTTATGTAAATATAGAAGTCTCCAGCAATCAGTAATGGCCGTCCACAAACCAATATTTTAGCGAGGAACTCCGAAAATTCCTCTATAAACATGTTTAGACAGCCGGAAGGTCTGTATATAACAACAGTGAGAGGCATTGTCTTCGATGACGACCTTATCGCAACTGATTCAAACGATGACCCATAAGAAAAACTGCACATCTTAGAGCCAAGATATTCACAAATAACAATTTAAACCACGCCACCAACTTGGTCAGAACGCAAAGACTGATTGAATGAGAACCCGCGTGGAGTGGCCTCATATATACAACTACTGGAACATGGCATCATCCAAATTACGGAAAGCAGAAATGCATCTAGAGTCTCCTGGATCATTTGATTGCTGAAAAAAAACTTGTTTTTAGAGAGCGGAAATTTAGCAGGCGAAATTTAGCAGGCGAAATTTAAGAGGCTGTCCAACACCTGTGCAATATCGATAAAGTTTTTGGTACTGCAGTCGGAATGTAGCCGGCAAGGCAGATGCTGGCCCTTAGAATTTGAATCGGACCTCGTAACGGCCGCCTTTCGACGTTTCACAGCATGCTGAGACACGGCAGGTGAACTACTGCCACAACGAGTGCTATTCAGAGCTTACGGGTCGGGGGGCTTAGTAGCCGAGCTGTTGATTGGGCGAACACGTGATGCAGGGAGGTTCTCACTGGCTAGCCGAAGAATGCTCTAATAGGTATCTAATAATAGCGACATCGCACCTTATGCTAAGCGGGTCCTGTTTTCTGTAATATATCTGAGGGCAGCTTATAAATAGTCACAGCAAAGATAGTAGCAGAATACTCAAAGATATCACGGAAAAGTAAGATAACGATTCACACCACACTTAAACTCGCCCAAGGCCACACTCTAGATTAGGGAGTAATGGTTCTTAGCCTAGTTTGGGAGTAAATCTGAAATGTAGCTTCAAGCTTGAAAAGGAAATCCTTAGCCAGGTCCGCTCATTTCTTTATGGTTTTGAGAATTTTATGCAACTATGCCACTGCACCTGGCTATGAATATTGCTGCAAGGCTAGTCTTGAAGTCCCTGAGATTTGAGCACGTGTCTCCTTTGCTAAAAGAGCTAGGATTGCTGCCGATTGATCAACGGATTCGGAGCGAGTTTCGCATGCTAACGTACATGGCCCAACCACGCCTGGGCTCCTCCGTACCCATCTACACTTCTGCACCAGTTTCAGCCTCTTCTTGCCCGCAGGGCGTGTATGGACGATTAATTAGCTGCTCCACTCCTCCACTTAAAGACTGTTGGCGACAGGTTTAGCTCTGCAGATTATAGAGTGTGGAACTCGCTTCCACAACTCTTTCGCAACGATCCCCACTCTCCTATTGTCGATTATGGCCAATTCTTTCCAGCAATTCTGAGCTGCTACTTCCATGCTACTCAATACGTCAACTGCTATCCTGACTCAGCTACGTTTCCAACTTGCTCTGTATTGCATGAGATGTAGTCGGTTGGCAATAGAATACATACCACCCAAAGCCGCTTAGGCGATCATTGGACTATACAAAACTATTCTGCCTAGCACCCACATAGTCTTTGTGACTTTTTGAAGTTACAGACGGAGGTAAATTGTATTCCAATTACACCTTACAAAGTTCGGCAGTATGGCCATTACTAAATAAATTAGCACTAGACCAAAGAACTTAGGCAACCTCCGCCCAGCCTCCCTTCTATCATACCTATCAAAGACTCTATTACGAGCATCTCAGATCGCACGAACTCATAAATTAGTAACAGTAACAAAGTGTATAGCGCGCTCACAGAACTGAATCTGTCTTGATGCACTCTAAAGAGGCTGAATATATGTATGCCTTAAATCTAGTGAGTAATTTCCAGTTTGGCTTTAGAGTTACTCATTCCAGGTAGGCAGTGTTGCTTCAGGTGTAAAACGAATGTCTTACAAATGCGGACTTGAGGAGATTCTCCCTGCTTGTTTTTCTCCATCTTTCGGTAGCTTTCTATGCTATCGATTCCCAAGTTCTTCTCTAGCGCCTGTCATCTCTCGTCACTGGTACTGCACTGCAACGGTTCAGGTCCCGTCTCTCAGGGAGTCTCCGGAGTATCGATGTAAATGGACGAAGATCATAAGATCAGCCGCCAAATTATGTAGTACCTCCGGGCTCTGTGTTCGTCCTCGTACTTTTCAGGGTTTACACTCTGCCGATTTACGCTGCCGATTGTATCGCCATCCACAATCTCGGCTTTCACTATGCTGTAGATGACACTCAGCTGTATCTTTGCTTTGATCTCTCCTAGACTTCTAGCATGTAGAATTCTCTAATGCCCCAGCTGCATGATTTGTTGACATCCTCTCATGGATGGCAGCAAACTTTTTTAAATTTAATTCTAATAAAAACCTACCTAATACTTTTGGATTTTCCAAGTGTGACATGGAAATCGGAAAACGTTACTCTCAAAATTGGCTCTGCCAGCATACTCTCTAAAAGAATCTGCTAGATATAAACACAGTTAAAATCGAATCACTCTTGATACGACTACATGAGCTCACTGTCACGTTTGCCTGATTTATAAATAGCTAAATAAAATCGCCGAAATTTTGCTTAGCATATCAAGGCATACTACATCTATGTCAATGCGTGCAGTTTCGGTATATCGTATGTACTTTTGTAACTCCCTGCTTGCTAGTCTACCAGCATCTGCAATTAGGCTCTTGGCAGTTGGTTCCAAACTCTGCAGCTAGGCTTGTCTGTCGAGAGCAGCTCTCTTATTACATCACACCAATTCGTACCGACCTGTACAGGCTTCTAGTCAAGCCACCCATGGACTCCAAGGCTCTGTCACTCACTTGTATTTATTGTAAGTCAATTTATTCCTCTGTTTCACCCTACTTATCAGAGCTAATCTTCCACATGCTAATTATGATTATTACTGCTATTCCAGCCATATTAAAACCGATGCCGTTTTTTGTCGAAAAAAGCGAAGTAATGATTACACAAGATATCGTCTATCGCTTACACCCTAAGTAAAAATAAATAAATGAAACAACATTGTGTTTAAATTTAGTGCTAAACAAAGGTGGGAAAACACTTTCTTCGCAGCAAAATGATGACCAAGAAAAAGATTGAGTCTTATTATGGTGGAATAACCAACTTACTATTAATACTACTAATAGCACTGTCATTAGTTTTGCTTTCACTTTAACTACTCAAACTGATGTCAGTAGGCAGGTTTTCCCTTGTCGATTCCCTGAAGCTCGCTAAAATAGTGACCTTTAGTTGCCCACTTTTTCTCCATGTAATTACCCATTTAGATCGTTTTTCCTGCTTGCACTGTCCGCGTTTCTGCTCAACTACCCAGCCAACTATTGCTGCTTAAAAAATCGTGAATGGGTGAACCCTATTACCCGCCCTCTAATTGCAGCAGACTGACTGATATCCTCCAAGATATTGCATCGAGAATTAAAACTATTACTTCTCAAATTTTGTGTGACTTATAGAATGACATAAAGAATTTTGAGATTTTTAATTTAATATTAATATATACTATATATATATATATATATATATATATATTCGAATTTTCATTTTTATTTTACATAGATTTGCAGAATACTCTTTAAGCATATGATACATTACAGGAAAAGTAGAGAGCGAGATCAACTGACATGTATTTCAATTGAGCTCAACTCGATTCTTTGTCACCAAGTGACTTGTTAATCCTCAGTTAATTAATTACAGACATCTGTAAACTAGAGTCATATTTAATGAGCAAGCTCCTCGGCTTCTATTTTAGATCAGTATGACTAAAAATATGTTTCTATTTAAAAAAATTGACAGCCAGTCTATCTAATTCTGTAACATTAAACTTACTTTCAACTTGTGGTAATTGGATTTTAAACTTTTTAAAATCGCCTCCTAGTCAAAATGAGCAGATCTTATTTGGTTGCCTTTCTCTTCGAAATGGATGGATTTGTCTATGCTTAGAAGATCTTTTTTCCTTTAATTTAGTTGGCAAACTTGTTTCTAACTTATGACTATTACATTTCGAATAATTAAGCACAGCTTCGTATTCAAGCTGACTGTATCCTGTTTGTTTTGCCTGAAAGTCTTACATGGACACTGAGGTCGTGCTTGGCATTGCCGGAAGCTTGATTCACTAGCATTTATCCCGTGGATAAATCGCTGCCGCGTTTGAACTCCGGATCCGCATTGAGACCAGCACTCTGTAAAAGCTCCCCATTCCGTCCAAGAGTAATCTGAAACGTGCGTCAATTAAGTTAGAAAATACAGCTATTAATGCTTATACACTGCTATTATTCCTTGCAGTCACACTATGCAAACTTTAAGCCTGCACAAATTCCTAGCAAGTCAATTCGACTATAGATTTGATAATGAATTTCTTCAAAGGGTACCTAGCAGGTTTTCTATATATCGGTCACATCGGTTAACATTGAAATCGTTACTGACTTAGAGAGACCATTATCTTTAGCCCCTAGGTGTTCTCAACATGAATAAAAACAAAAACATTTTAATTGCTCTCATTTCAATGATATTCATTTATATTTCATACATAGTTTATTTTCTATTTTTCACCATTCAAATCCATATCATAGGACTGCCACAGCATATTAATAATAATAATAATAATGCACTTGATAAAGCGCCCTCAGAGAACTCAATCTCTCTCTAGGTGCTTTACATTTGTCCTAAATAAGGCTAGAATAATGTAACTTTCCATCTCATTGCATAGTTCCATCATGCACTAATCATAAAGATTCGATTGCAACACTTTCTGATGCAATGCATGTGGCCAATTCTACTGTGGAGCGGCTGCTGCAGTAAGCTGAATTCGCAAACTCAGTAGGAAAGGTTGAGCATTTAAAATACTTCAGAATTTACGCGCGACCATTTAAAATAGTTTACTTGAAACTTTTATCATTTTATCCATTGAGGCTCCATGCAGAACATGTACGGCTCGATGGTGCGTTAATACCATAGAAACCTTTGCTACGTTTATTGGTACGTGATGCGTCCTTAGGCCTGGAACTCACTTCCGACTTGAGTCACGACATTCTCTTACTTGACCACATTAAAAAAAACTAAAAAACCATATATTAATCACAGCATTTGGTGGGAACTGTTTTTCGACATTTATGTGTTTATTCCTGGTGCTACTGCGCACATAGTCACTCACCATACTTGCATGCTGACCCTGTGCATGTCACCCCCTAACCAAGCTATTCTTGTCGTTTTCCCTGTGCAACAAAGTAAAGCGCCTAGAAAGAGATTAAGTTCTCTGAGGGAGCTTTATCAAGTGCAATATTATTATTATTATTGTTATTGTTTATTTAGGATGCTACCACTAACATTCGATCGTGCATTCTTTACAGTACATTTAAAGTGCCTAGAAAAAGATTTAGTACTCTGAGGGCGCTATATCAAATATTTTATTCTTATTATTACTAGTACCACCCAGCCTGAGGAAAAGTATGACTTCAAGTGAAGAGGGCGTATCATATCCACTTCCAATGCAAGGCTAGTGACAAAGACCAGCCTTCAGCATCACCTATATGCTGGGCCACAGACCAGTTCCAGGACTTAATTCTCTAGAACCTGAAGCTGAATATTCTCTTAATTTCATTACTGAGGACAAGGGAAGTTCAACCTGTACATCTAATGGAAGGTCACCGTGCAGTCATCCCGATTTCCAGTAAGGTGCATCATCAACTGCACACAGAACAGCACGAGGAGAACTAAAAGACCTAATTGGTGATTTTGACTCATCCAAGAACAAAACAAAATTGCTAGGATCAAGACTCCAACAATGGAATCTTCTCGAAGATGTCACAATTCGATTCTATTGAGAGCGCTTTCAGTACTTGGAGCCTTTCTTCATAAAGGAAAGTAATCTTGTACTCTGTTCTAATATTGGGAGCCTTGACAAGACCTTACAAATCACTAATGGCCCACAGAAATGGAGAATATTTGTCTGCTCTTTAAAACTGAGTCATAGGCTGTGCTTTTGCACAATGATAGCATTATTTGATATATTCCAGTAGGTCATGCTGTCCACATGAAGACGACATACGGTAATACTTAAAGCAGCAACTTAATTACTATTGAGTGTAACAGATACAGCTCGTACCTCTGAGGCGATTTGAAGGCGGTTTCCCGTTTAATAAAACTGGAGCATTATATAGCAGACACGCAAATGATGCGAGGTTCTTATTCTAGTGGGATAGCCAAGCAATGGAATAACAGTTGCTGAAGGAATTGACACCAGAGAAAATGAATTGGTTGGAGAGACAAATATCCAGCACCCAGCACTGGTCGAGGCACGCAAAATTCCGCTATCACCTCTTAGCACATCAATTTAGGTTTAATGAAAACTTTGTGAAAGTCATGGATCAGCTTTCTCCAGCTTTCCAAAACCTGCATGAATAACTCCCAAATCTTAGGTCTAATCTAATCCCTAATCTAATCCTTCTCTAATCTAATCTTAATCTAATATAATCCCTAATCTAATCCCTAGACTCAGCTAATCAAAGATTATAGAGGAGTTTTTGGGTCCTGGGATTAGATAGCTCTTCAAAAATGATCAGTTCAATAACTTCCTGCAGGTCGATGCGAAATAAGTAAGGAATGCTTGGCGCCAAGTGTCTACAAACGCTCTTTTTTCAGAGGAATGTGAGGGCATAAAACTTTAAGGAACCAGTGGAAGATTACCTCATGCACTATAATAAACTTGGCTGAACTATGTCACCGAAAATCCACTTCCCTACTTTCCATTTTGATTTCTTCGTAAGACAAATGTCACATGGTTAGGGATACACATAGCAAGGTTTTCGTTAAAATAGCACCACAATTGAAAGAAGATACCGGAAAACTGTTCGCTGCGACGCTAGATGTCTAAAGTAATATACTAGCTACTTTAACAGCCTCTTTTGTACAGCGACAGAAGAGCCTTACAGCTATCACGTCAGCTTGCAGCGGCGACAGTGTATTGTTCACTGCAATATTCATACCCATGACCTCGGGACCGATGTCGTGAAATGCAGCCGCCTTACCTAGTGTGCCATCACGGCTACGGTTGGGCTATCCCCAGAGATCATTCTAAACAGCTGTAGAAGAGACAGGTAAAAAAATCTAAGATTAAATCTATGAATTCATTTTTACAGGTATTACATTTTGAAATATTACTACTAGCATGCATTTTGTGATGTGAAGAATACTTTATTTCTGAATACAAAAGAGTTGAGCCAATTTTACAATTTTAATGTCATACTCGTATTGATTCCCAAACAATTGATAAGAAATGCCTTATTTCATTTAAATATACTTTATTTTTAATTTTCGACCAGTATATAATTTGTTCTACATAATTTATTTGTATATTCCATAAGATAACTTATTTTCTATTCAAGCGCTTCACATACACCACTGGGTCCGAGCCCATGACCATGGCCGAACTTTGGCCGGGCGAGCACCTTATACAGAAATAAAGTAGTGTTCTTTTTAAAGTAACGTTTTTAGCACCGTAGAGATTGTGTAACTTGCCTAAACTCGGCTGCTTGACGCACGAAACTTTGGCTGTTATCTGCGGCTGCTCTTATAGTGGACAAGCTAGTGTACAACTCAGCAATTGTACACTGTATGAAGTCTGCTCTCCCAGTTATGTGACTGTCATAAACTATTGCGACGCTCTTTGAAGAGCCTTCTGTCTGGCATAATATAAGATGTACTGAAATGGCTATTCGTCAAATGCAGCTGCAGTACGGATGATGGCGGTTCGCTGCCTATTTCTCGGGGACTCTCTACGTTTACCTGGCTCCTCTTGGCTTCTCCATCTACCTCTGGGAGGCTCCTGACTATGCATTTTATAACGTCTGGGTGCCTCTTTCTATCATGCTTCTTTTTACTTTGAAACCTTCTTACTCCGATGCCGCGATCATGCTTTTTTTGTCAGCCAACTTGCCAGCAATGACGACATTTAAATAGAAGCCTATAAACGTCGCATTTGCAAACACCCTGTGCTGTTTAAAAAGAATTGTCCTTGTTTTATTGACTTACTATTACTACGCCGTCACTAAGAGTGTTCAAAGACGTTTCTGTTGCCACTTAAAGTGCCTAAAAATATATATAGTTATCTGCTGGTGCCATGAAAAATTCGCAGTTTTGCATTCTTATTACTATCGTCATTAATATGATTATGTTTAACACTCATTTTAGGAGATTCCTGTCGAAAGTGTAAGGTTCCAAGAAGTGGTAAGTGCTTAATAAAAATGGATTAATAGAATAAATTCTGCTTAGATTAAGATTATGCTAATTTATTACTCTATACAAATAATTTTAATGGAGCTATTCTAGCTTCAAAGTGAAATATTTACAATAAACCATATGAATTTCCTTATTTAAAGCATCACATTCTGAAAAAGCGACACAGACATCATCAGATTGCTGTAAAGCATAACTTCGCAATATGGAATATTCTGGGACTTAGCATTGACGTTTTCGCCATATCTTGTGACTGAAAAGGGCAGTTCCCTTTTCTTTCAGTAATACAGGCATAATTTGTGGAAATCACAAATATATAATTCTGTAAATATCCCATCCTAATTATATGAAACACCAACAGCTGCTATCATTATTTTATAAATACTAGTCAAACTTTTGCGTGGTGAACTACTGGCTGGCTAACTGTCGCAGGGCTAAGACCCAGAGACAGAACTTAATAACAATAACGACTTAATGAAAAAATAAGAGAGGTATATCACAATTTTGCTCTTACCTTTTATTTCAAATTCCATGGGTGCAGATAGCAACATATAGGACCTATAAAGACTATCTCCGGTTACTTTCACTTCACATTGAACCGTAGCTAAACCACTGGCATCAGCATTCCAAGACAAGGAAATGGCGTTGCCTTCCAAAATTCTGCGGAGCGTTATGTTTCCGCTAAGGTACCAATTCGTAATGATAACGGTGAAGATTTGAAGAGCTGAACAGTCACATAAAGCATTGTAGAATTCATCATTTTCATTAGTAATATTCGAATAACTCAGTTGTGAATAATGCATCCTTGCTATTCTAACCACCGGAACAGCTGCATAATAAATGCAAAAGACGTTAGTCGTTATTTAATGTAATAATAGTAATATTAATGCATTTCATATAGAGTAATCGGAAAACTTACTCTTCCGAAACACTCTACATTTGCTGCAAAGGAAGCGTGATCGACTGAATAATGGTATCGCGCTCAATAAACAACAAAACTAACATATTTAGGGCTGACATCCACAGTGTAAGCAGGCAAGTATGATTAGCGCCAGCATGCGAAGTTTCAGCACGCGTATTCGAACGAAGAATGAATCACAGTGACCTGCTAAATTCTGTGATTATTAGATGCTTTTGGGTTTTTTAATGTGATCAACTCGGGAGTCAGAAGTGAGTTGCTGATTTGGGAGCATACGAACTATAGACATTGTACTGTAATTTAATGTATCTCTATCTGAAATTCCACAACGCCATAAAGACTATGTGGGTGTTAAGCAGAAGAGTTTTCTATGGCCCACTCACAGCCTACGAGGCTTTCGGTACGCACTCGGCAGCCAATTAACTTCATCTGACAATGCAAAGAGAAATTGGGAACCATAGCAGAGTCAGGAGAGCAGTTGAGCTAGTGATAGCATGGATGTAACAGCTAAGAACCAATGAAAAAGGTTAGCCATAGCCGGCAGCAGGAGGGAATTATGGAAGCTAGTTCAGCAGGCTAGGACCTGCAGTGTTAAAGCTTTGGTCGCCAACGGTCTTTAAGCGGAGAAACTGAACAGCTAATTTATGTTCCTCGCAGGACCTGAGAGCACGAAAAGGCTGAAACCGGTGCAGCAGTTCAGCTAGGTATGGAGGAGCCAAGCCGTGGCGGGCCTGGAGGGTCAGCATAAGAACTTTGCTCTGTATCTGTTGATCAACCTGCCGCCATCCTAGCTCTTTAATCAAATGAGACACGCGTTCAAACCTCTTGGGCTTGCAAACTAGCCTGGCAGCCTTATTCAAATCCAGCTGCAGTAGCCCAGTTGCTTTTTTGGTAGCCCAGCTACAGAAAATTACAATAATCAAGCCGAGACAGAACTAAGAAGCTAATTATATTTTGTTTAAACCACCTTGGAAGACAGCTCCTAATCTTAGATGCTGATAGGTTGTGATGGCTATCTGTAGAAGCAGCCGTCTGAAAGATATTTTGAAATTTAGGCAGCTGCCGAAAACTACACCTAAATTTCAAGCACGTGGTAATGTTCAAACGACAGCACACAGTTACATCTCTTCTTTAATCCTTCCAAGCCCTTCAGCACGTCAAATTCTCTTAACTCTTTTACTGAATGTATTGATGACATCCGCACATGAATGGCAGCAAACGCTTCTAAATTGAACGATAATAAGACCTCCTCACTAGTTTTGGGAAAACCAAGTGCGATTCAGAAATTCGACAAGCGAATTCTCAAAATTAACCAGCTCTGCCGGTATTTATTCTGCTGAATCTGCTCAAAATCCATGTTTAATGTTCTGACAGGTAGTCTGGAGCCAGAGAATGAACGGACCTAAATGGGACAGACAAAACCTTGAAGTGGATTCCTCACTTGCCGGAGAACAATTGCCGCTCCCCGAGAAGTGATGTAAGGTCGCCTTCGACACCATTGATCGTGATGTTCTGCTTGAACGATTAAGTAAAACTGTCGGCGTGGCAGATGAGGCACGGCGTGGTTTAAATGGTATTTGTACGATTGTGTTCAACCTGTGTCGTGTGGGGGTCAGGTCTCATGCACGACGCCGATCACCTGTGGAGTCTCTCGACGGCCTGTCCTTGGTCCTTTGCAGTTGTCAATTTATACTCAACCCCTGGGAAAAGTGATAAAGGCCATTGTAATAGGATATCACTTTTATGCTGCCGATACGCAGCTGTTTGTGTCATTCCAACCCTCAGAATTTGCTGCAGCATCTAATAAAACTGAATGCTTGACTTGCCGACATTCAATCCTGGATGTCGGAAAACATCTTGAAACTAAATGACGATTAAACCGAACTGCTGCTCATAGGACATGCTGAGCACATGACTGGATTAATAGGCTTTGCTATTGTAATACTCTCTCCCTCTCTCTCTCTCTCTCTCTTTATCTATTTATCTATCTATCTATCTATCTATCTATCTATCTATCTATCTATCTATTTATCTATCTATCTATCACTCTATCTCTCTTTCTCTCTCTCTCTCTCTCTCTCTCTCTCTCTCTCTCTCTCTCTCTCTCTCTCTTGCTCTCTCCCTATTTCTTTCTCCCCATTGGCCTACTATTGAATTACATTCAGCGATACTCTTATCTGAGAAGCAAGTATGCATAAATTCAACTTTGTCTGTTTCTTAATAAACTCACCACGAATAAGTGGAGGATTCAGGATTGTTTATTCAAAGCTCACTGCTTCTGTCTACCAAAGAATATTTTAATTCCCTTATATTGAGCTACCAAAATAAGCCACTAAGCCAATGCACTTGTCTATGATAATATGACAGTAAGGCTAGCATGCAAAACTCGGAGATATAATCTCGCTTCTCCTTTGCTAAATGAGTAGTATGGCTGCCGGTTGATAAACGAATGTTCAAAAATGTTCTTATGCTGACCCCTATAGCTATGGCTTGGCTCCTCAATACCCAACTGAAGTGATGCATCAGTTTCTGTCTCTTCGTGCCCTTAGGTCCCTATGGAAAATAAACTAGGCGTTCCATTTCTCTACTGATAGGCACCTGGCGACATAAGCTTTCGCTTTGCAGTCCTCGAATGCGGGACTCACTTCTACGATTCATATTACAATATTTAACAGCCACGTTCCTCCTGCTGACTTTGACACATTCTTTCCAGCCGTCCCGAGCTGCTGCTTTCACGTTACTCACTACCTCAGCTGCTCTCCTGACTCTGCTCTGCTTCCCACTTTCTCTTTGTTGTGTGAGATCAGGCCTGCTGGTTACCGAATGCTTACGGCAAGCTGCTTCGGCTATGTGTGAGTTAGGCAAAACTCTTGTGCGTAACACCTACATAATCTTTTCGGCTATGTGAATTTACAGGCGGAGATACCTTATATTGCGTTCAATAACATTCGCTCGAATAACCGCGTCTTAAGATATATATGAATCTCTTCAAATGCTTCTCTGAAAAGACCCTCGATGGTGTCTTATAGAAGCAGCTAGGTTGCCAGATCGAAGCTAACATATTAAGAGGTGAAACCACATCAACCCCTGGAACGAAGCCGAATCATCAAGTATTCTTAGAAGTAGGTCACCTTACTGGCACGGTATAAGCAGAAGCCGCTGCTGCAGTCTAGCTATTCTCGCGTAAAGACCACCTGTCTGTCTTTGGACACCTCAATATCCCTTGCCTGGTTAGGTTGGTCTCACAGTGACAACTTGCATGTTAATATCCCTGTCTATCCAAAATCGACTTGTAAAATATACAGGATTTACTACTAGCGGTTACAATTATGGGCTAAAGATTCTTCTTGATATTGGAATAGCTGAGTAATTTATATTTTTGAGTAGTGTGTCCTTAATTGATGACACCGATACTCAAGTTATTGCTGCTTGGGCTTGATGGTTTACGATGGAGTTCAGCTTTTATAACCCGCTCAACCAGTGCTCACGTTACAAGCAGCAACAAAACGCCTGCTTCATGAGGCTCGCGAACTATGAGCGACCACGCATGAATTATATTGTCTCGTTATTGTAATTTTTAAGTGCATTCCCAGAGGTTCTACTTCTGCAGGAACTTACTAAATAGGTATCTCCTACAGGTATGAGTCACCTTCGCCTTCGATTCCTGTAGGTGCCAAAATACTTCAACGGGGCTAATGCTACTTCTGATAACTGATTAGCTGGAAAGAAATTCAAACCAGCATTCCTGTTTTAGAGATTTGCGATGATATTACGGAAGAAGATTTCATCATGCTTCATGTGCAGCTAATGAAAATTTCTTAGAGATTAAGTTCTCTTCGGGTGCTTTAAAAAAATTCTATCATTATGATTGCGTAATTAAAAAACGTGTACCTCATCAGGGTATAGTTTTGTAAAAATTTCGTAGGCAAAGTGTGAGAATGTGAGTGTTATGCCTTCATCTCTATTATTTCTGCGTGCAGCTTCAGACAGTTTTCACAGAGGTTTTGGGCTTGCTCAGTTGGTTTCTTCAAGATCCTGCTTCGTTGCTTCTCATTTCATAATGTAACTAAATTAAATTCAGCCTTTATTACTATTGTATTTGAGCCTGCTAAATACTCTACGAGCACCTAAAGTCCATCATACCGTGAGTGTGCTATAGGAAATACTGTTTAGTAACACTTTTTTAGTTATGTAATGTAATGTAATGTAATGTATCTCCTTCAGTAACTCCACAAAGTCATAAAGACCATGTGGGTGTTACGCAGGAGAGTTTTGTATAGCGCACTCACACCCTAAGCGGCTTTCGGTACGCATTCGGTAGCCAACAGACTTCGTCTCACGCAACAAAGAGAAAGTGGGAAGCATAGCAGATTCAGGAGAGCAGTTGAGGTAGTGAGCAGCATGGAATTAGCAGCGGAGGACCCCCGCTGAAAATGATGAGCCATTGCCGGCAGTTGGAGAGTAGCTGTCATTGCGTAAGAATTGTGGAAGCGAGTTCCACAGTCTAGGACCTGCAGAGGCTAAAGCTTCTGTCGCCAACTGTCTTTAAGCGGAGGAATGGGACAGCGAATTTATTGTCCACACAGGACCTGAGGGCGCGAACAGGCTGAAACTGATGCAGCACTTCAGCTAGGTACGAAGGAGCCAAGCCGTGGCGGGCCTTGTGGGTCAGCGTAAGAACTTTGCTCTGTATCCTTTGCTCAACCGGCAACCATCTTAGCTCTTTCAGCAGAGGTGACACGTGCTCAAACCACTGGGACTTGAAGACCAGCCTTGCAGCCATATTCATAGTCTGCTGTAATGGCATAATAGCTTTATTTGGTAGCCCACCCAAAAGTTATAATAATAATAATAATAATAATGCACTTGATAATGCACCCTCAGAGAACTCAATTTCTTTCTAGGTGCTTTACATTGGCTGCAAAGGGAAAAATGCAATTGAATGGTGAGTAATATCATGCTTGATAAACAAACAAAATGAATAACATGGTGAGGGTGGCATGCACGGTATTTTGGGTGTTAGGCGTTCCCATTTCTGAGCAGCATTAGGTTTGCCCAAAGCCGTTGGTTTTTATCTTAATTTAATTCGAGAAAGTTCGCTTCAATCCAAGTGTGACTATCAAAAACCCATGCTAGAATAAAGTCAAGAGGGTTCGACGTGCCAAAAGGCAGATCGAGGGATCGAGGTGAAAACTGGGGGATTCAGACAAAATTTGGAGGTGTGGATTGTGCTTGGCGCTCGCACAAGCAAGCAGAAGAGTATATGTTGTAAAAATAGAGCTTTAACGCTGCTGAAGCTAGTTATGGTGGGTGTATCACAACGAAATACATTTGTCTATGTTAAATTGAATTCCCTGTTAGTCGGTTCAAAGATTAATCACACGGAAATTGATTGACGAGCGACGTTGGTCGTATGGGACGGCCAAGCTTTGTATACATTTCTTATGCGCGATTATGCTCTTATCCGATGCTTTCACTGATTGTATTACCTGCCGCTTCATGGTAAAACTCCTAAGCCAATAGCTCTTTACGTTCCATAACTAGAGTACCTATGTAATTCCTCATCTGCCTTCATGGACGAGTCATGAGTAATTTTTCAAGCGAAGACTGTTTCGGACTAAGTTTGGTTTTTCGACTTATGTACGTTCAGACTTTACTTTGGACTAACTTCCTGTCACGGTTGGTATTGATGCATACACTAAAAATGAAATCAATAAGCTAGTGGTAATCAGGTCAGTCATAAGAAACTAGAGGGATATTTAAATTTACTTGCATGCACTTTAGTTATTTAGATCACTTACATTTTGACACACGATTTTTGACACCTCCCATGGGATGTTTTCTGTGACCACAGCCGAGTTAGCCTAACTGCCTGACAGCTAGCAGACCTTTTTCCAGTGCGGATCTATCAGACCTCGTTTCAATTTGTGCTCTTTAAATCGCGGCTTCTCCGCACTGCATGACTGTAATAACAACTCGTTTATCCCCACTGACCGGGTGATTGCGGAATTTCCTAAATTGCATAAAATAATTTGTTTCTTTGTGGCTCATGGACGTCGCCAGCCCCATAGCCAACGTCATACTCTCGATCCTATTCTGTCTCAACTGATATGCATTCCATGCCAATCGTTTTCATTATGTGTGCGTCTGACAGCACCTATCTTCTTTATCTGCGGATTGAGTCGAAACTGTTACAAAAACTACATGAGGATTCGTAAACGTTAATATCTTCAATTGTAATGAAGACCATAAAAATTACTTATCTCGAAACAGTGGTCAATTTTTCATCAAATATGCTCTCACTTTTGAAATGCCCCAGCACGAAATTAGTCTTCATTCGGGTGATTCTCTCTGATGAAGCTTGGTACCATGTCCTAGCCCAGAAAGCCACGGCTTCCTGCAGATCTACAGGGTGTAATTAGCTAGGCAGGCTAGGCCACATTTGTACAAGTACGAAAACTTTCAAATTACGATGAACTCATGCGTTTTGGTTGCTTAGGAGGGCTAATATAGACTATGCTATATTGTAATATTTACTGTTAATCGCAGCTATGCCAATTTTAGCAGCTGGACATCCTAATGGTTTCGGTTAGGCAAAATACGAAGCTACTTATGTCGGCCATTGGTTAGCTACGTAGAGGCTGCCGGACGATCGCCTTACCAGGTGATGTGCTTGATGACATATTCGATATTTTTAAGGGAAGACAAATTGGGGCCCAAGTATTGGGCCCCAACTAATCTTTCGCTCTGGTAAAGAATGAAATGCGTTCGGACGTGAGTCAGATGACGATCTGAAAGCAATTGCTGAGTGGTGGTGTGAATGGTACTTTGGGTAGATTGTAATGAGGCGCAATGAACTCCTAGTTAAGGCAGTTACTTTTCGAGGTCGCGAGTTTGAATCCTGTGTTGGGCGATCCCCTATTGCTGCTGCAAGCGGTGACGATAGCCCTTAAGTGGGTTCGAATCCTGTGGTGGGCGATCCAATAGTCGCCACTGCAAGCGGTGGTGATAGCCGTAAAGGCTCTTCTGTCGCTTTACAAAAAGAGACTGTTAAATCAGCTAGAATCTGTTTAAGGTTCTTCTGCCGCTATACAAAATGGGGTATTTAGTCAGCGGGCATTTAATTTCATTCGAGTTTCACATGTTTCGTTGTTCTTCAAAGCGGAAGCCTGCGTGTTGTTTACCGGTCAACTTGTAAAATACTATCTGAAACGTATGGCCCAAAATCCATCTATTGGGTACACTTGAGCCAATAATTCTGTAAGCAAACTTTTGTTCTAGTTGTGGCAGCAATTGAGGAATTTGGAATACTTTCGACCAACACTTTTCTGTAAGCCTTTGACATCATCTTCGTTCCATACTTACCCAAGTTAAAAGTGGGTTGAGTCATTATTGTTTCTGATTTAATCATCGTTAGCTCGGATGGTCCGAATTTTAATGCACAGAATATTGATATTTCTTTAAATGGTACTTCGATAGACAGTTGGCTAGTTTGAATTGTGCTGTGATTACTCTCGCAGCCTGGTGCTACGCTGTGAGAGGACACATTCGTAACGAAGTCGGCGTTGTCAACAAACCAGTGGACACTCCAGTTATTTGTCTTTTCACCGAGAGATCTAACGAGGCAGCAAAATGTACGAGTGTTCCCTTGATGCTCAGGCGTAGTCAGCTGAGTGAGCGTCACTGTATCTACATCTGCAACGCAAACGCTTGTAAGTAATTTATGTTGTCAGTCTTTCATTGCTAGGCAATTTTCTAAGCATCGATTCCTGTCTGCTAGACCTTTGCAACCCACATATAATCTTACTGAATGCATTTCAATTTCGATAAGTTCTTAGATAATTTATTTCGCTCCCATGTCTGAGAATCTATACAACGCTACAACTGTGTGTCTGTTTTAGTACAATTACTCACCGTGTTCGACGCTATATGGACAAAAAACTCTGATTAAAGGAAATCTGTTTCCAAAAAAAAATTCATAAACAAAAAATTAAGCAACATTAATTCCCATTTTATAAGAAAATATAATTGAGGCCATATTTGCCGTTGAAGAGAGAATTTAAATTAGATATTAGATAGTATTTTCAACTTGTCTATACTAGTCGCTTATTTGCTCATAGTTATTAAAACCTAACTCCGGACAAAATTGTTACTTAACAATATTATTATTAATAACAATATTAATGATAATGACGCACTTGATAAGGCGCCCTCAGAGAATTCCATCTCTTTCTAAGAACTTTACTTTGCTGCAAAGGAAAAATGATCAAATAGGGAGTGATATCGTGCTTGATAACCAACATGAATAACTTAGTTAGGGTGACAGGCATAGGGTCAGCATATATGTGTGGTTAGTGGAAGCGTGCAACGGTGTCAGCACGCATAAGCACTTTAAGGATGAATCACAGGAACTCACTAAATGCTGTCATAAATAGCTGTGTTTTTATTTTTTTAATGTGGTCAAGTCAAAGGATGTCATGACGGAAGTCGCAGTGAGTTCCGGGCTTTGGGAAATAGCGAACAACATGCGTGGTTTCAAAATGATTTGTGGCTTGATTATTGATTTTATATTACTTATTTATTAGAGAAAGATGCATTTTTAATGCCTTAATATCGTTTTAATCGTCTAAGTCGATTTATGGAGATGGCATTGTTTCAGCTGCAAACACGATTAAAATAGAATTCCTGCATTTAAGAGTAGCAACTTAGCAGTGATTAATTTATGATACAGCTTTAAGAATCGAAATTAAAACATGTTAATTTGGCTAAAATTTTAAATACGTTAACTTGGCTAAAATAGCTGTAATGAATTGACGTATTCGGCTGAGCAGTCCTTACCAAACGGCTTGTTGAAGTTGCAAGGTCAATAACCACTTGACGGCTTCTGGCGAAATAGAATAATAGCAAAATTGACTCTAAATATTCAAGTATTTCTGCACACTAAATGTGGAACTTAACTTTACTTTAGGCAACTATCTATCTATATGCAATAATCGAAGAATGTAATAGGTTTAACTATAGGAAGCGCAATTTAAGCTTGGACTAATACATGAAGGAACTTTATACATTTCGGTCTCGGGAAATTTTGCCGCGAAGAACAGATGTAATTAATTAGCTTAATGAAGGCAATAAAACCACAGGACAAATTGAGGACCAATCTAGTATAATTTGGAAATCAGAAAACATATGAATTGAATTTGATCTGCCAGCAAATCTCCTGTAATATCTGCGACGATTTTTCAGTATCATATCCCAAAGTGAGGAATCATAAGCCGAAATATCAACTCCACGGTCAAGTTTGCTTCCTTAAAACTAGTTTGATTTAAAAAACTTGGGGCCGCAAAGAAATTGACAGTGAATCAATGCTGCTCCGTGCGTTTTTAGCCTCTCGTCTTGACATCTGTGGATAGTTTTTGGCGGGACTAGGTGCCGGTGAGCTAAGGTGCTTACCTACTAGGTTACGTGCCTTACTTGTAGCAAACTCTGCAACTAGGCATATCTGTCGCGTGAGTAGCAGATGAAACCTTACTGCAATTTTCTCTTCTCTGATTTACATCTAGCCGAGTATCTATTTTAATGTTTTTCTCTCTCTTAAGTCCCTTCGTTATGTAATATAATGTAGTGTATCTCCGTATGTAACTTCAAAAAGTCATACAGACAATGTGGGAGTTACGCAGGAGAGTTTTCTATAGCACAATCACAGCCTAAGTGGCTTTCGGCACACATTCGATAGGCAAAAGATTTCGTCTCACGAAACATGGAGAAATTGGAAAGCATATCAGAGGCAGGAGAGCAGTTGAGGTAGAGATTGGCATGGAAGTAGCAACTCAGGACCACTGAAAACGATTAGCCATAGTCGGCAGCAGAAGAGTAGTTATCGTTGCACAAGAATTGTGGAAGCGAGATCCACAGTCTGGGGCCCGTAGAGCTGAGGCTTTTGCCGCCAACGGTCTTAAAGCAGATGAATGTAACAGCTAACTTATTGTCCACACAGGACCTGAGTGCGTGAACAGGCTGAAACTGGTGCCGCAGTTCAGCTAGGTACGAAGGAGCCAAGACGTGGCAGGCCTCTTGGTTCAGCGTCAGAACTTTGCTCTGCATCCGTTGCTCAACCGGCATCCGTACTAGCTCTTTCAGGAAAAGAGATACATCGTCAAACCTCTAGGTCTTGAAGACCAGCCTTGCCGCCATATTCATAGTCAGCTGCAGCGGCCTAGTTGCTTTCTTTGGTAGCTCAGCCAAAGGAGAATTACAATAGTCAAACAGAGACAGAACTAAGGAGCTAGTTGAATTTCCTGAGAGCGTCTGTGGAAGGCAGCTCCTAATCTTGGATAGGAATTGGGCGTGATGGCTAGCTGTAGAAGCATTCTTCCTAATGAAGCTTTTAAAAATTGGCAGTTGTTGAAAGCGACACGTAAATTTCGAGCACGTGGTAATGGTCCCACAAGAGCCGCACCTGTTAGAAGAGCAAAGCCTTTTTATCCAGCTAAACGCTTGTAGTGTCCTATGAGCAGCTGTTGGTTTTTATCGTGATTTAGCTTCAAGAAGTTTTCCGACAATCAAGATCGAATGGCGGCAAGGCAAGCATACGTTTCTCAGTTCCTGCCGCAAATGTCGACGGCTTTAAGGACAAATACAGCTGAATATCGTCAGCATAAATGTTATATCCTACTCTATGGGCGTTATTCACTTTTCGTAGAGGTTGATTATAAATGGAGAACAACGAGGAACAGAGTACAGATCTTTCAGGGACTCCACGGGTGACTCACCTCATGTGTGAGACCTGCTCCCCCATGACATGGATCGAACGCGATCAGATAAGTGCGATGTAAGCCATACCAGTGCTTTGTTTGCCAGACCGACTGTTTTTCTCAATCGTTAAAGTAGAACATCGTGAGCAATGGTGTCGAAGGCAGCTGACATATCTAGCAGAGCTAGGGCAGTGACATTCCAGTCATCGTTATCACGTATAATGTCATTATTAACACGGATTAGAGCAGTTTCAGTAGAGTGCTGCCTCTTGAATCCTGATTTAAATGTTTCTGGCATTTCATTATTTTCAATATTTTCCACCAGCTGCTTAGCAACAATTTTCTTCAAGAATCTTTGACAAGAAAGGAAGAAGGGAAACTGGTTGAAATGCTCCATTCTACCTATCGGAACTGCTTACCACTACGGTATTGCCTGCTCATCCGCATCGAGGCATTTGGCTGTATCTCAAAAGTAGCCCCAAATCCACTGCAGCCTGTAGTCTGCATCTTTAGTTCATTTACTCTCAGTAACTGGAATTCTCAGTGATTGCCCAAATGATTTGACGGCATAAGCCACCGGCTTTATTTAAGAATTTATAAACCATTCAGGATTTCAATCCCTGAGCCTATAATAAAGTCAGTTTGAACGAGTTAATATTTCCTCATGAAACTATACTGTCAATATGGAGCCGAAGGTTTTTAACTCGTGAGGAGACTGCTTCTGTGCAAAATGCTGATCGAATTACAGCTGCCCATACGCTAGATGAGTGATTTTTTTTCACTATGCAAACAAGCAACTGATTGCATTGGTTGAATGATGACAGTTATTTTCTGCAGCCATCTCTAGGTTCCGGATGTGTAACTGAGCACTAACAATGTTAATATGTGCATGAGTAATGCATTCAATCACACGGCCAAGCTTCATGGCGCCGTAACAATAGCACTATATTGCTCTGATCTTAAGTGAGCCTAACAGAATGTGTTTCTTTGTCGTGCATCGTGAATTTCATGGTGAATTTATATATTAACCAACACACATTCAATTTACTGAATTACGTGCATAAGACGTTTAATTTGTAGTGGCTGGTATAATAATAATAATGCACTTGATAAAGCGCCCTCAGAGAACTCAATCTCTTTCTAGGCGCTTTACAGTTGCTGCAAAGGGAAATGAAATTGAATGGCAAGTAAAATCATGCTTGAAAAACAAACAAAATGAATAATATGGTAATGGGTGAAATGCATAGGGTCAGCATGCAAATGTGGTTAGTGGCAGCATGCACAGTGTCAGCACGCATAAGCACATCAAGGACGAATCACAGGGACCCACTAAATTCTATCCTGAATAGGTGTGTTTTTAAGTTCCTTTTAAATGTGGTTAGGTCAGGGGATGTCCTGACGCAGGTCGGGAGGGAGTTCCAGGCTTTGGGAGCATACGAACTAAATGCACGGTTTCCAAAGGATTTAGAGTTTGTACGAGGTATTTCTAGACTGTTGGATTCCGAAAAGCGGGAGGTACTATGCTTGGCCTGATGGAGTAGTATATCTGAGAGATAGGCTGGAGCCATAGAATGACGGGACATAAAAGTGAGTGACAAAATCTTGAACTCAATCCGTTGCTTGACTGGTAGCCAGTGCAGGTCGTCGAGAAGTGGTGTAATGTGGCAACTGCGAAGCTCACGACAGACACGCCTAGCTGCAGAGTTTTGCACCAGCTGCAATCGCCTGATCGCACATGCTGGTAGGCCAGTAAGCAGTGAGTTGCAGAAGTCGAGACTGGGCGTCACGAATGCATGGACTAACTTGGACGCGGTATCCTTATCAAAACAAACCCGAATTTTAGCAATGTTATGAAGCTGAAAATAGGCGGATTTGACTGTGGAGCTGATATGGTCGTCTAACGAGAAGTCGCTTTGGAACATGACACCTAGATTTCGACGCCATATTTCAGCGGTATTTCAGATGATCTTTGTCCATTCACATCAATACTCTGGACTCTCCCACAGAGATAGGACCTAAGCCACTGCAAAGCAGTGCCAGTGATGCCCAGGCGAGTTGAGAGTCGCTCTAGAAGAACTTTGTGATCGATGGTATCAAAAGCTGCCGAAAGATCAAGCAAAACAAGCAGTGACACTCTACCCATTTCTGCATTCCTAAGTAGGTCGCTGTATCGTATGCATTGCCCTGCTAATGACAAAAATTACTTGATCAATTACACACTCTCTCGTGACTTGATCGTCTAATGAGAGGTCGCTTTGGAACATCGCTCCTAGATTTTGAGCTGATTCAATCGGAGATATGCTATCAGTGCCAATTTTGATCGTTCGCCATTCCAATTCCTGAATCGCACTGGGTTTAGACCAACATCAGGCTCTGAACATGCAACCTACCAGAAACATATGATTTTTTCTGTTAGAAAACTGTTCTAAAACTATAAGTTTGGGAGCTGATTGAGTCAGAACAGCGAGTTTTGATGCCAAGCTTGATTATAAACCTGAGAAAATAAATGGGGTATGATGTGTCGTTCCCTTTTACTTTCTTATCGTGACTTGGTTGGATCGCCAATCCATCATGAATACAGGTGAATGCATGAATTCGTTGCTAGCCTTCGAGCTCGCGAGACTTGCACTTAACCAAAAGGAGCTCCAGCCAAGTTTGGTACTTACCCTGAAATTTATGTCCCTGCCAAGGCCTAAGGGAACGTCAAATATTAGGTTTGACTCGGTTACCAACTCACACCGGACAGGAAAAAACAGATTTTCTTTCTTTTGCTTTTAAGAATTTGAAAGATGGACTTAATAAGACGGTTCTACCGTAAAATTTGGGTAAGCCTATCAAAAAATATAGAGGATGAAAATAAAATTGCATATTTTCCTTCAAACTCATGAGTGTAAGAATTAATTAGAAGCCTTTCGCAATAAAAAATTTTTTTAAATAATACACAAAGGGGATAGAAATTAAGAACTTGCGTGTGCTCAAGTTATTCATTACCCCTGAAGAAATAATCCCATTCGAGTCTTGCACCAATCCGTAGGCTATAAAATGTCATGCCCTGCTGTCCTATAATAATATATTCGTGTTTTTGGTACTTGTTGGTGGTTGGTGTTGTTGGTATATGGTTATTGTACTATTGTTTTTTTAAAACGACTGTATACCGCCCTTCTATACCTTGTTCTCTTTCTATGTATTTTAATATGCTGCAAAGAAAGCATTATCAAATGCTTATGTAACATGCATAATGTGGTTGGTGGCAACAAGGGGTGTAAAAATTTAAATGTGATTAGTCGCAGCATGCTCAGTGTTGGCATCCGCAATTCCATAAAATATCGCTCGCAAGGATCAACCAGATGCTTTGATTAAGAGTTGCGTTTTTGGCTTTTTTTAATTTATTACTTCAAGTGATGTTAGGATTCAAGTTGGATGTGGGCTCGAGGCTCTGGGAGCATGCAAACTAAATGCATGATGATCTTTAAATATATTTTATGTTCATACGAGGGAGGTGGCTCAACAATTTGATTCAGAAGAAGAGGTCGTATGATGCCTAGCCTGATAGGTGAGCATATCGGATAGGTAGGCTAGAGCCAAATAATTAAGCGAGCTTAGAGTGACCGACAAAAATGTGAAGGCAATGTGCTGCTGGGCTGGGAATCAGTACTATTGCATGTTAACTAGCCTGGTGCCGAAACTGTGATGGTCGCGACAGACCCGCCTAGATGCAGGTTTTCTGGAGACAAAAAATGTGGTAACCCTAAAGGTAGCAGCAGAACCTACAATTCAATGAGCTGCTCTATTAGCTGGCAGTGAATTTCGGTGTAAAGTGGTGAAATGTCGCAACTAGACCGCATAAGCCAGACAAGCTTATCAGCGGATTTTGCACTGGTTGCAAGCGCCTGCTTGGGTAAGCCGTTATGGGTTGCAAGGATGTTGAAAGAGTTCGACTCACTGAATGGCTGGTGGGATAAAAACGTAGTTACAGCTGACTGCTATGAGCATTTAATTCGTCGCCTTAACTATGTTAGGCCATCGGAAAAATCAAGGTGGGAGTAAAAAATGGCAAAAGAGGTTGACCGAGGGCAGAGCCCTGAAGTACAAATTGGTTTAATTGTCCCTCAGACGATCTTTGCCCGCTCGCATCAGTACTCTGTAGTCTCCTTGTGAGATAAGGCCTATACCATTGCATGACAGGTGAATGAGATTATCGGGCAAGATGAGAGGCGCTTGAGGAGGAGTCATTCAATAACATTGTCAAACGCTGACGAAAGGTTTAGTAATACAAGTTAAGATACCTAATCAAATTATGCAATCCTGCAAAGCTAATTGTACACTCAATGAGTTTACTGTTGATTCTTCTATCTTCGTACATAGAAAATAATCATACTTTTAGTAATGACTTTAAATGGATGTTCATTTAAATTCAATATTGGTAATAACTATAAGACGCACAATCGCTCCACAAGAAAAGCCTTATATAGGCAGTAACCTACAGGAGTGGGTGCACGCTGGAATTTTATCACTATCACTGACAACTACTTTCACGTAAAATTAACCTGAAAAACTAAAATTATTCTCATTACTTGTATTAATTGTTTGTATATTTATCATACTTCATTCAAAACGCTTTAATATCATGGCGATGCCTAACAACTTACTGCACCATCTGAGATTAGTATTCTTTAGAGAGTGCTTTTCAACTGGCTGCAGGCTTCCTGAAGAAGAGTATAATCTCGCATAGCAGTTGATAAGATTAGCGTACGTCAGTACTGATACTCTATCGCTTGTGACACGGAGAAAAAATGTAGCATTCCAGTAGCTGCCGTTATGGTTCGACGATGAGTTTTGAGCATGACAGAAAGGGGCAATCAAGGTGAACGATTGATAAGACGGTCCGAGGTAGGTGCCACTTGCTGCTCCTGGTGAGCAGTCAAAACCGTAATACAAGGCTCGTATAGGATAAGAAAGCTGCAGACCATCTAGTGTATATCCACTCGGAAATGAAGCTGCACACTTCACGCTAAAGTCGTGCGTCCAGCTGATACAGGCAGGCCACTCGCTGGTCAATGTTGGTTCTGAAAAATAGCCATTATCTTATCTATAATGTGACAGTATAGGCAGGGATTTAAGTATATATTTAGCCTAAATATTTAAAATAAAATATTTTGTAAAACTACTAAATAAACTATGCACACAATTTATTTAAATATATGTCAATATGTTTAATGAATTGATTTTAGCCTATATTTTGAATGTCGCCGGCCACTCGGCATGTACATTGGTGGTAGTATATTGAAAGAGTCCCATAATGGTTTTAAAGTGAGAGCCCTCTTTCTGCAAAAGTTCAGAGTTTGTAGCTCTATTGCCATCTCAAACTTTCCTTTTTTTAATCAATATTTTCTCAACTGTTAATGCATGCAATATTGTTAGTGGAAATGTGTTTATCACAATACAGATAAAGTGTATACTAATTAGCAATGAGGTTTTCTTTCGCAAGAAAGACGCTAATTTGCAAGCCGTTTAAGCACATTCATGAGAGAAGGATCAGGCGATTTCAGAAAAGAGCTAAATTCGCAATCAAGACCGCCCAGATTTTTACACAGATACCTGAATGTATTCGTAGTAACAAATACAACTAGGAAATCTGGTGAAGTTTTTAAAACGATTGAATTTCTGAATGTTAAATAATCTTGGATCCCGTCTTCTTTTAGTTCCTATATTTTCGGCCACCACTGTATACATCCAGGTACGGAGAAAATTGCAGCATATAAGCAAATGCAGAGAGAAAACAAAACCGAATTTATATAGGCATCGATCAGGATTCAACTTCAATACTCTGTCAATACAGCCCAAGCTGGATAAATACAATACATTCACATTTTTTTGTCTTTAGTGCCGATACCGTATTGGAATTTTGACATGGAATCCTAGATTATTCAGGTATCTAGGTATTTAATAGCATTTCAGATGTATATGTGCTTAATATCAATTATGTCTCGAGAACGAATTGAAAAATTCCGATGATCTAGACACAGTGTAATCTGGAAATGCACCTTGCAACTATTCGCGACTGTAGCTCAGTATTTGCATTGCTATTTTGATGGGATTCGAAACGCTCGGCACTTAACATTTGAGGTAAAGGCATACCAGATTATTTTTGTTCATGCAATACCAGAGGCACCATAATTTAGATAAGTTCATCGACTATGAATATATTCTATATATTCAAGCTAAGCTTGTTGTGATTATTTTCTGCTGCTCTTGTTATTTCATTCATTTAGGTAGATTCTAGATATTCATTTTATTGCCGTCTCATTTACTTTTCAGGACTCATCATGAGTTCTTAATTAGCTATGCATAAACCTTAAGGCTTTCAGAAGCTGAATCAGCCAGACTACGATTACGACAGCTATAGACATTAATATCGTGGTATTAATTTCAAACTCTAGAAAATGCGATTTTCCTAATTTGCAATTGATAAAGCGAAGCTGGCATCTAACTTAGCAGTCTCTTTCCTGCATAACACCAACATGGTCTTTATGACTTTGTGGAGTTACAGACGGTGATACGTGGTAGCAGTCGGTTAAGGTTAGGGCTTCAAATGCGTGATTATTGATTATTAATGGGGTTTTTATTACTTCTATAAAAATTTGCTCTTGGGTCTTTTGGCCGGTGCAATAAGCACTCAAACTTGGTGGACTCTCAGGCTAAGCTTGAGTGTAGCGGAAATCACGACTGCCTCACTGCAATACTTTTTAGTAACCTTCACTAACCTTTGGTGAATTAGCTCATGGACTTTATCATCTTTCACTTTCACTTCGGATATCAGTCCGACTATTCCTCAGGCTGAACAACCAGAAATATTGTCAGATAAGGCTAGGCATCGCACGACATACTGTCCTGACTCAAGCCGCATAGTTGCGCCTCATAACTACCTTCAATTTTCTCTAGAGTCGCCGTTAGGTTGTATTCTTTTACAGCTTGGATCTCTTGACTAACTGACATAAGAACATTCCTTGACTCAAATAATTTCGGAAAAGCTACAACAAAGCAGTTTCCTCACAGCATTGGTCTCCTGGTTCGCGTAAGTGGTTTTTTTGGTGATAATGTGCATCGAGGCACGTTAACACAAATCATAATGACACTTTTCCCTTACAGGACATGTAAAGTGCCTATCGACTAGAAACGCCTTGGCTATTTGAGGGCACATAGAAAAATGAAATAATGTTTTGATTATTACTTATGTAATTTTAATTAATAATTAACTTTAATTAATAATTCCGTGATTTTCATATATTGTCCGCGTTTTGATAGCCTAGATCCACTGAATCTATGAAGTGTCCAGCAAAGAATACTCTGCTTCAGTGAAATGCACTTGAGGCCCAGTGATTCTAGTTCGGCAGCTGCTGTGGCACTAGAAATGCGCCTTTAACAAATAAAGGTTAGGCGTAACAAGACCTACTGAGTAAATGGTTCACAGGATACTATGGACAGGGCTTACTAATCGTTCTTCGAGTCTACTAGGTGCTAAGATAAGGAATGAGTTTCATACTAGCACGAAGAAATCGTGCAGATAGCGATGTCTCTGTAAATGATATCTATAAGCTTTACTAAGGCTGGTATATATTTGGATTACTGAGTGTTAGCCAGTCTCTTTCTGCAGGTAGTCCACTTTGCCTGTAGCCATTCCTTTCGCCTTAACAACTTAAGCAGCAATTAGCGAACTTGATTTGAGAACGGTCAAAACATATATAAGCTATAATAATAATAATTCACTTGATAAAGCGCCCTCAGAGAACTCAATCTCTCTCTTGGGGCTTACATTCGCCGCAAAGAGAAATTCAATTAAATGGTGAGTAGTATCATGCTCTGAGAATATTCAAAACATATATGAGCTATAATAATAATAATGTATTTGAAAAAGTGCCCTCAGAGAACTCAATCTTTCTCTGGGTACTTCACATTAGCAGCAAAGAAAAATACAATTCAATGGTGAGTAATATCACGCTTGATAAACAAACAAAATGACTAACATTGTTAGTGGTGACATGCACAGGGTCAGCATGCAAATGTGGTTAGTGGCAGCATGCACGGTGTAAGCGTGCATAAGCATATGCAGGACTAATCACAGGGGCCCACTAAATTCTGTCCTAAAAAGGTGTTTTTAAGTTCTTTTTAAATGTGGTCAGGTCAGGAAACTTTCTGACACAGGTCGGGAGGGAGTTCCAGGCATTGGGAGCATACGAACTAAATGCACGGTCTCTAAAGGATTTAAGATTTGTACGAGCTATTTGTAGAATGTTAGAATCCGAAAAGCGGGTGGTACGATGCTTGGCCTGATGGAGGAGTATACCTAAGAGATAGCCTGGAGCCAAAGAATGAAATGCCTTAAAATTAAGCGACAAAACCTTGAAGTCAATCCGTTACTTGACTGGTAGCCAGTGCAGGTCGGCGAGAAGTGGAGTAATGTGGCAACTGCGACACTCACGTCAGACAAGCCTAGCTGTGGAGTTTTGCACCAGCTGCTATCGCCTAATCGCACATACTGGTAGGCCAGTAAGCAGTGAGTTGCAGAAGTCGAGACGGATGTCACGAATGCATGCACCAACTTGAACGTGGTATCCTTATCTAAACAAGCCCGAATTTCAGCAATGTAATGAAGCTGAAAATAGGCAAATTTTACTGTAGAGCTGATTTGGTCGTCTAACGAGAGGTCGCTTTAGAATATGACACCTCGATTTCAAGCTGATAGTAATTATGTACTTGATAAAGCGCACTCAGAGAAACCAGTGTCTTTATATGAGCTTTTTACATTTACTGCAAAGTTTAGACGATTAAATGGCCAGTGGTATCATGCTTAATAAAAAACCTGAATAGCATGATTGGGGGGTGACCGGGTCAGCATGCAAGTGGGGTTAATGGCCGCATCGAAATAGTGTCGGCACGCATAACCACACAAAGATCGAATCGCAGGGATCCACTAAATGCTGTAATAAATAGGCACGCTTTTTTCTGTTTAAACGTGGTCAAATCAGGAGATGTCGTGACAGAAGTCAGGAAGGAGTTCGAGGCCAAAAGCCAAGTGAAAATTTGCTTGCAGCTAAAACAGACAACTTTAAGTTCTTTCTAACGTTAGCATTTAATGTAGGTAAAAGCTGATGAAGCAGCGGCCTTTTCATAGCGGCAGAAGAGCCTTAATGGCTTTCCCATACTGCAAAGCATGCCACTTAACCCCTGACCCCTGACCTGGGCAAAGCACAGCCCACACTTTCCAATTCAGCTAAGACGGAGGGGCGCAGACACTGTTTCATCTAATACGTAATTTCTAACACTCTCCATAATAACAGCCACCTGCAGTCATTTGGTGGCAGTGAAATGCCCACAACTCACAATGTGTGGCATACCTTTGCCACCTAGCCGTAGATCCTCAAAATTACTTTCGATAGCTGCTGACAGGTCAAGCTGTTGCACTGCATGAAGTATCATAATTCCATTCGGTCATCAAGGCATATTATTTTTCTAACTCTTTCTTTCAGTTAAGTGCTCTCACTAAAAGCGGTGACTGATGTGTTCGTCTTATCCAAATTGAATCTGTCCTGAAGTGGCTGCTCAACGAGGATGCTTGCTAGCATTGACCGGCACAAAAGTGCAGCACTTACCAGGTTGCTGCATCGTGTAAGTGTTTTCAAATGCAACCATTTAAACAGAGCTGAATGAGAAATTAAGCACAACTTGTCAGTCATTTTTCCATTTGTATGGGTATTGACCGGGCTAAACTCCATTCGGTTACTTCAGCCTTATACCAAAACCAAAAAAAATTGTCTGCCGTATTTTTGTAGTTCCACTCGCTGAGTTTTGAAGCAATCCAACAAAGTAGCAGGTGACCGACATAGTTTTGACATAAGGCTATGTCTTTTTCTTACCCTTCATTGCAACAAGGATTGTCGATGGTAAAATTTTGAGTTTTAATATAATTGTACGCATTTGGGAAATAAAGTCTCAATCATTCAGGCAATAGCAAATATTCGGAGAAGTATTTTGATGTTACCGGAATGCTTGGGCTGTTGTTGCATAGCATCATGAAAAATAAAAGCAAAGTCTGCCTCCATGTTTAATGGCAAGTCAATCGTAATTTCTTCCATGCATTCCCAGCTAATCCTTTAGATTCTTTTTATCAACCAAAAATATATCAGAGGGGAAGTATATTGAACTTTTAGGCGCACTTTGACAAACACTCCCTTCGCTTTAGTTCTACGCTTACCTATCAGTTACCATTAAAATCTAGGAATCAAATTAGTTCGGTATTTCCACCCTAACAACAATCTTCTACGCGGCGAAATTCGCGAATGAAATGCCGTCATAAGAAAGACGGACTGCAACATATGCGATCTCGAGTTTGCTGAATGTGTCCGAATTTCCAAGCCTCAGCACTGAGCCTTCCCAAGCGCAAGCTCTCATGCTGTGGGTATCCATATGATATAATATATAATCTCAAAAGTTACTTATGCAATTTCTATAAGCATTCATACTGCTTACCATAATGCTGCGGCAAGCAAAATTAACAAATGAAAAACAAACGCGACGCGGGGAAAAAGCATCCATATGCTCTCTTCTTGTGTCTATATCCTTTCAACCGGCGTGTATACAGCAGATCATACAGCAGCAACAAGTAAAATATGCGAATGAGATAGCGGACACACGGAGCGGTGTGCGATAGCATCCTAGGCAGCCTATTGGGCCTTGTTTTGCTGTAGCTTACCGGTAGCCAGAGACGTTTCGCTGGCCGAGAAGGCCAGCAAGACGTACAAGATCAAAAAGGCCATTTAATTTGTAAATTTTCTCGTTAAGCTCTTGATTATCGGCTCGATTGTTTTCAACGTAGGCAAACGATATAGCGCGTGCATTGGATAACGGTGGCTACAGCTTTACTGCCTACAGCTTCATAGTTAGGCGGCCACTGTCGCCCAGATTTGGTCCTGGGGTTAGGCGTCTGACTGTGAGAAATAGAATATCAAGCTTGGCCCATTTTGGTATATTTAAAGCATTGGACTAAAGATTAGCTATTTATTTTTCAATTCTATAAGGCACTATGAAATTAAATTTTATTTATTTACTGCAAGTTTCACTCACTAGTAGCACGTCTCAATGGCAATCAACGATCGTTCACTTCAAGAGTTGGACCCACGACCTCAGTCTTGAATCATTATAATAATAATTCATATTTTATTGTACTGTAAGAGAAATTAATCTCCTTCTGGGCACCTTAAATTCGCTGCAAGTGAAGGATAATTGCGAAGTGCGGGTACCTTGCCTTCTTGGCTGTCAAGGCCAAAAACTGGGCAAGAACATGTTTTTTTTAACAAACCAACATGTACGTCACGATTCGCGTCACGAAAAACCGGGCTACAAGCAACACCTTTGAACTGATTGGGTTGGTAGTCCTGACCTACTGTACTAAAAACACTCCTTGAATGTATAGTGAACTTAAATTTATCTCCGTGTGTAACTCCGTTAAGCCTTAAAGACCATATGGGTGTTACGCAGGAGTGTTCTTTATAATCCACTCATAGCCAAAGTGGCTTTTTATACGCATTCGGTAGCCAATGGACTTCATCTCACGCAAAAAATAAAGCGGGAAGCATGGCATAGTCATGAGAGCAGTTGAGGTAGTTAGTAATCATGGAAGTAGCAGCTCAAAGACCGCTGAAAAGGATGAGATATAGTCGGCAGCAGGAGACTAGTTGTCGTTACCTAAGAATTTTGGAAGTGAGCTCCATAATCTCGGACCTGCAGACCTAAAGCGTCACCAACGGCCTTTAAGCAGAGGACTGCAACAGCTAATTTATTGTCCGAACACGACCTGGGTGTGCGAAGAGGCTGAAATCACTGCACCGTTCAGCTAGGTGTGAAAGAGCCAAATTGTGGCGGGCCTTGTGGTTCAGCTTCAGAACTTTGCTCTGTGTCCGTTGATCAACCGGCAGCTATATTAGCTCTTTTAGCAAAGGCTCTGCTAAGTCAAACCTCTGGGACTTGAAAACTAGCCTTGCTGCCATATTTATAGCAAGCTGCAGTGGCCTAGTTTCTTTTTTGCGAGCCCATCCTAATGAGATTTATATTAATCAACCGTGACGGAATAAAGAGCTCGTTATTTTTTTCGTTACAACTAATTTAGCTTTAAGCAAGCCGGACATTAAACCATATCACAAGGGCCAAGCCACAAAATCCAACGGTAGCCTCTCAAGCCTAGTCCGGGCACAAATTTGAATAATGATAATAATAATATTGCACTAGATGAACCGCCCTCAGAGAACTCAATCTCTATGTAGGCTCATAGCATCTGCTGCAAAGAGAAGCACGATTGAATGGGGAGTAATATCATGATTGAGAAACATGAATAAAGTGGTTAGGGTTACATGCACAGGGTCAGCATGCAAATGTAGTTAGTGGCAGAATGCATAGTATCAGCACTCTTTAACACATTGAGGACGAATCCCGGAGACCCACTAAATGCTGACCTAAATATAAGTTTTGTAAGTCTTTTCAAATTTGGCCAAGTCAGGGGATGTTTTTTGGCAAGGCGGGAGTGATTTCCATGCTGTGGGAGAATATTAGCTAAATGCATGGTCTCCAAAGGATTTAAGGTGTGTACGAGGTATTGGTAAACTGTTGGATTCCGAAAAGCGGGTGGTACGATGCTTGGCCTGGTAGGGGAGTAGATCTGAGAGATAGGCTGGAGCCGAAGAATGAAGTGACCTGAAAGTGACCGACAAAACCTTGAAGTCGATGCGTTGCTTGACTGGTAGCCAGTGCAGGTCGGCGAGAAGTTTTTTGGTGTGTAAACTGCGAAGTTCGCGACAGACAAGCCTAGCTGTGGTGTTTTGCACCATCTGTAATCGCCTGGTCGCACATGCTGGTAGGCCAGCAAGCAGTGAATAAGTGAATTCAAGACGGAATGTCACAAATGCGTGAACCAACTTAGACGTGATATCCTTATCTAAACAAGCCTGAATTTTAGCAATATTATGTAGCTGAAAGTTAGCAGACTTGACTGTGGAGCTGATGCGGTCGTCTAAGGAGAGGTAACTTTGGAACTTGACACCTAGATTTCGAGCTGAAGGAGATATGCTCGCAGAGCAAATTTTAGCATCAGCCTTTCCAATTTGTGAATCACACTGGGTTTGCCCAAAACTAGTAAGTTAGTTTAATCATCGTTTACTTTTAGAAAATGTGCTGCCATCCATGTACTGATGTCATCAATACATGCAGCAAGTGAGTTAGGAGAATTCGAGGTGCTCGAAGGTTGGGAGTGATCAAAGCGAAGGTACAACTGAGTGTCATCCGCATAGAAGTGAAAGCCTAGATTGTGCTTGGCAATCACATCAGCAAGAGGGAGAGTATAAACCGTGAAAAGAACCAGACCTAGCACAAAGCCCTGAGGTACCCCACATTTCAGAAGTACCTAGAATTATCTTTGTCCATTTAAGTCAATACTCTGTAGTCTCCCACTGGGATAGGACTTGAACCATCGCAGAGCAGTGCCAGTGATGGCCAGGCGAGATGAGGGGCACTCTAGAAGAACTTTGTGGTTGATATTTTCAAAAGTTGCCGAAAAATTTTGCGAAGCAAGTAGAGATACTCTACCTATGTCTGTATTCCTAAGTAGGTCGTTGTACACACTAAGCAATGCTGACTCTGTGGAGTCATTATTACTGAGAATACTTCTCTTATTCAGCGGGCAAACCTAACAAGCAAGCTACCAAGACTGCAGCTGCCTTGCCATAAGTGAACTGAGGCCAACATAATTTAGTCTTATTCGCTATTTCTACTCTGACGTATCTCAGTAATTTAAAGTATTCAATTAAATAGCAAGGCAAATATTATGGTAACTAAGTATTGCTGTCTAGCACACCCATTCACTGTATAGGCACGTTATTTACGACCTAGGCAGCCTTAGCTACTTTACGGTTTGTGCAATTTAAGCAAGTCGGAAGTGAATTGCAGCCTTTAGGATCATACGAGTTAAATGCACGATCTCCAAAGGATTTGAAGTTTGTACAAGGTATAGTTAAACGGTTAGATTCGGAAGAGCATGTGGTACGATGCTTAGCCTGGCTGGAGAGAAGATCTGATAGGTAGGCTGGAGCAAAAGAATGAAAGGACCTGAAAGTGAACAACAAAATCTCGAAGTCGACCCGTTACTAAACTGGGAGCCAGTGCAGATCGGCGAGAAGTGGTGTGATGGGGCAACTGCGATACTTACAACAGAAAAGCCTTGCTGCAGGCTTTTACACCAGCTGTAAGTGCCTCATTGCACATGCAGGTAGGCCACCAAGCAGTGAGTTACTGAAGTCTAGGTAGGTCATACCAAAAGCCTGGACCAACTTAAATGATGTTTCCCTGTCAAAACCACCTCAAATTTTAGCATTTTTATGTAGCTGAAAGTAGGTAGACCTAATTGTGGAGCTGATGTGGTCGTCTAATGAAATTTCACTTTGAAACATGGCACCTAGATTTCGTGCAGATTCAGCAGGAGATGTGCAGGCAGAGCCAATTTTGAGCGTTAGCCTTCAAATTAGCAAACTGGAACCAGTATCCAAGATTAAATTCCAAAAAATACATCAAGGTAAAAGGTCATTGAGATATTATGCGAAATAACTAAGCCTTCTCTCCTACATTGACTGTAACAGCAGTTGTACATCGCCCTCGACGAAAAACACTTCTCAAATGCTTTCTCTCGAGACAGAAGCACTAAGAAATAGAGTAAAATGTTAGCAAGATATTCTAATATTTTAATAATGCAAAATATAACGAGCTAGTAGAGGCGGTGCGGAGCTTGAAGGCGTCGAGGACACCTTCCTTTGTAGCCCGAAGATCAGAGTCGCGGAAGCTCTTACACATTTTAGCTCACAGACACTCTCGCCTCGCTACATCAGGCGCTACAGCGTTGCTGGTATATCGTGGAAATCTCTTGCGAAAATCAAAGTTCTTGCAATCATCATATACGTAAACCAGTATAGCCAAGGTCTGTTGAAAAGCGTTTTTTACCACAGTGTGTAAGAAATTACTTGCCTGTGGACATCAAAGGGCTTATTGGTAAGGGATGGGTCTGCAATGCCAGCAGAAGCTGAACTACGTTCTAAAGCTGCTAGCATTCTGCATGCATATGATCATGCTTAGCTAAATTCATTTCCATCTGTCTGATACATTCCTGGATGTTGTTAATATTAATGAATTTGACATGGAGCGCCCACAGATAAATCAATCTCTTTATAGGCACTTTACATTTCCTGCAAAGGCAGAGTGATTGAATGGCTAGTCGTAGCATGCTCAATTAACAATAAAAATAAATAATATGGTTAGTGGTGACATGCACAGAGTCGGAATGCAAAAAAGATTAGTGGCAGCATGCACAGTGTCAGCACGAATTAGCACTGAAAGTTTAATTTACTGGGACCCACTAAATGCTTCGATAAATAGACAAGTTTGCATTGCATTTTTTATGCGATCCAGTCGTGAGATGTCGGAAGTGATTATCAGGTATTGGGAGCATATGAACTAAAGACTCAGTCGCCAAAGGATTTGAGCTTTATACGAGGCATAGCTAAAGAAATATATTCCGAAAAGAATGTGGTACGATGCTAAGGATGGTGGGGGAGTAGATCAGATAGGCATGAGCCAAAGAATGAAGTGGCGTAAGCAACTAGGATACTACAGATGGCTATGAATATGGCTGCAAAGCTAGTTTAAAAATCCCAGAGGTTTGACCACGTATCTCCTTGCTAAAAGAGCTAGGATCGCAGCTAATTGATCAACGGATAAAGAGCACAGTTCTTTCGCTGAACCACAAGGCCCGCCATGGCTTAGCTCTTTCATACCTAGCTGAGCTGCTGCACCAGCTTCCACTCCTCGTGCCTTCAGGTCCAGTATGGACACTAATTTAGCTGTTTTATTCCTCTACTTAAAGACCGTTGGCGACGGAAGATTTAGCTCTGCAAGTAGTAAACTGTGACACTCGCCCACAATTATTGGGCAAGGACAACTAGTCTCCTCCTGCCGACCATGTCAAATCGTTTCCACATTTTCTGAGCTGCTACTTACATGCTACTCATTTCCTCAACTTCCTGGCTCTCTCCTCTGCTTTGGTTCCCACTTTCTCTTTGTTGTAGGCGATAAAGTTTGTTGGCTACCGAGTGGGTACCGAAAGCCGCTTAGGCTGTGAGTACATGGGTTACACAAAATTCTCCAGTGTAACACCCATGCAGTCTTTGTAGAGTTACAGACGGAGATACATTACATTGATTTATAAAAATGGATAACAGAACCTTGAATTTGATGCTTTGCTTGACTGGGACTTCGTGAGTGGGTGGGCGAGAAGTATTTGCATGATTTGGAATCTACGACGCTCACGACAGACGAGCCTTGCTGTAAAGGTTTTACACCAGCTGTAAGTGCCTGCTTGCACAGGTCTATAAACCAGAAAGCAAAAATTGAGACTAGATGTCACAAACTCATTGATACATTAAGATGTGGTATCCCTCTCTAAATAGCTCCGAATTTTAGCAATGTTACTTAGCTAAAAATATGCAGACTTGACTGTGGAGCTGATGTGGTCTTCAAATGAAGGGTCACTTTATAAAATGATACTTCGATTTCTCGCAGATTCAACAGGAGATGTGTAGTTCCGATTTTAAGTGCTTACATTACCATTTTCTGGATCGGACTTGCTTGCCCATAACTAATAAGTTGGTTTTATCATCATTCAATTTGATAAAGTGTGCTGCTATCCATGTACCGATGTCATCAATAATGTCATTGCTGCTGCTGCTCAGGCTTTTAAGTGATGAATTAACAAAAAAGTGAAGAGCAGCATTCTCAGTTGTCAAGATCAGAGGCTGTCTCTTGTGAAATTCCTCCATCGTCAAGAGCCGCCGTGA
This sequence comes from Cristatella mucedo, assembly GCA_009760855.2. Taxonomy (NCBI): domain Eukaryota; kingdom Metazoa; phylum Bryozoa; class Phylactolaemata; family Cristatellidae; genus Cristatella; species Cristatella mucedo. The sequence goes on from WPIO01000164.1 coordinate 502,584, forward strand.
GCAATCTTCATCATACATCGCTGACGCTTGTATTTTGAATCGTGGCTTAATTTGCAATAAATTCTTAGTTATAGGTGACTTAATAACTGAAAAATCGATTATATCTGCTTGCCACGACATAGATTTAGACAGAACTCGGTTACTTGCCCAAATAGTAACAATTTTCTTCCACTTTTAACTTTCTCCTTCTTTCATAATCCTAGATCAGTCGACACTGTTTGTGAATTCGGCGTTACTGCAAGTTTATTCTTTATGTCTAAGCTGTTTCAAATCCTCCCAAGCCATTTTTGAAGGTATATGACAATCAGCTGCCAGTTGTATCGCCTTCCTGTGGGAAGAGCTACTAGCGTTTCTTATCAGTTGCAAAATTAAATTCCGAAATCTGAAGTTTGTGGGAACATTGTACGTAGAAATGATACGGCTAAGATCTTTTAAAGCTTATCAGCTTGCTGTTGATTGCAGAGCGTAAGTAAATATATTCCTATGGACATCTAAACTTTACAGCTTGGGGCTTGGTCACCCTGGGCTAGGTGGCAGCTAAAGATTAAATTTTTACTAATAATCTTCTAACTAGTTACGAGTTTGCCTACCTACTATTGCTTTGTTATCATCGCTCAAATGCTTTATTGGATGCGATGGCTCTTTCGAATGTTCGTGAATTATGCATAAACTTTAGAACGGCGCACAAAATCGATGATGTGACTGTGACCCGTGTAGCCTCTTGTTTTTTATTAGGTGCAGTGTCTAGCACAGCCCTAAGCGATCTACTTCAAGCATTGCTGTGAATCTCACTAACTTAGTAGTAATAAGGCTTGCTTTTATTCCGGCGGCCAAACTTTAATCTTATTTTTGTAATCCTTGCTCACTGGGATAGAAGTATTTAATAATTGGCATTTCTTAAAAAGGCCTCGACCTGCCTGCCTTGACAGATATTTAACTACAAACCAATCAATTCCCACAGTATTCACAATGCGACCCAATCAAATCTTATGACTGAGTAAGAGCAATCAAATACTTTTTCTGATATTTCATACCGTATGCAGTATCATCCAAGAACAAATTTTTTCGAAATCTTTGTTTTATGTTTATCCGACAGTATGCTAACCTGACAGTAGCCTATTTCCTTAAGTTCCTCCTTAATCTCATATATTTATGATCTAATTTTTATTCAGTAAGCAAGTAATCAGTCTTTCCACCTTGTGTGTTATTTTAGCATTCATTTCGATAACTTCTCTGACACCTTCAGCACTGGATTTCGTGCATTCACTGACTAATTGTCGGTTGTCGCTCAGGTGTGTGACCCTACTCACATCAACGGTCGCACTTGACCTATTTGTCTCACACAACTGCACATTGTCTTCACCAATTATTACCAACTGTTGCTTACCTGACCACATGCGGATATCACTTAATCTAAAATGTGTATCTTCCTCCACCTCCTCTAAAATCACGTGTGAATCGCAAAACCTCAACACTCTTGACATCTATGCTGTCCGTGCTATAATATATGCCTTCCCTCTGCTGATGAATCCTCTTTAGACCTGTCGTTATTGGTAGACAGCTACATTACGAACCTAGCTGACACGCTCATCAAGTTAGTACCAATGACTAGGCACACTGTGTGCAATCGCCCAGACATCCTATGGTTTACCACAGACACGAAACTAGCTAGGTGTACTAAGCCTAAACATGCAAAGCGGGAAAAAAAGATCAGCACGGACTGTCCATCGACAGGCATACGAGGGCTACTGTATATCGTACCAATCAACCCAAGCAAAGGCCAAGTCTAGCTTGTATACAAACATCGCTGAATCACCGATGCACAATCTAAAAATGGTGATGTCGACGATCAACCATCTTCTCAACAGCTACCTGATTAGCTCCTTACCAAATGGACCGTGTGATGATCTATCTTATCTAGCTGATCGCTTTTCTAGCGTTTTCGTCAAGAAGATAGACAAGACTGTAGACAAGACTATAGACAAGAAGATAGACAAGACCAAGGAGTCCATCCCTACGATGGCTGCATCGACCTGGAATGCTGTCGCTCAATTCCTTGCAGCACCTCAACCGTCTACATTCAAGTAGGTTACTAGTGACCTCGTCCTGAAATTTAAATCCGAATTGAAGAAGACGACAAGTCCTTTGGACTATATCCCCACAGTCCTGCTTCTACAATGCATTGATTTCATGCTGCCATGCACGACTAACCAGGCATGCATGACTATTATTGTGTCATTAGCATCAGGTTAAGTCATGGCTCTTTTCAGAAAGGCTGTAGTCAGGTTATTCCTCGAGACAGCCACTTCTGACCAAGAGGAATGAAGCAGCTTCCGCCCAATATCCTTTCTATCGTATCAAAGATGCTGAAACGAGTCGCGGCACCCCAACTAAACCCGTGTACTGAAACTTCAAATCTTGCAAGTAAGATCTATTCTGGTTTTAGAGCTACATCCTTTTCTCACCGACCTGCACAGGCTACCGGGCAAGCAACGCATCGAGATCAAGGTTTTGTCGCTCACTTTTAGGTCGCTTCATTCTTTGACTCCAGCCAGCCAGTCAAACCTAACGCTCCATCGGGCTACGTATCCTACCACTCTCTTTTCGGAATCTAGCTGTTTAGCTGCTCCTCGTGCTAATGCCCAATCCTTTTGAGACTGCTCCTTCAGTTCGTAAGCTGCCTAAACCTGGAACTTGCTTTCGACTTGAGTCACGTCATTCCCAGACTTGACCGCATCTAAATAGAAACGGAAAACGAACCTATTTATGTCAGCATTTAGTGAGTCCTTGGGATTCGACCATAATTTGCTTATTCGTGATGACAAGGTGCATGCTGCCACTAACCATATTTGCATACTGACCAGTGCATGTCAACCCTAACCTTATTATTCTTGTGGTTTTTTAACAGGCCACCACTAACCATTCAATCGCGTTTTCTTTGCAGCAAATCTTAAGCGCCAAAAAGAGATGGAGTTATCTGAGGGCCCTTTATCCATTGTGCTATTATTATTATTATGGCCCTGTAGACGCTATCGGGAATAGCCTCTATATAGCGTGGTTCTCAAAATTTAAAATGCTGCAACCCTTAGTACAATTCTGCAGGCTGTGGTGACCACCAACCATAAAATTGTGATGTGCAAAATGTGGAAATGGGTATTTTCCAGTGGTATTAGGTAACCTCATGTAAAGGGTGATTCCGCCCCCAAAATGTTGGCGACCCACAGGCCGAGAACCACTGGTCCACCGAGTACAATAATACCTGGCAAATTAAATATTTTTTTTATTTTCGCCCTTCTTAAATATAATCATAATTATTGCAGCAGCATTGACTCTTGTCCTATGATATTCTAAAAAGTAATAGTCAAGTCAACTGTTAAAGAAAACAGCTGTAGACGGAGAGAATTCAAGCCACTTCCTCCAAGTCTTCATTCCCGTTTTCCTACCAAAGGTACTGGAACCAATCGTGTAAGATCAGCTTAACTCATTTATTGAAACTGTATAACCCAGCGAGTAAGCTCTAGTCTGGTTTTAGAGCCGATCGCTTCACGAAGACAGTATGCTGCTGGTATACAACGAACTAGTTTGAAATGCAGACTTAAAAAGAGCATCACTGCTTGCTTTGCTTGATCTTTCAGCAGCTTTCACTAATATTAGCAAATTAACAAATCTAGCTTCTATGGAAAAATTGTTGAATCACAGATGCTCAATGCAAAAATGCTGATGTCGACAATAAGCCATCTCCTCAACCGTTCCCAGATTAGCTCCTTTCCTGATGATCCTTGTGATGATCTAGCCGATCGCTTCTCTCGATTCTATGTGCAGAAGATAGACAAGATCAAGGAATCCATCACTGCGATGACAACCTCCTCACTAGAATGCTGTTCCTCGGTTCCTGGCTGCACCTCATTGTCTGCATTTAAGCAGGTCATTAGTGATCTAGTCCTAAAGTTCTTATCTCAATCAAAGAAGAGAACAAGTCCTCTGGACCCTATTCCCACTGTCCTGCTCCTACATTGCATTGATCTGCTGCTGCCATGCATAACTAACATAATTGTTATGTCATTAGCCTTAGGTCATGTCCCAGCACCTTTCAAAAAAGCTGCAGTCAGGCCACTTCTCAAGAAAGATACACTAGACCAAGAGAACCTAAGCAACTAGCGCCCGGTCTCCCTTCTGTTATTCCTATCAAAGACACTCGAACGGGTCGTGTCAGACCAGCTAAACTCGTATATCGAAACCTCACACCTTGCTAGTAAGTTCCAGTCTGGCTTTAAAGCTAATCACTCCATGGATTCAGCATTGCTTTGGGTATACAACGACCTACTTAGGAATGCAGACATGGGTAGAGTGTCTCTGCTTGTTTTGCTTGATCTTTCGGCAGCTTTTGATACCATTGATCACAAAGTTCTTCTAGAGCGCCTCTCATCTCGCCTGGGCATCACTGGCACTGCTCTGCAGTGGTTCAGGTCCTATCTCAGTGGGAGACTCTAGAGTATTGACGTGAATGGACAAAGATCATCTGAAGTACCTCTGAAATAGGGAGTACCTCAGGGTTCCGTGCTAGTCCTGGTCCTTTTCATGGTTTATACTCTCCCGCTTGCTGATGTGATTGCCAGGCTTTCACTTCTATGCAGATGACACTTAGTTGTACCTTAGCTTTGATCTCTCCCAGCCTTCGAGCACCTCAACTTCTCTTAACTCACTTGCTGCATGTATTGATGACATCCGCACATGGATGGCAGCAAATTTTCTAAAACTAAACGATAATAAAACTAAATTACTAGTTACGGGTGAATCCAGTGTGATTCAGAGATTGGAACGGCTGACTCTCAAAATTGGCTGTGACAGCATATCTCCAGTTGAATCAGCTCGAAATCTAAGTTTCATGTTCCAAAGCGACCACTCGTTAGACGATCATATCAGCTCCACAGTCAAATCTGCTTATTTTCAGATTCATAACATTGCTTAAATTCGGGATTTTTTAGATAATGAAACCACGTTCAAGTTGGTCCATGCATTCGTGACATTCCGTCTCGACTTCTGCAACTCACTGCTTACTGGCCTACCAGCATGTGCGATCAGGCGATTGCGACTGGTGCAAAACTCCACAGCTAGGCTTGTCTGTCGTGAGCGTTGCAGTTGTCACATTACTCCACTGTGGTACAATGTGTATGGCCTATCTACTCTGGAGGATCCTGAGTATTGATGTGGATGGACAAAGATCATCCAAGGAACCGCTGAAGTACATGGTACCTCAAGGTTCGGTACTTAGTCCGGTGCTTTTAACGGTTTTCAATATCCATCTTACGGATGTAACTGCCTAGCGTAACCAGGCATGCATTTTTATGCAAGCTTCACTTTGTAGTCACTCTTTCTGCTTGTATAGCTGGAATCTACACTTCAACGGCAGCAAATTTCTTGGTGTTATATGATGATAAACCACCTTACGAGTTATGGCTAGCCAAATTTGATTCCAAAATTGAAATACCTTAGCTCAGCTCAAAATTGGCTGTGCCAGCTTACTTATCGATCATAATAATAATGCACTTGATAAAGCGTCTTCAAAGAACCCAATCTCTTTCTATGCGCTTTACCTTTGCTATTGAATGGTGAGTATTATCATGCTATATAAACAACCTGAATAACACGATAAGAACTGACATCCATAGGGTCGGCATGCTGGGGCAGTTAGTGGCAGTATGCACAGTGTCAGCATGCATAGGCACATGAAGGACGAATCAGTGGGACCCACTAAAGGCTGTCCTAAACACGTGTATTTTTAAAATCTTTTTAAATGTGGTCGAGTAACGGGAAGTGGAGACGCAAGTCGGGAGTGAGTCCCAGGTTTTGGTAGCATACGAACTGAATGCAGGCTCTCCTAAACCTTTGAGGTTTGTACGAGGTATCGTGAAATATTGGATTCAAAAAACGGTTGGTACCATGCTTGGCCCTGTGTGGGCCTAGACCTGAGGGATAGGCTGGAGCCGAAGAATGAAGTGAACTAACAGTTAGCGACGAAAACTTGAATTCGGTCTGTTGATTGACTGGTAGCCAGGGCAGGTGTATAAGAAATGGCGTGAGGTGGCAACTGCGAAGCTCATGACAGACAAGCCTAGCTCCAAATGTTTGCACCGGCTGTAAATGTCTGATTGAATATGCTGGTAGGCCAGCAAGCAGTGAGCTATAGAAGTCAAGACGGGATGTCACAAATACCTGGACCAACTTGGGTGTGGTATCCTTATCTAAACAAGCCCGAAATCATTTAGACCCTATTCCCACTTTCCTGCTCCTACCTTGCAGAGATGTGCTGCTGCCATGCATAGCTAACAGCATTAGTATGTCATTAGCCTCAGGTCATGTCCCTGCACCTTTCAAAAAAGCTTTATTCTGGGCCACTTCTTAAGAAAGTGACACTAGACCAAAAGAACTTGAGCAACTACCTCCCATTATCCCTTCTACCATTACTATCAAAGACACTGGAACGGGTCGTGGCAAGCAGCTAAACTCGCATATTGAAATTTAAAAACTTGCCCGTAAGTTTCAGTCTGGCCTTAGAGCTAATCCCTCTACACATTCAACACTGCTTGTGATGCACAGCGACTTACATAGGAATGCAGACATAGGTAGAATATATCTGCTTGTTGTGCTCGATCTTTCGGCAGCTTTTTATGCCATCAGCCACCAAGTATTTCTAGAGCTCCTCTTATCTCGCCTCATCTCATCTCGATCTTTTGGCAGCTTTTGATACCATCGATCACAAAGTTCCTCTAGAGCTAATCTCATCTCGCCTGGGCATCACTGACACTTTTCTGTAATGGTTCAGGTTCTATCTCTGTGGAAGACTCCAGAGTATTGACGTGAATGGACAAAGTTAATCCTAGATAGTTAATCAGAAAATAGGGAACGTCAGGGCTCCTTGGAAAGTCCGGTTCTTTTCCCTATTTATAAACTCTCTATTGCTGATGTGATTTCCAAGCAGTCCAGGCTTTTACTTCTATGCAGTTGACACTTTGTTGTACCTTTGCTTTGATCCGTCGCAGCCTTCGAATTCTCGTAATTCTCTTAATGCATTTATGAAGAACATCAACACATTAGTGGAAGTAAAATTTCTAAAACTAAACGATGTTAAAACTAGCTTATAAGTAATGGGCAAACCCAGCGTGATTCATAAATTGGAATAGCTAACGCTCAAAGGTGACTCTGCTAGCATACTCATAGCATCATACTCATAGCATACATATATCTCCTGTTGAATCAGCTTGAAATCTATGTGTCATGTTCCAAAGTGACCTCTCATTAGACGACCTCGTCAGCTCCGCAGTCAAGGTTGTCTACTTTCAGGTACATTAGATGGCTAAAATTCGAACTCTTTTAGACGAAGATATCACGTCCAAGTTGGTCCATGCATTTGTGGTATCCCGTATTGACTTCTGTAACTTACTGCCTGCTGGCCTACCGGCATGTGCAATAACGTGCTTTCCGCTTTTGCAAGACTCTGCATCTAGGTTAGTCTTTCGTGAGCGTCGCTGTTGCCACATCACACCACTTATCGCCGACCTGCACTCGCTAACAGTTAAGCAACGGATCAACTTCAAGCTTGTGTCGCTCACTTTTAGTTCACTTCATTTTTCGGAACCAGCCTATCTCTCAGATCTACTCCCCCACCAGACCAAGCATCGCAGCACCTGCTTTTTGGAAATCCAACAGTTTACCAATACCTCGTACAAACCTCAAATCCTTTGGAGACCATGCAATCAGTTGGTATGCTACCAAAGCCTGGAACTTACACCCGACTTCCGTTACAACATCCCCTGAAGTTACCGCATTTTAAAACATCTTAAAAATTTACAAATTTCAGACCTTTAGTGGGTCCCTGTGATTCGTCCTGTATGTGCTTATTCATCCTGACACTGTTCATAATGCCACTAGTCACACTTGCATGCTGACCCCGTGCATGTCACCCCTAGGCATGTCAGTAGTGTGGTTTATCAAGCATGATAGTACCCACCATTCAATCTCGTTCCTCTTTTCAGCAAATGTAAAGCACCTAGAAAAAGATTGAGTTCTCGATGGCACTTTATCAAGTTGATTATTATTACCAATATCATTTTAGCTATGTTATATACCTTAAAGTAGGTAGACTTGATTCTGGAGCCGATGCGGTCGTCTATGGGGAGTTCACTGTCGGTATAACACCTAGATTTTGAGCTGATTGAACAGGAGATTTGCTGGTAGAGCCAATTTTCGGCTGCAGCCTTTCCAAATTTCGGAATTACACTGGCTTTACCCTTAACTAATAAGTTAGTTGTATCATCGTTTAGTTTGAGAAAATCTGCGGCCATCCATGTGCTGAGGTCATCAATACCTGCAGCAAAGGAGTTGAGAGAATTCGAGGTGCTTGAAGGCTGGGAGGTATCAAAGCAGAGGTACAACTGAGTATCATCCGCACGGAAGTGAAAGCATAGATTGTGCTTGGCCATCACATCAACAAGAGGGAGAACATAATCCGTAAAAAGTAGCGGACCTAGCACGGAGCCCTGCGATACCCCATATTTCAGAAGGACCTCGGATGATCTTTCTTCATTCATTTCCATCGTACTTCCTATGAATTATTAACGAAGTATGTGTTACGTTCTCGAGTGACGTTTTATTAAATCACCGCCCCTGCTCCTTGGTCAATGCTGAGTGAAAACAACTCTGCCTTGCATAAACACGATACCACAACTAAATTGGTCCGTGTGTTTGATTTATGACATACAGTCCCGATCCATGTAACTCACTGCTTGTTAGTCGACTGGCATATGCAATCAGTTGCTCACTGCTAGTGCCAAACTCTGCAACCAGGCTGGTCTGTTTTGAGTGTAGCAGTTGCAACATCAATAGTTTTCTTGGTGACCTGAACTGGTTAACATTCCAGCTTCGCATCGCCTTCAAGGATCTGTTAGTCACTAAAAGGTCCCACCAGTATTTACCTACCGTCTACCTATCAGGTCTAATGCCTCCCCAATACTGAGAATCGTACCATCTGCATTCTTGAATCAAATCATTAACACAGATGTTGTAGGTACCCCAAATCTGTTAAAGACTGAGCCTTTAGTATGTGTTTTCACACAGATTGGATGTCCCATCTGATTAGTGTTATGACCTGCCCACGATTTACGATATTAGTACGTTATGGGTCATTGCCTTTCATGGCCTTGGTGTTCCCCCTAGGGCAAATTTGGCTATGGATTATTGCAGTAATAACATTCATAGTAATAATAATGCAATTCCATAGCACCTTCATAGATTGCAATCTCTTTCTGGGAACTGCGATACAAGGAAGTCATTTTCGAATAGTTAGCTGCAGCAAGCTTTATTAACAACAAGTGTAACACGAATAGAGGCGACACGCACATGGTCATCGTGCAAACTTGGTTGGAGATTGGCATGCTCGCTTTCCGTGCACACAAGCACGTAAAAGATAAATCAAATGGACCCACAAAACGCTGCGATAAATAGGTGAGTTCTTAGTTTTTTAATTTGGTAAAGTCAGGGGATGTCGTCAAGCAAGTCGGAAGTGAGTTCCAGGCTTTGGGAGGATGTGAACTAAAGGCACGGACTCCAAAGGTTTTGAGGTTCCTATTAGGTACATGTCGAATATTACATTCCTAAAAGCGGGTGGTATGCTTAGCATGGTGGGGCAGTAGATAGGATAGAGACTAAGAATGAGCAGAACTAAAGGTTGCTGACAGAACCTTGAAGTCAACGCGTCGCTTGATTGACAGCCAGTTCAAGTCAGCGAGCACTGAAGGATCGCATTTGAAGACGATTCGAATATCCTATAATAATATTCCTATTTTGTAGCGGTCTCCTACTAATGAACAGATAACAAAGGATACACAAAAATATACACGAATAAGTACTTGAATATACACACAAATGAGAACTACATTAAGGTGGATTGAAAACTGAATAAAATTTTTGATTATTGATATTGCAGTGGATATCTTTTGGGTTTCCGCACCACTAAATTTCTTTTCTATCGTAAAAGCATTGTAGGAGTTTCAAGGCTCTGTTTATGTGCTTTCATAACAATTAAACGTGATTGTAGCCATTGCATTTCTTCCTCTCGGCAATTACACTGTATTACCTTTATCACTTTTCATTCTTCATAACTAGAACTTATATTATCACTGCTTCTTCAAAGTCTTCATCAACCTTAATTTTAATATTGGCACGAAAATTTTTTTATAAGATTTGCATTGAATCTTCTACTAAGATTTAGCCAGCGCTAGTGAGCGGGGCAAAATTTGAAAAGAAAGGATGATTTTCAGCATCTCCTTAAACGTAACTGATACGACATTATCTGGCCGTTCGGAAGAAAAATAGTCGGTCGGAATACGCAAAATAAAAAAAATTAAAACAATAACGCCACAAAATTTGCTTTTGTAATTGTATACTTTGATCCTGTGCACAATATTTTTTAGGTTATAGGAACATTTTCTTAGTTTTTGGTCTACTATATCTTAGCGTTTGGTATCGACTTGAGCTATCATATTCTTTCGTTGGCGTAATTGGCGATTTCTTAGCTAATTTCACCATGTCCATAGTTAACGTTGTTAGGCTTTCACAATTCTCAGAGTCTGAATCGGCATTCAACTTTTCCTGTACGACTGTCGGTGCATTTGTTTCAAAGTTACTACAAAAAATTAAGTAAACTGTTGCATTCTCTGTAACTTGCGTATTGACTTCGCGAGACACGGTAAACGTGACTGGTGAGCATGGTAAAGAAGAATTTACCAGGACAAGCCAACATCTAGTGCACATTAACTCATTGATTTAAGTTTAACTTTAGCGTCACGGCTCTCTTTGGCATAGTTAATTAGCCGCCTTATTTCGTATTAGATGCTGCCCAACTTCGCAACTCGTCTGTCATGTCTCCTATAGAACAGCTGGCGACATTAGTGAATGAGGGTGGTCGAGGCTTTGTGGGCAGGTGGTCGACCTTGTTTCTTGGGCGCATCAGTGTTAGCAAAAAAAGCTGCAGCAGACGACGAAAGAACCGAGAAGTGTCGGTGTAGCCGACAGAGCCTGGATTTAGTCGATACAGTAGTCAAAGCTTCTCGTATGCGGTACCTAGCAACGAAGGAAACACTGGAAGAATGTACATTTGTAGTAATTTACCTCATTTGCATAACGCCGTATAGGAACTGTATCTCGATTCAGGCTCCTCGCATATCCCACGGGGGTTCGAGCCAATGACGTTGGCCATACCTTGGTCTGGGCAAGCACCGTAACCACTTGAACGAACTAGTGCTATCTTGCAGAGCCCCGCGGACTCATATATCTCGGGTGCTCAAACGTGAGGTATGATTCTCTGTGGGTTTCCTTTTTCCAAAGGCTTCTAGAGAGTCAATATCAACGCTAGTGATTCTATTCCTAGCATCAAATGCCAGTCAAGTACCAACGCCTCTAGGTACTATAGTACTCAAAGGCTCAAGGGAAACCTTGTGTCAAAGGCCTTAAGTCATCGAATGCATGACCTGTGGTGTGGCCTATCAGGCTCGAGTCAGTCTCGCTTCAATGGTGAGGTAGGAGTAAAAGGCTTTTTGCTGAAAATTATGTACCTCAGGCCTATATAAATGTGCTAGCAGTCCATCGATCGATCTCAGAGCCTGGTCCTCAGGTGCTCATACGCAAACCGCAACTATCTGCCGCTTTCTTTTGCTGTGGGCTGCTGCTTGTTCTTAACAGACACGTAGCATCTCTTTCAGTTTTTTTTTAATATGACTCCACGCAATTTGTGTTCTCTTTGAGAGATACACGCAAGACATTACTAGTTGACCGTACTGTGAGTCCAACTGGAGTAAATGCGTGATCAACTTGTAGCGTAACCCTAGCCTTGGCTCAATTTCTGCTCGAACAGGAACTGCTCGGCGTGGATGAACTCCTTTGCCCTGGAGCAGTGAGCCAGAGAGGAGCACCACCAGTGGGGTGGGAGAGCAAGAGCATAAGAGCGAGCAAAGAAGCTCTAGTGGACCAGCTGCAATGATTCGGCCCTTAGAATCGGTCCGCTATAGGCAGAAGTGGCTGATCGATGTTGGCTGGCCTCTCAACCTCTGCCATAACTCTGCCCAAAAATAATCGTTTGGAACATTTTTCGATACAGGGCCGCTCACCCTGTAGTCGGGTGACGGTATTAGTTCCTTAGTGTAATGGCCTACGGCGCCTGGCCCAATAACCTAAGCTCTTGCCCCACCATCTAGTCGAGATATTTAATAGTAACAGTAATAATAATACTAATAATACACTAGATAAAGCACCCTCGGAGAACTCAATCTCTTTTTCTGGGCATTTTACATATGCTTCAAAGGAAACACGATCAAACAGCTTCCTAAATTGTGACAGCTTCACTAAGAAGACTGATTCAACAGCTTACCATCACGTCCGATTCTTACCTGTGACTTGGACCTGTCTTCCACGGTGGCTTGCAAAACATTAAACTAACACGCTAATTGTATGCTAGTTTTCTCTTGGCTAGATTATGGTAATTTCTTTTTTGCTAGAATTCCGAATAATAATAACAATATTGCACTTGATAAAGCGCCCTCAAAGAACTTAATCTCTTTCCAGGTGCTTTACAATTGCTGCAAAGTGATATGCAAATGAATAGTAAGTAAAATCATGCTTGAAAAACAAGCAAAATAAATAATATGGTTAGGGGTGACATGCACAGGGTCAGCATGCAAATGTGGTTAGTGGCAGCATGCACAGTGTCAGCACGCATAAGCACATGAAGGACGAATCACAGGGACCCACTAAATGCTGTATTAAATTGGTATGTTTTTAAGTTTCTTTTAAATGTGGTCAGGTCATGGAATGTTCTGACGCAGGTCGCGAGGGAGTTCCAGGCTTTGGGAGCACTAGAGCTAAATGCACGGTCTCCAAAGGATTTAAGGTTTGTACGAGGTATTTCCAGACTGCTGGATTCCGAGAAGCGGGTGGTACGATGCTTGGCCTGATGGGGAAGTATATCTGAAAGATAGGCTGGAGCCATAATAATAATAATAATATAATAATATTGCACTTGATAAAGCGCCCTCAGAGAACTTAATCTCTTTCTAGGCGCTTTACATTTGCTGCAAAGTGATACGCAACAGAATAGAATAGCCATAGAATGAAGAGACCTAAAAGTGAGCGACAAAACCTTGAAGTCAATCCGTTGCCTCACTGGTAGCCAGTGCAGGTCGGCGAGAAGTGGAGTAATGTGGCAAATGCTACGCTCACGACAGACAAGCCTAGCTGCAGAGTTTTGCACCAGCTGCAATCGCCTGATCGCACATGCATGTAGGCCAGTAAGTAGTGAGTTGCAGAAGTCGAGACGGGATTTCACGAATGCATGGACCAACTTCGACGTGGTATCCTTATCTAAAGAAGCCCGAATTTTAGCAATGTTATGAAGCTGAAAATAGGCAGATTTGACTGTGTAGCTAATGTGGTCCTTCTAACGAGAGGTCACTTTGGAATATGACACCTAGATTTCGAGCTGATTCAACTGGAGATATGCTGCCAGAGCCAATTTGGAAAGTCAGCCTTTCCAATCTCTGAATTACACTGGGTTTGCCCATAACTGGTAAGTGTGTTTTATCATCGTTTAGTTTTAGAAAATTTGCTGCCATCCATGTGCGCATGTCATCGATGCATGCAGCAAGTGAGTTGAGAGAATTTGAGGTGCTCGAAGGCTGGGAGGGATCAAAGCAAAGGTACAACTGAGTGTCATCCGTATAGAAGTGTTCGCATCATCAGGTCCTGTGTGGACAATAAATTATCTGTCCCATTCCTCCGCTTAAAGACAGTTGGCTACAGAAGCTTTAGCTCTTCAGGTCCTAGACTGTGGAACTCGCTTCCACAATTCTTACTCAACGGCATCTACTCTCCAACTGCCGACTATGGCACATCTTTTTCAGCGGTCCTGAACTGCTACTTATATGCTACTCACTATAGGTGTATGGTTTACCTCAACTGCTCTCCTAACTCTGCTATGCTTCCCACTTTCTCTTTGTTGCGTGAGACAAAGTCTCTTGGCTACTGAATGCGTACCGAAAGCCGCTTAGGCTGTGAGTGTGCTATACAAAACTCTCCTGCATAACACCCACATGGTCTTTTTGACTTTGTGGAGTTACTGACGGAGACACATTACATACATACAAGTGAAATAGATTGTGCTTGGCAATCACATCAGCAAGAAGAAGAAGTCACTGGGCCAAGATGTGGCTGGCTATGGATGTGACTGGAAGACTAGTCTGCAAATCGCAGAATTTCGGCCGTGTGTTTCTCCTGCTAAAACAAGTATCATGGCTGCCAGTCGATCAACGGATACGTAGAGAAAATTTCTTACTGACTTTCAAATCCGGCCACGGCTCAACTTCTCCAAACCTAGGTAAACTGATGCACCAGTGTCAGCCTCCTCGTGTCTTCAGGTCCTGCATGGACAATAAATTAGCCGTTTCATTCCTCCACTTAAAGACCGTTGGCGGCAGAAGCTTGAGCTCTGCAGGTTCTAGGCTGTTGAACTCGCCTCACAATTCTCATGCAACAATAGCTACTCTCCTGCTGCCGAATACGGAAAATTGTTTTCCAGCGGTACCTGAGCTGCTACTTTCATGTAAATCACTACCTCTACTGCTCTCCTGACTATGCTTCCCACTTGCTTTGCTTAGCGAGATGAAGTCAGCTGGCTACCAAATGTATACCAATAGCCGCTTAGGATAACAGTGGGCTAAACAACACTCTCCATCGTAACACCATCGTGGTCTTTAGTACTATGCTGAGTTACAGACGGGGATAAATTGCATTACGCTGAATCTATCCAAGCCCTTCAGTATGTAATATTCTCTTAACTCCTTTGCTGCATGTATTGATGACATTAACACATGGATGGCAGCAAAGTTTCCAAACTTGAAAGACGGTAAACCGAACTTACTTGTTTTGGGCTGCCGAAGAAGTCCTGCACCCTCCGTCGATCTCTCTCACAGATTCTCTCTCGATATTTAATTTTTCTATTGCTGTAAGTTAGGTAGCACTGACACTGGCTACTGATTAGTACGGAAGTGAGAATACCTCATCTTGGGTAGCAAGCTCTCAGCCTATTTAAAGTTCGCACGGAAACAAATCTAGAAGTTTACAAATACCTGGTACAAACTCAAACTATTTGGAGACCCTGCATTTAGTTCGCATGCTCCCAAAGCCTTGAACACACTCTAGACTTGGCGTCACAGCATCCCTGATCTGACCACATTTCAAAAGAACTTAAAACAGCACCTATTTAGGGCAGTATTAAGTAGGTCCGTGTGATTCACATTTTGGTGCTTAAGCATGCTGACACTGTGCATGTTGCCACTACCCACACTTGCATGCTAACCTTATTCATTTCATCCCTAACCATATTATTTATGTTGTTTATCAAGCACGATATTACTCACCATTCAATGGCGTTTCCCTTTGCAGCAAATTTAAAGTGCCTATTGAGAGATTGAGTTCTCTGAGGGCGCTTTACCAAGTAAATTATCATTATTATAAAGCTATTGCTAAGCCTCTAAATTACTCCAGCGTGCCAAAAACAATAGCACTGTGAAAATTAAAGTTTGATTGCTTTACATACTATTTACCTCCATGGAGCAGTTCCTTCGTCAGACTGTCTGTCCGAGTCCTGAATATTAATTTTCCAGAGAGCATCTGCATTGGCAGAACATACGACAATTGATTCACCAATAGGGGAATTTCCTGTAAAACAGAGATCTTGAAAGCCTTGTTGTGCTGGCAATTTATTTAATCCAACTCGTGGTACATATGTCACTCTCCCGTTGGTTTTTATCGAATCATCATAGATATGCATGCCGGTAAAGTGACGAGCATGGCTAACTGATTTGGCCTAAAATGCAAAAATAATTGATGAAAGTAGATAAGCTAAAGACAAGTTTCATTGAACTACAACTTCTGCGAGTATATTCAATCGCGAGAAAAATATCAGAGGTTTGAAAGTCAAAAATAATTTGGTGGTCCTTTAGTATATTATTCCTAACTGTTATAAGAGTGTTAAGCTTGCTAATAAAAATTGGAAAGTTTCGGACTTCCTTGGAAAGCTGGCTGGTATTTTTACAGTTCAATTTATTTATCAAACAGGTCCTGTTACTGTTTTATTGTGTCTTTGTTGTTAGATCCCAGATGCCATTGACTACACTTGCATGGTGACCCTGTACATGTCACGCGTAACCTCTGCAGCTAGGTTTGTCTGCCGTGAGCTTTGCAGTTGCAACATCACACTATTTCTCGCCGTACTGCAGTGGCTCCCAGTCAAACAACACATCGACTTCAAGGTTGGTTTATTCCACCAGTTACGGTGTTCGCCCCGACCAAGGTCTAGCTAAGGTCGTGGGCTTAAGCCCTGCTGCATATATGGAGTTCCTGAATAGAGATTAAGTCATATTGGAATGGTATACAAATAAATCAAATTATCTTAATGTTTTGCTATTGACTTCCAGGTCGTTTCATTATTAGATCTACCTACCTATCAGATCAACTCGCCCACCAGGATAAGCAACATAGCACCCACTTTTCGGAATCTAGCTGCCTACCTATACGTCGTCCAAATCTCAAATCCTCTGGAGACCAAGCCTTTAGTTCGCATGCTCCCAAAGCCTGGAAGCCACTCTCAACTTCCGTCACAACATCTGACTTGACCACATTTAAAAAGAACTTAAAAACACCTATTTAGGACAGCATTTAGTGGGTCCCTGTGATTCGTCCTTGATGTGCTTATGCGTGCTGACACTGTGCATGCTGCCACTAACCACATTTGCATGCTGACCCTGTGCATGTCACCCCTAACCATGTTGTTCACGTTGTTGATCAAGCATTATAATATTCACCATTCAATTGCATTGACCTTTGCAGCAAATGTAAAGCGCCTAGAAAGAGATCGAGTTCTCTGAGGGTGCTTTATTAAGTGCATTATTATTATTATTATTATTATTATTATTTCCGACATTCAGGATCAAATGTCGCTAAGGCAAGCAGTCAGTTTCTCAGTTGCAGCAGAAGAAGCTTTTTAACCTCTAGTCTGCGAGTGTGTGTAAAGTCTTTAAGGACTCTTTTAGAAATTAATCTGATGCAAAGACTTATCATTCCTAATATTTGATGCACTGGTTAAATAATTAACTATGAACTTTTCGATTTCCATTCTACCTCTACCAAGCGCATATGTAAAGGTAGTCTCTTCGGATATATAAGAAATATGTTGGCTACATAGAGCCGGAGCTGATTAATTAGCTCAATAAACTGCGAGAAAGTCATGAGATGTTGGAGAATATTTCTTTGCTAAATTGCAAACTGTATTCGAAAATGACTTAAAGTGAAAAAAAGAGCATAAAACTCTGAAAATTATAGAAGTACATGTGGAACGAAACCGGCAAATCTTCTGGTCAAATACATTTAGTAACTCCCTTTATACAAATATTACATTAGCAAACCAAATTCAATTTTACTTAAATGGCGTACTAAAACTTAAACGTTGTAAATATATTTTTAATTGTTATTACTATAAAGAGTTTGCTTCGTTAGGAATACAGTGAATATACGTTAGGAGAGCTGAAATTTTAGGTAGGTGAATTTCAATGCCGTTTACAAGTGGCAATTTGTTTATGCTTAAAACTTATTTGTCTTAAATGATGTTTTTTAATATTTATAGATACATATGCATTCAAATATATTTCTATAAACCATAAATACCTGAACTGTATACTTATATATTAAATTGACTTTAACGTACATATTTTCCCATCGGAGCCATTAGTTGAGATGCACGTAGATCATAATATAAAAGGCGTTACGACACTTGGAAATTCAATAAAGTAAGCTTTTCTGTACGAACGGGCCACCCGTGAAATACGATAGCAAAGTCAATGCATATCGCTCGAATTACTTTAAATTAAGGATACCAGATTGACGGACATAAAGAAACCACGAACAATTCCAATCGTAAGTTGCACTGCAAATCATTCGGTCGCTGTTAAGGCGGACAACAATCGCAATTGCAGTTAATTTTTAAGGAATAGATTTCCTATTTGTCAGGATTTTTACTTTCACACTAAAATATTGCTTACCAATTGTAGATGCCCTTCATTTTTCAGGAGTTCCCTGAGAGTTTCCTTTGCACACACTCGCGGTTGTTGTTGCGGCTATAATTGCAAAGATAAATAGTGGTATCAGTGAAAGGCCAAATGGAATTGTATCTTGAATTCCCATTCCTGCCAGACTTGAACCTGAAAGTCCATATACTTTTTGTAATTCACAAAGCTTATTAAAATGCTATAAATATGTGGTAAACTTGCTCAGTTGGTACTTTAGTACTTTGTACAGAGTTATATCTTTATTACTTTAATAGATTTGATGTTAGACTAACAAATCCTACTGAATTTAAACTTCGAGAATTCAACTGTATGCCGTTACAATTAATCAAATGTAGATGCTTAAAACAAGCTTTACACAATTCCGATCACTAATCAACTGGATTTAAAAATCAACTTTTTACGGTTACAAAGGAACCTATTTAGTCGAGTCAAACAATTGTATTTCATCGCACTCTGCTGTAACAATAATAACACGTTTGATATATCGCCCTTAATAATAATAATAACAACAATTTACTTGATAAAGCGCCATCAGAGAACTCAATCTCTCTTCAGGTGCTTTATATTTGCTGCAAAAGGAAATGCATCAAACATCTCAGTCATTATTAGGCACTTTACATTGGCTGCAAAGGAAGCTTGATCTAATGGTTGTTTGCAGCATGATAAATCACAACAAGTATAGCATTTTTAGGTATGACAAGCACAGGGACAGCATGCATCATTCCTAGTAGACTTTACTACAAGCAAAGACATAAGGATTGATAAAAACGAGTAACTCTTTTGTCATGTATTGACAGTTTTCTGTCAGTGAGTGCATTCGATTCAAGTTTATTCAAAATAAAATAAAATTTTCACAAATATGATTTGGCTGACCGTTTAAACTATGAATAATCCATCTCTTTAAAATATCAAGTTAGCACGTCCCAACAGACAAACGCTCCATAGTGTACGGTGATCTTAAAACGCCTTCGGTAATAAAAATATTATTGCACTTGATAAAGCGCCCTCATAGAACTCAATCTCTTTCTATGTGCTTTATATTTGTTGCTTAGGAAACACGGTTGAATTGTAAGTGGTATCACGCTTGATAAACACTATGAATAGCATGGTTAGGGGTGCCATGCACAGGGTCAGCATGTCAGTGTGCTTAGTGCCAGCATGCACAGTGTCTGCATGCATAAGCACATTAAAGACGAATCACATGGACCCATTAATTTCCGCTGTCCTGAATAGATGCGTTTAGAGTTCTTTTTGAATGTGATCAAGTCAGGGGATGTCGAGAGGCAAGTCTGGAGTGAGTTCATTGTGGTTAATTTAGAAAATTTGGAATTCAAGTTTGCGATTGAGTCCATGACTGAGTTAGCAGCGAAGAGAATTTTCAGATATCGTCTTAGCATAGTGACCTGTTATTCGTGCACATTTCGTCTTAGATTGTGTAGCTATGACAGGTGCCCTGTCAACAAAATAACGGTGAAACCGTTTAATAGTTTGCGTGTGTACCTAAAACATGCACCTGCTTTGTTATAACTGAGCGCTTAATTTTTCATTGAATTATTTGCCATACTCATGAACAGGGATTTTAATAAGCCCATTATTTACTGAGGATATCATCGATCCCTGGCGAACTGAAGAAAATGAGCTAAAGTAAAAAAACAGAACAATATGTGGGCAGAGACGGTTAGTCTTAGTGATGGTCTGCCTGTCGCTGATTCGTTCTGTGAGACTTAACGTGAGCTCAACTATGCACTTCTGTGAGTAATCTTTAGATGCCAAACTGAATTTGCTTGCTATATTTTGTGGAAAAAGCTCTTGCAAGCATTGAGAGTGTATAGATCCGTCCTATGTTCATTTATGGTAAACTCTGGGAGGGGAACGGAAGCCCATTGTCACTCGACTGTTTAGGTCTCTGACGTAAATTCATTGCTGTTATTTTTTCCTAAGATTGCGGAAGCACGTCCAAAAAATAGGCTTCTCGCTGCATGTTATCTTTACTCATTACTTATACAAGTTAATTGCTTACAATTTCTAATGTTTTCTTCCACCTTTTCTCTTAGTGACTTTCCAATAAACGATTCGATAATATTAAAACTTACCGACTTTGATTGGAACGCTGCAAGGAGTGTCCAAATGGGCATCTTTAGTGTGAATTCTGAGTTTGAAGCAGTACACGTGACCCTCTCGGATTGGACCATTGCAGTAAGATTCAGCTGCTTGCAACTCGCAATCCGTCCTAGGCAAACATTTGAACGGAGTGGTCATTCTAGTTCCTATGTCATTTGGGCTAGCTAATGCTGTTATGCTTGGAGACACACCTGTTTCCAACCCTCACAACCATAGTGGAGTTCAGTGAGTAATGGTCCAATGGTTCCAATCGTATGGCAATGTATGGCAACCATATTACAATTTTGGACTCTTTCATCTGTAGCATATATATATATAACAATAATAATAATAATATTAATAATAATAATGCACTTGATAAAGCGCCCTCAGAGAACTTAATCTCTTTCTAGGCGCCTTACATTTGCTGCAAAGGGAAATGCAATTGAATTGGAAGTAAAATCATGCTTGAAAAACAACCAAAATGAATAATATGGTTAGGGGAGACATGCACAGGGTCAGCATGCAAATGTGGTTAGTGGCAGCATGCACAGTGTCAGCACACATAAGCACATGAAAGAAGAATCACAGGGACCCACTAAATGCTGTCCTAAGTAGGTGTGTCTTTAAGTTCCTTTTAAATGTGGTCAGGTCAGGGGATGTTCTGACGCAGGTCGGGAGGGAGTTCCAGGCTTTGAGGGATATAATGTGTTAACTTATTTAGCAGCCTCATTTTTATAGAGGCAGAAGAGCCTTGTCGGCTGTCCCCACCACTAGATGTTTGCCGTAAAGGATATCCCACTCCAGGATTCAAATATGAGACCTAAGGCTTGAAGAGAGAGCACCTTGCCTTCTGGTTTTTCAGGCGAAAAGTGAAAATTTACAAAAATAATACGGTAAACAGAAATATTAATAACAAACTTATTTAACGCTTTAAGAGAGCTAAAAAATGATTTCGTGGCATGCCAACTCGATAATAGCATCACTGCACTTGTATGGAGAGCCAGCTCAACCAGTGCAAATTAGTATTGACAGATAAAATACCGTGAGCAACAGGTCACTTATCAAAGTTACTTTAAAATTGCGTAGCAACCAGGAGTTTTGATGTTTCAGTCTGCAGTAAGCATGAGACCAATTGGAGTACAATACAAATTTAAACTTTGCCGATTGGTGTGAAGTTAGTGAAACAGAATTCTATAACTGGGCAACTGAAGCCTAAAATCAACAAGCAGCTTTATGAAAAGCAATTTCAGGTCTGTTCGAGCTTGCTAAAACCTTTAAATTTGCCACATCACCCACGAAAAAACCTAGTTTCTGAGTTTTACACCAACTGCAAGCGGGCCAAAAAAATTCGTTTGCAGCGAGTTACAAAGGTCGAGACACAGTGCCACAAAAACGCATGGATCTTATATTTATTATTATTTTCTAATTAACACCAATGTTATGATGCCGAAAGAAAATAGCCTCAAATTAGGACCTAGTATGGTCATCTGCTAAAAGATTAATCTTTTAAATCGTCACCCAGATGGCTTGCCTAAGCAGTATTACATTGTCACCTAGTGCATTTTAGTAACAAGTCTTTTAATTTCGTAGAGTTTGCAACCTCACTCGTGAGAAAAGCACTTCTAGATCTATGTTGAACACTGTACGAGCCTTTCTGAAATAGCCTTACCTTGCCCCAACTTGGTAGTGAAGCACTCATCTGGGCATCGTAGGCTGACCTACGGGACCAGGGATGCATGTCCACAACGATGATTGAAAATCCGATCAGGGTGCCATTACTGCTTGTAAATACGTTTTTTAAAGCTATATCACAATATTTCTGATCTATGTGTCTCGGTAAAGGATGAGGCGTGCCGTTTGAAGCAACAAATCTTTCAGCCAATGCCGGAATTCCTGCAGGTAAGTAAAACAGTGAGTCTGGAGCATTTGTCCGGTTTACCCAGATCAGGCAGCTGCTGGAAACATTAGTCCCGTCACATAGAAGACTGTCATATTCTGAAATGTTGGTCGCCGTGGAGGTTACCTGAAATAGTAAACGTGGGACAAATAATTGCTTTGAAGTTGAATGTTATTGTCATCATATAATAGAGATAGTATGATAACCATTCAAAAGAAAACTGATAAACGCACATAACTATTAGTTTAGTCATCTCGCGCCATAAGTCATCTAAAATTGTTCTAATTCCTCCACTTAAACATGGTTGGCGACAGAAGCTTTAGCTCTGCCAAGCCTAGACTGTGGTACTCGCTTCCACAATTCTTACGCAACGACAACTACTCTCCTGCTGCCGACTATTGCTCATTCTTTTCAGCGGTCCTGAGCTGCTACTTCCATGCTACTCACTACCTCAACTGGTCTCCTAACTCTGCTATGCTTCCCACTTTCTTTCTGTTGCGTGAGACGAAGTCTTTTGGCTGCCGGATGCGTACCGAGAGTAGCTTAGGCTGTGAGTGCGCTATACAAAACTCTCCTGCATAAAACCCACACGGTCTTTGTGACTTTGTGGAGTTACAGACGAAGATACATTACATTACATAATTTAAACGCTAATTAATTTATAATTGTTAGGGCTTGATCTGCATAGACAGTTTTGATGTTCGAATATATTAAAATGAGGCAAGCTAAATGGGGTTTCCGGTAATGGCTTTACCTTTATTTTCAGAGCATCGTCTAAGCTCATATTAGAACTAACTAACTAGTTTGTTGTGGCACGGCTGTCTATATCGTCAGCCAAATTCTTTGAAGTTGCCGATTCTTCGAAGCTGTGATCTTTTTATAGGGTGCGATTGGTTAATGGTGAGAAACATTACTTTGTGAGATGTGGAGTTGAAGGTACCTCCAAGTAAGTGCCTTTTCGTAGCCAGGCCGTTTAAATACTGATTTATACTGTCATTTAGTGTAAAATATCTCCGCCTGCAGCTCCGCAAAGCCGCAAAGACTAAATGGGTGTTAAGCAGGAGAGTCTTGTACTCACATCTTAAGCGGCTTTTGGTACTCATTCGATCCCAATAGACTTCATCTAGCCCAAAAAGGCGAAAATGGGAATCATAGAAGAGCCGATAGAATAGTTGAGGTAGTGAGTAGTGTGGAAATAGCAGTTAAGGACCACTGGAAAGGATGACCAATAGTCTGCAGCAGGAGAGTAGTTTTTGCTGTGTAAGAATCGTGGTACTTGAATGGTGGCTTAGCTTGAGCCAACGTTCAGTCGACAATGGCTGCAAGCTCCCGTATAAAAGGTAAGCAGCGTATGGATTGGCAGATACACCACATCTCCCCTCGTTAATAGTTAAGTCAGAGCAGATCATTGTTAGAAGCACTATATTATTCTTGCATGTGCAGACAGAATAGCTACAGTACATGGAAGAGCATATCGGCCATGCATGCTAAATTTCTAGACATCTAGCTAGCACTGAGTACCAGGATTGACATCATCCTTTCTCATTTCTTCACATTTACATCGAACGACCTACGTGCCGGAGCAGGCGGCCCATTCTCAGTAGGTATTGAATCGGCAGCACCGACTACTCTCTTTAATAATAATTATTGTAACTTGATAAAGCGCCCTCAGAGAACTTAATCTCTCTCTGGGCGCTTTACATTTGCTGCAAAGGGAAATGCAATTGAATGGTGAGTGAAATCATGCTTGATAAACAAAAAAAATGAATAACATGGTTAGGGGTGACATGCACAGGGTCAGCATGCAAGTGTGGTTAGTGGCAGCTTGCACAGTGTCAGCACGCATTATCACGTCGAGGACAAATCACAGGGACCCACTAAATGCTGTCCTAAACAGGTGTGTTTTCAAGTTCTTTTTAAATGTGGTCAGGTAAGGGGATGTTCTGACGCAGCTCGGGAGGGAGTTCCAGGCTTTGGGAGCATACGAACTAAATGTACGGTCTCTAAATGAATTGAGGTTTGTACGGGGTATTTGTAGACTGTTGGATTCCGAAAAGCGAGTGGTACAATGCTTGGCCTGATGGAGGAGTATATCTGAGAGATAAGCTGGAGCCAAAGAATAAAGTGACCTAAAAGTTAGAGGCACAACCTTGAAGTCAATCCGTTGCTTGACTGGTAGCCATTGCAGGTCGGCGAGAAGTGGTGTAATGTTGCAACTGCGACGCTCACGACAGACAAGCTTAGCTGCAGAGTTTTGCACCAGCTGCAATCGCCTGATCGCACATGCCGGTAGGCCACTGAGCAGTGAGTTGCAGAAGTTGAGACGGGATGTCACGATTGCATGGACCAACTTGGACGTTGTATCCCTATCTAAAAAAAACCTAATTTTGGCAATGTTAGCAGCTAAAAAAAAGCAGATTTGATTGTGGAGCTGATATGGTCGTCTAACGAGAGGTTATTTTGGAATGACACCTAGATTTAGAGCTGATTCAACTGGAGATATGCTGGCAGATCCAATTTTGAGTTTCAGCCTTTCCAATTTGTGAATCACACTGGGTTTGCCAATAACTAGTAAGTTAGTTTTATCGTCATTTAGTTTTAGAAAATTTGCTGCCATCCATATGCGGATGTCATCAATACATGCAGCAAGTGAATTGATAGAATTTGAGGTGCTCGAAGGCTGGGATGGATCAAAGCAAATTTTTTCAGGCCGATATAGCCTTGCCAGGTAGGTTTTTTGGCATCGATGCATTCATTGTTAGCTTCAAGATTGTAGCTCAAGGGTAATGTGCTCTTTTTCTTTCTCTCTCTCTCTCTCTCCATTTTCCTTGCTCTCCCCCTCTCTCTCTCTCTCTCTCTCTCTCTCTCTCTCTCTCTCTCTCTCTCTCTCTCTCTCTACTTTCCATGTCTCATAATCTTAAAACGAGAAGACGTAATCCTTACAGCCAAATTTGCAAAGGAGCTTTCGCAGTAGAACCGCTGCAACAAGCTTGCTCCAATCAGGAGTCCCTTCAACTTTCATGAAGTCAAAGAGTTATGTTAGATGTTAGGGGAATGTTTGAAAACCCTCTTTACAAAAAAGGCCACTGCATAAAGGTATGCAAATGTATATAAGTGCATCGAAAGTGGAAATATCTTAAGTAAAACCTCAAAGTGTTTTCACAGAAAGTTTTTTAATTTAGCAACAATCTGGGCATTTTCTACACATCCTGCAATGGCTTGTCCATGCATAACTACCTGTGTGTCACATAGTATAGCAATTCATAAACCTCTTAAGCTAATTCTTACGAATGAAGTGTTGCTAGAATGTCACCACAGATCAATCGGCCGTTGATTTAACCCCCACAGATGTTTTTCCGCAAGGGCTGCTGGATAAGCGGTTGCTTGATAACTCTGAACTAAATTTACTCTGCTGATATTTACTCAGAACCCTTTTACAGGATGCTTACCCAGTACTGATTTCCCGAAGTTACTATTCACTTGTCACTATGACATGATGACGAAGTCAAATATAGCGAATAATTTCTTGTATAGGACGGTAGCTTTGCTAAAATTCATTCTTGCTTAGACAAAGATACTATATCCAAATTGGTCCATGCATGCGTGACATCCCGTCTCGATTCCGTAACTCTCTCCTTGCTGGTCTACCGGCCTGTGCAATCAGGTGCTTAAAGCTTGTGCAAATTTGTGCAGCGCTTTTCTGTCGCGAGCATCGCAGTTGCCGCATCACCTCTAGCCGCCTTGCATTGGCTCTCAATCAAGCAAGGCATCGACTTCAAGGTTCCTTCACTCACTTAAAGGTATCTCCATTATTTGTCTCCAACTATAAAATATACTCTCCCATCAAGCTAAGCCTCTTACCACTCGCTTTTTGGAATATAATGTTTTACATATACTTTGTACGAAATTCAAATCCTTTGAAGAACGTGCCTTTAATTCGTATGCTCCCAAAGCCTGGAACTTATTGACCACATTTAAAAAGAAACTAAACATGCACTCATTTTAGGCAGCATTTAGTGAATCCTTGTGATTCGACCTATGTAGGCAAATGCGTGTTGACTCTGCATGCAGCCGCTTACCACATTTGCTTGCTGACAGTGTGCATGTCACCCCTAACAATGTTATGCTTGTCGTCATTGAGCATTCCACCACTAGCCATTCAATTGTATTTCGCTTGCAGCAAATGTATTTTTTTTAGTTTCGAATGCTATGAACTCACACTGTTGTGCTCCCGTAGCACTCATCGGTTCACGTTGATTCTGAATGGCGAAGTGCTGCAGTAGCTAATGTCTAATAAGTAGTTTAATTCGCTGATCGTTTCATAGGATGACCTTTTCCTATGCAAAGTATGTCTGAAGTTTTTAACCGGCCGGCTTAATTTATCATGACTTTGCAATGACTTTGAATAATTAAATTCTAAGCTAAAACTGCATCAGTTGCTCTATCGTTTCCCTTTACCACGGCGAGCAAGTAAAGTTCATACCCTTCATCTGAAGCATATTTTTCTATATTCAGTCTGCCTGGCGGCTAGTCAGTCTTACTTTGATCGCCTCGCATTGGGTGTCTTCCAGAATCATGCTACTTGGATGCTGATTTGGCATGTTTATATATGCAAGAATACCAAACCCATGGCCTAAGACCCGTTGGCATGCTGCTTCTATCTATTGTCTACCTCAGGCAGTTGCGTTAGCCGCTAGGGACGTTCTGAAGCTATACAACTGAGGATGTCAAATTGGCGAATTGCTTATATGTTTATCATCACTTGATTTATATTTTTTTCTTGGAGTTCGTGTGTGCTCTTTAAACCCAAGGAAGAACAGCACGCTGTACTGTCATCTTCGTGCATATACTACTTACCCAGAGTGCGTATTGGTAGCCCGGATGCAAACTCATCTCTAGGCCGATTACTCCAGACGAATTTGAGTCAACAAATTCCTTAAAAGTGAAGCATTGATTTTCGTTTTCACCTCTTCCTACAATTAGGACGTTAACTGTTTCTGCACATTGACAGATTTCGAGTTCTTGATTACTTTGTATTGTGCTGGTGAACTTACCTTCAAGGAGAATGCAATATCTCACAAAAGTCCCAGCCAAGGCCGACGGCTTTACAAAAGTGATAGCGACTTTCTGAGTTGATATTATGTCGCATAAAACATTAGCCTGCATGAAGATATATTTTCATTTTATTTCGTCCACAATTTGGTACTATGAATTTTGCTATTTCGACTTTTGCAGTGCTCATGAAGATTTAATAGTAGTCCCAAACAATCTGTTGGTGCAATTTAGAGTAATAGTTTTCAAGTTAGAGACTCATATTGAAAAACACAATCAAAAGAAAGCACATAATGTGACCAAAGATGTTATTGCTGCCAGTGCGGCATAGATTAGCAGGCTTACCTTGACCCTATTTGAATCTTAATAATTGAATATTGTAATGAGATCATTGAACTCACAATTCAGCATTCCGTTAAAAATTCTTGGTAAACAACTCTGTATGAGATCGAATAATGTAACTGAATAAATTATCCTTGACGAAATTCGCTCGTTCCAGAACTACCTGTTAGCTGACAATTTAAGAAAAATTCTTAAAATCAGTTTTTCATTCATTGCGAATGGAAATTATTTTATAAACTTTCATTAAAATCTTAAATTGATAAGCTTTAGAATAAATCTGTTCTTTTAAATTGGATGTTCTTCCATTGCATCTTATTTAAGCGACTATAAGTGACCCATGTAATACGTTCTCGTCCTCTTGCAAATTCAAATCAGCACTTTCAACATTTACCTTCAGCATCGATTTGCATTAAGGCAAAGTGCTGGGAATTTTATTTTATGAATTCCTGTTTTTAAGCTCGCCAAACTCTCCCACCTTTTATTCTAGGTGTTCGCATGCAGTTGATGCTATCTCCTCAGCAAGACTGGTTTATAGAAAACCTCAAAATAGATGCAATAAAATTCTGTTCTCTGATTTTCTCTTGGTTCTCATTAAGCACTTTTTGACGTCATAGCTTCCCATACAATAAGATTTGTATATTTTGATTTGCCTGCCTTTTTTCCAAAAAACTGTCACATCAGAGTGGGCAGGGTATCGCCTGCTCGTCTGACCCTGCTCCTTAGCTGAGCCTTTTTCCAGCCTCAAATCGTAAAAAAAAACTTGATTTGTTTTTAGTGCAGACGCTTTCAAAGCCTAAGACTTCTCTTCGAAACACGTCATTAAATTGCCTGACTTCAAGACCTTTTTAAAGAAGTGAGAAACTTTCCTGTTGATCACAAACTATGCTGCTTTCCTTGGACAGTGCATTGTGACCTTATGCTAGCTAAATTCGTGCATTTTTTCAAGGCAAAATCAACAGGATCTTTGGCAGGATATGCGAAGTGCTTGGACAGAGATTTAGTTGTCTGCGGTATAATAAAACATTACATCCTATCATATGTTGACCGTGCATTCCAATCAGCATAATATTAATAAACATTATAGTATTTCAATTTTTGTGATCATTTCAAATCTTTACTTACGCTCTTCAAAATTTCCTGAAAGATGGGCAGTAAGCGCCTAGAAAGAGATTGAGTTCACTGAAAGCGCTTTTCAATTGCATTATTATTATTACTATTACTTAACATTTCATGATGAGCAAGTTAGCGTGCCTATAAAAGCACGCACACTCCCACAAGAAGAGAGTAATGACCCCTAGTTAGCATCTAGCAGTCTGTAATTCATGGGTAATCACTCCGAAGATAGAAAAAGCGTGTTCACTCGCACTGGAATTGAATCTTGGTACTCCTACGCGTTGTCGAGAAGTGAGTGGTTTCATGACTGAAGTGCACTCAAGAATCCTTCCAACTATTGAGCACGCGGCTAAAAACCATATTTGCGTGCTGATCTGTTGCATTTCACCCATTAATGTTTTATTCTTGTCGTTTATTGAGCTTTCATCCACTAACCATTTGATCGTGATTTCTTTCTTGAAATGTAAAGTGCCTAGTAAAAGATTGGGTTATCTGAGGGTGCTAAATCAAACGAATTATTACTATTATTTTTATTAGACAAAACAGAGACACAAAGGGACGCTGAGGTCTTAAGCTTCTGGATACGATCAAACTACTAGAAGAGCTTTTATATTTTCTTCATTGCACACTCCTTGCTATACGAGATAAATTGCACTAAAGATATGATACGCTCGCGGTTATATGCTATTTTCCCTATTTAGCATTTTAGCATTTTGCTTTCAAATCAGAGGTTAAATACCTTAGGTTCAATTTTTGAGCACGTAGGATTTGTAGAACCGTTCCAAGAACCGTCTAGCGTGCAAGTAATGTCATATGTCGAGCTATCGGTACCATATATTGTGTATCCAAAATTGCAAATGTACGTTCGATGATCTCCATATTGGTATCCACTGCCAAGCAAAGTGGCAACATTGACACCTCTCAAAGGCTCAGAACACGTTATCCCTGCAGCACAATGTGTGAATACGGCTTATTTGGGTACGGCTGTGATGAGAGTCGGTACTCAGCACATATCTTGTTTCTGCTGCTAATCGTGTGGAACTCCAAGGTTATAATAAATTATCTGTCTGATCATGAAGCATGCAGCAGTACTAAGTTGAACATTTCCAATTAAACAGAACTAAAGGTATCTTTGACTATAGCTTTATCGCACTGCTCAATAGACTGCTATGCACTTGCAAACCGTTAACCATCAAAATCAGACACGTCTCCCCAGACAGTTTTGAGAATTCCAGGCTAGATTTATCCGTGCGAATTCTTTGGACGTTCGATATATGTAGCTCAACAACAGTAAGACTAAACTAGTAGGTAATCATAATAATGCATTTTCTTAACAGCTGTGATTTTTTTAACGATAATATAACAATTATCATATTTACAGGTAGTATCCAATGAAGCTCAAAGAGAAACTAATTTTAATTTATGTGCTTTAAACTTGCTGTAAAAAATCTGTACCCAGGGATTAGAGGTATATTCGGAAACATGCATTAAAAACCAAGCAAGTATTATGTTTTCATTAGAATGCTAACTTAAACATAGTTAAACTCAAGACGTCCTATTATTAAAGCAAATGTCTAGGATCTGCATTGATCCGAGTGCATGTGTTCATGCAAAGAAACAGACAAATTCACTTGGGTGAAGCAGTAGTCAAGCAAAAACGATACGTTTGGGACAAACACTTATAAGATACACTACAGGCGGTATCTTAATCTAGAAGCGAGTTCCAAATTGCTTGAGCACTCAAGGTGAAGGCTGCATCTTCAAAAAGTGTATTTAGTGGATGGGCATTGCCGAAACCGGCCAATAACCTTCTCATTCTATAAGTGTATTTAGTGGATGGGCATTGCCGAAACCGGCCGATAACCTTCTCATTCTGTTGTTACACTATTTCGATAAAAACTTTATCGGAATTGTTTTCTTTATTTTCAAAAATTTGAGAACAATTGACTTTATAAATTCTAGATTCGTTATTTTGTAGATCGTTAGTGACCATTGCTTTGGTGACACACGCAGAGAAAGCTAGTCGGTAACTATCTAAGCCAGGGGTGTCCAACACGTGGCCCGCGGGCCACAACCCGGCCCGCCGAGGTCTTCTATGCGGCCCGCATCGTTATCCCGAAAATATTTGTCACTCCATGTTTTTCGTTAATTTTTAATCATTAAAAACGGCGATATAAGGCGCTGTGGTTTACATAACGCGCCCGTGAAGCGTGAAGGTGTCCGAATGGCTGTTTTCGCGTGAAGATAAAAAATCAATTCAGTTTGCTAGCCTGCATGTTAACATTTTGGCGTGAAGGGCTGATATATTTGTGATACAGCGGCACCATTACGAGTACATTTATAACGCTTCCGCAAGCGGAATTAACTGTTTCACACTGTGGATAGACAAAAAGAGCCGTTTCTCAGCTGCTGCTGCACGAACTGGAATCAGTAAGGTAGGTTTTTCAAAAAACGCGTATTGCTCAACTTACTTACTAATACTAAGATATTGCTGTGATATAATATAAATTTATCAATTCGTAACTGATCTGGTTTTTATTTCACAGAGAAAAATGGCGGCGAATGTGAATACTAGCAAAAACGAAAAATTGACGCAGAAGGAAGACTTTTCAAAGCATCTTGGACTGTAGACTATTTTGTAATGGAACGCGTCGGTAGGATAATGTGCCTAATATGCCAAGAAACAATTGCCGTTGCAAGGGAGTACAATGTTAAGCGACATTTTTCAACAAAGCATGGCGACAGGTACAACAGCCTGACTGGTCAACTTCGAATTGATCGTGTGAACTCGTTGAAACAGAGCGTCATCGGACAGCAGTCATTGTTTACAGCAGTCAGCAACAAGTCTGAGGCTTCAAACAAAGTAAGTTTTTTAATAGCTGAAGCTATAGCTAAGCGGGGGAAAGCATTTTCCGATGGTGAATTTGTTAAGGAATGCCTCAGGCTGTTTACTGGTGTGGTCTGTCCAGAAAAGAAGTCAGAAGTAGAGAAAGTCAGTCTTTCTCATCAAACGGTTGCGAGAAGAGTTGACGAGCTCGCATCCAACATAGAAGAAAGTCTCACTAAAAGACTTGCTGAATGCGAATTCAATTCTCTTGAGCTCGACGAAAGCACGGGCAATGGCGATACGGCTCAACTGTCGGTTTTTGCACGCGCGGAGTAACAGGAAAGTTTTTCATTACCGAAGAGCTGTTGGATATATGTTCAATGAAAGGCACTACAACGGGGAGGGATATTTTCGATCAGGTCAAGAGGGTCCTCACAAAATTTAATCTTCCTGAAACTAAATTGATTGCTTTAACCACAGACGGAGCCCTTTGAATGACAGGTAGACACAATCTATTTGTATCTTTAATGGTAAAATTAGTACCTCACAAAATTGTCAGTAATCACTGCATCATCCACCAAGAACAGCTATGTGCAAAGGTCTTGAGCATGCAACATGTAATGGACAATGTAGTTTCAACAGTCAATGTGATAAGGTCTCGTGCGCTAAACCACAGACAATTTCAGGCTTTCCTTGAAGATTTGGGATCAGATCATTGTGATGTTATTTATTTCTGCCAAGTCCGTTGGCTAAGTAGGGCAAACACGTTAGCCAGATTTTGGTCACTTCGGGACGAAATAAAAACATTTATGACAGAAAAGGGAAAAGATGTTGGCTTCCTCGATGACCAGCAGTGGTTGAATGACTTGGCTTTTTTGGTGGACATGACCAAACATCTTGCAGATCTTAATGTCAAACTCTAAGGTAAGGATCACAAGACTGGCAACAAGATCGCCTGAAACGCTGGCTCATATGAAGTACTCCAGTCTTGTTAGCAAACTTGTTGATGAATTCGAAGAGAGGTTTCAGGATTTCCAACAACATGCGGATGACATGAACATGATTAGTAATCCATTTAATATCAATCCCTCTGATGCACCTGATGAATTTCAACTCGAACTAATCGACATTCATAATGAGAGCAAATTAAAATTTGCTTATGATCAGCATGACCTTGTTACCTTTTACAAGCAATACGTTTCATCAGAGTCTTTTCCTAACCTAGCCAAACATGCTCGCAGGTATATTGCACTTTTTGGCAGCACATGTTGCTGTGAACAGCTTTTTTCCAGACTAAAAATGTGAAAACAAAGACTCAATCCGTTCTTACAGAGGAACATTTATCAGGAATCCTTAGAATTGCCACATCCACTGTTGCAGCAGATGTTGACTTTTTATGCAAGCAGAAACAATTGTCAAATATCTCAGTGATGCCTGCAGTGCAGAAGACATTGAATACCTGTGGCATTTAACTAATCCGAAGACATTAATATTATGTGAGTCCTTGTCATCTAATTTTGTAAGTTTCATAAGTTTCTGTCTTCACGTTATTAAAATAAAAATCCAAAAGTAAAAAATTGGCCACAATATCTATCGAATCATTTTCCAGGACACATGATTAAATTGTTATTATTTATTATTTTTAATTATAATTATGCTAACAATACTATTGTATTGCGGTTTATTTATTAAGTATAATAGTCATACTAAATTACGATCTTTTTTTCTGATGCGGTCAACTACGCCAATTTACATGTGGCCCCGGACCTTTTTAATTTTTGAAATGTGGCCCCCCAACGGATAAAGGTTCGACACCCCCGATCTAAGCACATTAAGAAATATTTGTATAGCTTGGTAATGTGTACCTTCTAAATTCAAAGCCAAACTAACACTCAGCTGACGGCATGCACATCGTAATAATTTTAAAATTCTGCATTATAATTTAGTTTATCTCTGTTACTTGTGAGTATCATGATTTCTCAGAGCACCTGCCAAAGCTTTGAGTCGCAATATACATAGCCAATCGAGCTCTGCATTCAACGCTAATATTCCGAAACATGTTACTGAACTGATAACGGCTTTAATGGATTTATTCGGTAAAGTTTATATTTCGTCCACGCGATACGGGTGAAGTACAGTTCACAAAAATCATCTGTACAATTACATTTACGAAATGATATAGATATATGACCAACGACTATGACTATGATAGTATGACAACGGCTATGCTTTCTTCTTTTCTGCTTTCATTCGATACAAAATCGACTTTGCCTTCAGGTCATAAAGCGTAGGTTCCTATTATTAGGTAGCTATTATTTAATTTTTGCTTGGCTTCCATACAAAGTGACTAAAGTTAGGATGCATGTTTCTACGGAACTACTTATCATCTAATTAAAGTTGATAACAGCAGGCATCCTTCTCATTTTTAGTCGGTGCTTTTACAGCAATCAGATGGTGTAAAGTAGATTATGTTTTTTAGCACTCATCGGCCTTTCCAGCCGATTAAATCTTCAGGCCATGTATCAGTGTATGGAACCTCTTCAGGTCGGTTTTTAGTGGGAATCTTTGACTGGCGTTAAAAGATAGGAATCACTTCCATGACTTCATAGGTGGAATTAATGTTTTCTTTCCTGTTGCAACATTCTGGGCTTTCATATAGGTTGCACTGCTTCACCAAATTAAATTCGTTTGCTGACCTAAGCATGATATGTATTTGCTTTCGTCTGCATGAACGTCTTAAAATTAACCGTTATTACTGATTCTCTGGCAGCAGTATATAAAGCACATGTACACAGGTTGAAATCACCTTAGCTAAATATTTGACCAATTATTACTAATATTATTAGTATTACTATTCAAAGTTGCGACCATGATGACACTGTGCATGTTGCCACTAGCCATATTTACATGTTTTTTATTCATTGACTTAACTCGCACCTTGTAATAATTTGGGCTGCACTCTAATAAGGAGCTGTCGAAGCTTTTTCAAATAAGACGAGCGAGTATTGTGCTTTGACACCATAAATACTAGCTGCTGTATCAATTCCCTTTAGAACATTTTTTATGAATTATTTCAATAACTTACTGGCGCAAACCGGTGGGCTCTGGCTCCAATTGCCACTTGAAGTGCAGTTTATTGTAACCACTTGCTGCTTTGACAGTAAATCGTGATGACCGGGAGGACACACATACGTGACACTGCTTCCGAAGTTGTAGTTATATCCTACCAGCCGATGTACTTCAGTGCCGGTTCCAGGTCGACCGCAACTGATTACTGTGAATGTATTTATCGTTCAAAACTTTTATCAACAATTTTATTGAAAAGTGCTGCAAATGCATTCAGTAAGAATTAAAAATTCCACCTTTGCAAGGGGTAAGCTTAGGATTTCCCCAGGAGCCATTATTATGACATTCAAAAAACTGTTGGGAATCGTTGAGTGACGTAGTATATCCAACGTGGCAGTTTACAAAGACCTTTGAGCCCACTGTCGATGGATGAAAAGGCTCTAACAAACTTGAATGAGTAGGCGTGCTTGGTGGTTCCTTGCAAAGTGCCACTGCAATGATTGGAATCAAATTTGTGAGTAAGCTCAACAACTTTAGTACATGCCATTAAAAGATCATCATTCGGGGATTTAAAGTCATTCACACATGTATAAAGATTGATTGTATCGGTCTGTGGAGTTTGTTAATGTCGAAAAGCCCGAAAGACCTAGTTGGAATTACCCAAGAGGCCTTTTCTATAGTGCACTTAACGCCTAAGCAGATTTCAATGGGCGTGCCTCCACCGTTCATCTGTCCGTACACTACTTGTCTGTTCGAAAAAGACTTCTCTATAGACCATCACATTAGCTCTGCAGTCAAGTCTGCCTTTTTTCAGCTGCGTAACTTTGCTAAAATTTGAGTTGGCATATACAGGGGTGGTGCATCTAACTTGTTTCATGTATTTTTAACATTCCTTCTCGAGTTCTGTAACTTTCTGCTTGCTGGTTTACCGGCCTGTGCAATCAGGCACCTACAGTCCACCAGAGGAAGAACGTTCAACCTTCTGTTCCTAATCAAATCGATTAGCCGTACCTCATACAAACCTCAAAAGCGTAGGATTTAATGCTTCAAGTGGGTATGCTCTCAAAGTCTGGAATTCAATACCGGAGCATTTCACAACATCGCCTTACATGATGGCATTTAAAACCAAGCTCAAACTGAACCTATTTATTACTGCAGTTTGTGGGTGTTTGTGATTCTCACTTTGTCTGCATGTACCTGGTAACGCTGTGCCTGCTGCTTGGAGATTTTACCACCAATAACTTGGTAATGCCTTCTATAAAGCATTTGTAAAGTGCCTAAAAAGATATTAAGTTATCTGGGGGCACTGTAAAAGCTTACCAAGGAGAAATTCTGGAGAGCAGTTGAGGTAGAAATTAGCTTGGAAGTAGCGGGACACGATGGCTCGAAAAGATGCGCCAGTCTCAGCTGCAGCTGAGTAGATGGGTTTGTATTAGAATAATAAAAGTAAGTTTGACAGGCAAGGAGCTCTAAGCAGAAGCTTTTGGACTCATTATTTTACGACTATATTTCCCAAAAATAGTACTTACTTTGGCACGATGGTGTTTTCTGACTGATGGCTCCCGCTGCTTCACAATGCACGTCAATGAAGTCACTTCCATTTGAAAAATAACCTGGGAGGCATGTATACCGTACTAAGTCACCGTATTTTAAGTATCCTGTATAGTTCTCATAATGCGATAGCTCTTGAAGTCGCATTAGCTTTACATCAGATGTATTAATGCCGTTTTGTGGCCATGGGCATCGAACAGCTGCAATTAAAGAAAATCAAATTTTAGAAAAATCTACTGATTTTTAAGTACTGAAATAATACCTCGTCTTTCTTTTAGTTCTCTAATGTAACTTAATCTACGTAGCGGCTCTGTGCCTCACTGCAACAGAACCAGTGAGCTTTAATTTATGTTATTACGACGCCATTTATTGATATTATGTTATTCTCTCCGCGAAGGAAATTTGTCACTCTTGTGTGGGTAGTTAAGATAGGTCAAGGCATGTATGATAACTAAAGCGATTGATGCCCTTAGAATAGGATGTTGCATTTATGCTGCCGATACTCAGCTGTATCTGTCATTCAAACCGTCGGCATCTGCTGTGGCAACTGAGAAACTGAATGCTTGCCTTGCCGATATTCGATCCTGGATGTCGGAAAACTTCCTGAAACTAAATGTCGATAAAGCCGAACTGCTGCACATAGGACACCCTAAGCGTGTGGCTGGATTGAAAGATTTGCTCTTCTAATTGGTGATGCTATTGTGCGACCATCACCACGTGCTAAAAATTTAGGTGTCGTGTTCGACAGCTGCCTCAATTTCAAAAGTTTCATTCAGAAGACTGCTTCGACAGCTAGCCATCACATCCAATCCCTATCCAAGCTTAGGAGCTGTCTCCCACAATGGCCTGTAAATAATTTAACTAGCTCTTTAGTTCTGTCTCAGCTTGATTATTGTATTTCCCTTTGGCTGGGCTGCCAAAGAAAGCTATTAGACCCCTACAGCGGACAATGAATATGGCTGCAAGGCTAGTCTTCAAGTACCAGTGGTTTGAGCAAGTGTCTCCTCTCCTAAAAGAACTAAAATTGATGCCGGTCAAACAACGGATACCGAGCAAATTTCTCACGCTGACCCACAAAGCCCGCTATGGCTTGGTTTCTTCATACCTAACTGAACTGCTGCACCAGTTTCAGCCTCTTCGCGCCTCACGTCCGGAAAGCTTTAATTAATAATTAATAAGCTAATTTATTTTCCACACTCACTTGTAGAAAATAAATTAACTAATCCATTCCTCTGCTGAAAGACAATTGGCGACAAAAGCTTTAGCTCTGCAGGTCCTAGACTGTGGAACTCGCTTCCACAGTTCTTACACAACGTCAACTACTCTGCTACTCCCAACTATGGCTCACCCTTTTCGGCGGTTCTGAGCTGCTACTTCCATGCTACTCACTACCTCAACAGCTCTCCTGACTCGGCTGTGCTTCCCACTTTTTCGGGTGATATGAAGTCTGTTAGCTACCGAATGCGTACCGAAAGCCGCTTAGGCTGCAAGTGTGCTACACAAAACCCTCGTAGGTAACACCCAAATAGTCTTTATGACTTTGTGGAGTTACAGACGGTGATACATTACGATACATTATTTCCATGAAATACCTTTCCTAAACAGCAGATATATCACGTTTCACGACTGCTTCAATATGCACTCCTATCTGTTAGTCGTCCTATCAAGAGATCGAGAACAGCAGTTCTAAAAATTGAAAGTTTCAGTTAATTGTAATAGAGGTTAAAAATGTTTTCGACGTCGATCGTTTCTAACGTTGGTGGTATAACTAAATCTAATCTCTTGCAGCAACGACTGCAGCTCACCTTCTTCCATACATAAACTTTTAATATTGAAACTCCTCTATTTTATTTCGTGGCAATATAATTTTTTAATGGGTCTTCTGAATTCTTTGTGGACATTGTTTAGGGTAGGCTAAAGGATTTTTAATGTTATCTGTGCTGTAAGCTCTACTTAGGTTTAAATTTATATATGGAAAACTATCTAGCCAAGCACATGTTAGATGACGATTCATCATGACGATTCATTTGAATCTCGAGGAGTTACTAGCAGTAACTGAAATCTGCAGTTTCTTTTAGCTTATGCTTGCATGTATTTGTTTATTGAATAATGTCTTAGAGAGTGCTATCACGTACATGCACTAAACTCATTCTCAAATAATATGCAGCTTATAGAACGTTCCAGAAATTTCCCATGCATGACCATATGCTGGTATGACTTGAGACACCATACAGGACTATCATATTAAATAAACAGTAAGTAGAAAGGTAAATTAATTAAGCATGTTTACTTAAAGGCTGACGAAAGTTGTTGGCACACGATCCAGCAAAGCGTGGTCAAGTGATAATTAACTGCTTTTAACGCCCTAGCTCCTAGTCAAGCAACGCCTAGACTTCAAGGTTGTCTCACTCGCTTTCAGGTCCCTTCACTATTTGGCTCCCGTATACCTATCAAATCTACTCCACCACCAGCATTAGCCATCGTGCCATCCGCTTTTCGGAATGAAATGCAATGCATCTACGTCTGTAACTCCACAAAGTCATAAAGACCATGTGGGTGTTACGCAGCAGAGTTTCGTATAGCTAACTCAGAGCCTAAGCGGCTTTCGGTACGCATTCGGTAGCCAACGGACCTCGTCTCACGCAACATAGAGAAAGTGGTAAGCATAGCAGAGTCAGGAGAGCAGTTGAGGTAGTGAGTAGCATGGAAGTAGAAGCCCAGGACCGCTGAAAAGGATGAGCCATAGTCGGCAGTAGGCGAGTAGTTGTCGTTGCGTAAGAATTGTGGAAGCGAGTTCCACAGTCTAGGACCTGCAAAGCTAAAGCTTCTGTCGCCAACTGTCTTTAAGCAGAGTAATGGGACAGCTAATTTATTGCCCACACAGGACCTGGAGGTGCGAACAGGCTGAAACTTATGCAGCAGTTTAGCTAGGTACGAAGGAACCAGGCCGTGGCGGGCCTTGTGGGTCAGCGTAAGAACTTTTCTCTGTATCCTTCGCTCAACCGGCAACCATCCTAGCTCTTTCAGCCAAAGAAACACGTGCTCAAACCGCTGGGACTTGAAGACTAGCCTTGCAGCCATATTCATTGACCGCTGTAGTGATCTAATATCTTTCTTTGGCAGCCCAGCCAATAATGAATTGCAATAATTACGCCGAGACAGAACTAAGGAGGTAGTTAAATTTTTTACAAGCAACTGTGGGTGACAGCTCCTAATCTTGGATAGGGTTCGGATGTGATGGCTAGCTGTAGAGGCAGTCTTCTGAATGAAGCTTTTGAAATTGAGGCAGTTGTCGAAAACGCCACCTAAATTTCGAGCAAGTGGTGATGGCCGCACAATAGCATCACCTATTGGAAGAGCAAAGCCTTTTAATCCAGCCACACGCTTTGTGTATCCTATGAGCAGCATTTCGGTTTTATCATCATTTAATATCATTAGGTTTTCCGACATCCAGGATCGAATATCGGCAAATCAAGCATTCAGTTTCTCAGTTTCTGCAGCGGATTCCGACGGTTGGAATGACAAATACAACTGAGTATTGTCAGCATAAAATTGATATCCTATTCCATGGGCCTTAATGACTTTTCCCAGAGGTTGTGTATAAATGGAGAACAGCAAGGGGCCGAGTACGGACCCTTAAGGGACTCCACAGGTGACCCTTCTCGTTTGCGAGACCTGACCTCCACACGACACGGATTGAACTCGATCTGACAAGTACGAATTGAACAGTGCTCCGTCAGCCCGACCGATCGTTCTTCTCAGTCTTCCAAGCAGAACCTCGTGATCAATGGTGTCGAAAGCAGCAGACAGATCGAGCAGAGATAAGGCAGTGACATTCCGGTCGCCATTGCCAAGCAGAATATCATTATTAACACGGAGGAGAGCAGTTTCAGTAGAATGCTACCTCTTGAAAGCCGATTGAAATGTTTCCGACATTCCATTATTTTCAAAATGTTCAACCAACTGCTTAGCAACCATTTTTTAAGAATCTTTGATAAGAAAGGAAGAAGGGAAACTGGGTGATAGTTTGCAAGGACCTCTATGTCTAATCTAGACTTTTTAAGAAATTGGCTATAAGATTTCCCCGATAAGTATACGATGCCTGCCACAAAATGAACGGGATATTCTCCAGTAAATTAAAGACTAGCTTATTTAAGTGCCTCATTTTCATGGCAGAAGATAGTCAATATATAACTGTCAGCTAGGGTACCGAAACCCATCCCATGAGCAATATGGTGGTGGCATCTTATTCTGGGAATAATAATAATAATAATGCACTTGATAAAGCGCCCTCATAGAACTCAATCTCTCTCTCTAGGTGCTTTGCATTTGCTGGAAAGAGAAATGCAATTGAATGGTGAGTAAAATCATGCTTGACAAACAAACAAAATGAATAACATGGTGAGGGGTGACATGCACAGGGTCGGCATGCAAATGTGGTTAGTGGCAGCATGCACAGTGTCAGCATGCATAAGCACATGAAGGACGAATCACAGGGACCCACTAAATGCTGTCCTAAATAGGTGTTTTTAAATTCTTATTAAATGTGGTCAGGTCAGGGGATGTTCTGACGCAGGTCGGGAGGGAGTTTCAGGCTTTGGGAGCATACGAACTAAGCGCACGATCTCCAAAGGATTTGATGTTTGTACGGGATATTTGTAGACCGTTGGATTCCGAAAAGCGGGTGGTACGATGCTTGGCCTGGTGGGGGAGTATATCTGGGAAAACAGCAGACCAAATAATAATGATATTATATTTGTATAGTGTCATCAGTGAACTTTAAATCTTTCGAGGTAAATTACATATGCAGTAAAAGACATGACCGAATGGTTAGCTGCAGCATGCTCAATGACGACAATCATAACATGGTTAGAGGCGATATGTACAAGTTCAGCATGCAGATATCACTAGCCGCAGCATACACAGTGTCAGCACCCTAACACAACAGGAAAATCACTTGGACCCAATAAATGCCATGATAAATAGAAGCACTGCTGCTTCTTTTTAACTATCTTGACATCAGTCGCGATGGAGTTCCATGCTTTCGGAGCATGCAAACTGAAGACACCGTCTCCAAAAGATTTGAGGTTTACACGAGGCGTAGCTAAAGAATGAGAAACAGTCGGTTGCTGTGGTAGTACAACAATAAATATTTCTACTACATTACAAATGAGTAGGTGGGGTTTTTCAACTTACTTGTGATTTCTAGCGTAGCTGGCCTCATTTTAAAATAAAGACCCTCTGGAAACGTTCCGGTTTACAAATGACTATGTTTTCAGCCAAACTAGGTTATGATTCTCACCATGCAGAACTTTCTTGGTGACTCATAGTTAGGAGCCACTCTCAGCAGCCATGTCAAAGCTGAAATTAATACTGCTTTAGTTTCGCTGAAAAATATATTATTTTTTTCAGTAAATAATAGAATAAAAGTAATTGCAATTGAAATGAAAAGACGAGCAGTGCAAGTGGTAAGACAACTCCAACGTTTAATAATTGGTAAAAGCATAAGGTTACCTTAAAGATTTTCATTAAAATCCCTGAATAACAGAAGATTCATAGCGGGAAATGAACAAGATTATCTCCATTCAACAAGTAATATTTTCTTTAAGAGCTTAATTTTTAATAAAACAGCCGAATAGCCTTAAAGGGTAGCACTAGTGCTAGCAGTACGCAATGAAAACAAAGGATTGCCTGCTGCAGGCCTCGAACCAACGACCTGGTTTCTTGAGCGCAAATGAAGCACCTTACCTTTGGGCGAATATAGTAAAATCGATAAAAATACATTGTGTGCGCCCTCATAGCATTGAATCTCTCTCTCTCTCTCTCTCTCTCTCTCTCTCTCTCTCTCTCTCTCTCTCTCTCTCTGGCAACTTATCAGATGCTTCATACAAAGCATTACCAAATGTTTACATCCGCAAGCAGCAGGCGTAGTGTAAGCAGGTGCGAAACAAGAACGAATCGCAAAGACCCACCAGATGCTGTAATAAAAGGGGGTATTTTAAGCTTTTTTTAATGTGGTCATTTCAGAGGACGTTTGGGCGTAAGTCGGTAGTGAGTTTCAGGCTTTGGAAGCATTGGAACTAAAGACACTCAGAAGACCCAGAAATACTGCTGAAGCATAACCATTACTGCAGTTCCATTACAGCAATAGTAAGTTCATCTACGTAACGTTATCTTGAATCAAACATCGTCACTTACGTGCTCCACCATGGTGATACCGCGTTAAAATAATCGTTCGTTTTTTCCTAAACCTCATAAAAATACTAGCTGATTTAACAGCCTCTTTTTGTATAACGACAGAAGAGCCTATACGGCTATCACCACCTCGTGCAGTGGCGATAAAGGATCACCCACCGCTTGATTTAAACCCACGACCTCGGGGCCGAGGTCGTGAAAAGCAACCACCTCACCTAGTGAGCCATTACAGCTCATCGTGGCTACTACACCAGGCTATTAGGATTAACTCTAGCTAGTTCCATACTTTTGTGCTCATCTGCTTAA
The DNA here is from genome assembly GCA_009760855.2 of Cristatella mucedo. Classification (NCBI taxonomy): domain Eukaryota; kingdom Metazoa; phylum Bryozoa; class Phylactolaemata; family Cristatellidae; genus Cristatella; species Cristatella mucedo. The sequence goes on from WPIO01000164.1 coordinate 545,206, forward strand.
TTTAGGTGCCTAATACTCTAGCAAAGTTTTTCCGGTTACTTTTCTGCTTATTTCAATTGCTTAGTACTTCTTTTTTAGTTAGGGGAATAATTAAGTTTAATGCTCTACCTATAATTTTATGAATTTTAAAAATATATTGAAAAGTGCATTTATCTCTTGTTTTTAATACATGGCAGATCCTGATATAAAAAACAGGCAACTCGTAGCTCACTATTTGCAGCTTAATTGAATATGGATTTTCGCTACTACGTACGTTCGCAGTCGACGGGAACATCAGGTGACCATTTACCATCATTCGTGCAAATGCAGATAGCCTCGACGCTGTTGCTTTCGTGGTCGGTAACATAACCGTAATCACAGGCGTACGCCACTGTTTCTCCTGCCTGCCAACCACCATAAGAGGAGAGAATTTCAAGGTGTGAGTTTCTCCCATTGGTCACATTATCTGGGCAAGTAACACCTAAGCAAAGCGTAATCTTTCAAAATACTGATAGGCATGTTCTTGTCATTTATTAAATTATATACGTGAACTTAATGCCGAAGCATGCAAATCCTTCTTGATCACGAAAGCAATCTATAAGCGACTCGAATGATTAAATGCTTAGGGCGACTTATGAACTAATCGAGTGTAATTAGTATTTTTTAAATTACTTTTCCTCGAAGCAGTATAATGAACACATGTTACTGCAGCTTTAAATAATTGATATTGTCATTACCATTAAAGAATTAAAATATAAAGCTAATACAGGAAGTCACTAGCGTGGTCATGAACACGCTGCGGCCAGATTAACGCCATGGAGTCACTTAACTGCCACCTATTGAAATCACTAGCTGACTATACATCTTAAAATGCTCACCTTCTGAAGCTGGACCAAAAGAATACTTCCATGAATTTACTATTTATTAAACCAGCAACAAAATAATTAATTTTTCAAATTGATTTAATAAATTTATTTTCGTTTGTACATCCACACTTGCGAAAGGACTGGGTTCTGTCGCAGTGAAGGCTTTTCAGTTTTCTGTCTAAGACTAAGCGGGTGCCAAAAGTCACCAGGTTCAAGCTACATTTTTTCTGGGGCTATTATGAGCGTGGTTATTAGACCTCGCTGCCTTCCGAATGGTAGAGATTTTTAGTAATTATTGTGTTATATTAAGACATGCATGCATTAACTAGTTTGTGTGTAGTGTGATCAAATAGACAAGCCCTATAGTTTTTTATTTTCACTTAGCTAAAAAGGTTTTCTTTCCAATTTTCTTTTCTTTTGTTCAATTTTATTTTCGTTTCATGTAACTAAAAACCAAAGTTTGACCTTGACCGTAGATCTAACCTGATTTTTAAATAGCCCTTTGAAATAAGATTTCTCCAGATTCTACTGAAAAGATTCTGGCTGACCCCATTTTAAACGCAAGAATTTCAACTTATTTTTTGACAAACCTGAGCTCTTTTCATAGCTAGCAAGCTGGTTTAATCATCATTTATTATTAATAGATCTGCTGCCGTTCAAGTACGAGTGTCAGAGATTGTTTTTGCATAATAATTCCAAACAAATAACGTGATGGAATGCATTCGTGACATCCCGTCTCGACTTCTGCAACTCACTGCTTACTGGCCTACCGGCATGTGCAATCAGGCGATTGCAGCTGGTGCAAAACTCTGCAGCTAGGCTTGTCTGTCGTGAGAGTCGCAGTTGCCACATTACTCTACTTCTCGCCGACCTGCACTGGCTACCAGTCAAGCAACGGATTGACTTCAAGGTTTTGTCGCTCACTTCTAGGTCCCTTCATTCTTTGGCTCCAGCCTATCTCTCAGATATACTCCCCATTAGGCCAAGCGTCGTACCATCCGCTTTCTGGAATCCAACAGTCTACAAACACCCCGTACACACCTCGAATCCGTTTGAGACCGTGCATTTAGTTCGTATGTTTCCAAAGCCTGGAACTCACTCCCGACCTGCGTCAGAACATCCCCTGAGCTGACCACATTTAAAAAGAACTTAAAAACACACCTATTTAGGACAGCATCTAGTGGGTCCCTGTGATTCGTCCTTGATGTGCTTATGAGTGCTGACACTGTGCACGCTGACACTAACCACATTTGCATGCTGACCCTGTGCATGTCACCCCTAACCATGTCACCCCTAACCCCTAACCATTTTGTTTGTGTATCAAGCATGATTTTACTCACCATTCAATTGCATTTCCCTTTGCTGCCAATGTAAAGCGCCTAGAGAAAGATTAAGTTCTTTGAGGGTGCTTTATCAAGGGCATTATTATTGTTATTATTATTATAACGCTGACATAGGCAGTGATTCCTAAAAATTTAGCTAAATTAAAATAAAATTTAACTCTTTAGGCGATTCCAAGAAACTAAATATTACATGCATTAACAGTCGTCAAATTTCTAGTAGAACCTAGGTTAGTCTTAGTGTCGTGTGTGACTCGCCGTGGTACTGGGCCGACTGGGTGACTGGCGTGAGAGCAAAGGCCTAACAGATGATAAAAACGACCAGGAAGCATTTACACGTTCACATGCAGGTAACTTCTAATTAGCTACCTAATAATTTCTTATTAGGTACCTTAGAGTTGGCACCCCTGACTAAGCGCACTGTGCGCCCTCACCCAGGTGGCCTTTCGTTTTTCACAGCATTAAACTAGCTCGGTCTACTAAGCTCAAGCTTTCAAAACATGGGAAAAATCAAGACTGAATGTCAATCGACTGGCATACGAGGGCTACTGCAGATTGTACCAATCGATCCTAGCAAAGGTCGAGTCAAGCTTTCATAAAGAAATTGTTGAATCACGAAATGCACAATTCAAAATGTAAATGTCGACCATCAACTTTCTCCTCAACCGCTCCCAGGTCATTTCCTTGCCTAACGATCCCTGCAATAGTCTAGGTGATTGTTTCTCAAGCTTCTTTGTCAAGACGATAAACAAAATCAGGGAACCCATCCCTAAGATAGCAGAATCCCCCTGGAATTCGGTCCCTCAATTCCATTCAGCACCCCAATGGCTACATTCAATGAGGTTGCAAGTGATCTCCTCCAGAAGTGCATAACCCAATCAAATAATACAACTAATCCTTTGGACCCTGTTCCCACGATTCTTCGATGCATTGACCTGCTGCTGCCATGCATAAGTAGTTTCGTAAATATGTCATTAGTCTCGGTTCATGCTCTAGCACTTTTCAAGAAGGTAGTAGTCAGACGACTACTAGAAAGTACAACTAGACCAAGAGAACTTATGCAAATTCCGCCCAGTCTCACTTCCACCTTTTCTATCAGACATTGGACCGAGTCTTGGCAGACCAGTTCAACTCATGTCGACCACAATTAAAAAAAGAAATTAAAAACACACTTAATAATAACAGCATTTAGTGGGTCCCTTTTATTCCACCTGTATGATCTTATGCGTGCTGACACTTTTAATGCTGCCCCAAAACATACTTGCATACTGATTAAGTGGGTTTCATTCCTGACCATGTCCTTATTGTAATTTATTAAGCGTGCAGCTACTAACCATTTGATCGTGATTCTGTTACAGCAAATTTAAAGTGCCTAAAAACAGATTGAGTTCTCTGAAAGCGTTTTATCACATTTATTATTATTATTATTACTGGTATTACTGCTATTGTTATTGGTATTAGCCACAAGCCTGGGATTTAGAGAGATCCGATTTTTTGATTGGCAGGAAGATGGGCTATCAGATGAGTTAATTGAGGGCAGGCTTGATTGCTGGCTTGAATCTCAGCATGAAAGATTGAGTGGGGAATAGTTTATTGTAGGTACCTTGGGGATATATTCCTTGTTCATTAGCTTGTCACCTGAATATCAGTAAATAATTTAAGTCGATCTGATGGCGAATAGCACAGTTCTTAGCTTGCCTTGTTCAACTCACGTGAATTCCTTTAGTCAAGTCTGATCAATATTATGCTAGCGTGCCTTCGTGCGTGAGTTGTAGCACTGCCTTACTCCTATCCCTGCTTCTATGCAAGTTTGTAGCCACAATATGGATACTTACGTGCACAAGCCTGGGGCTGCTTATTCCAAGTACCATTTTTGAGGCACTTGATAATCGCATCGGAGTTTCCATCAGGATTAGCGTACCCAGCGTTGCATTGGTAAGTAATATTTCCGCCAGGTGAGAAGTCTCTGACCAGTAGGTAAGCGTTTTGAGGAATGCCTGTAAAATATTCAGCTCGTCGCCGGACTATCATGGAGCCTATCAACTTTAATTTCAACTTACAGAAGTTTGCCATGCCAAAAAGAAGATTATTTATTTGCAGTCGTGCCGATTAATTGGTTTTTCCCAGTGGGGAAGCCGCTTGGCTTGAAACAAGGTCAATGTGAATGTATTTGATGACCGAGGTCGTGGGCTCGAGCCCTATGGCAGGTAAAAAGCACCTGAATAGAGATTTAATTTCTCTTAGAACGGTATACAGATTAATTATATTAATATATTAAATATTACCAGGATCAGAGCAGCAAGACTCGATATCCACGGGTGAATCATAGCAGTGTAGCCCACGGCATTCGTACAGCCCGTAATTGCAACTTCTGGTACGCTGCCGTGAGCCAGACGAACGGCAGTCTGACCATTGCGACCATTCGCTCCAAGAAACTGAAAAATAGCAAATTCTTCAATAAATTGCGTAATCTTTTAAGAAATTTTGAATTGCCTCGTAATAGATACTACAAAAAGTTCGGCATTTTCAGATAGTACATTGGTTTCTTCGGCAACTGTCGCTCTAAAATTAAATCAATTATAAATATCGTGGTATTTACCATTAAATAGCCCACCATCCAGTAAGCAAAACGTTGGTTGCATGGCATTGCAGTCTGTCATTATATGCGTGCCATTACTCGACCACGCTGGGCATACACTCTTTGAACCAGGAAATCCGCTCTCGGGTCTTTCCGATGCAAAATCGAATCCACCACCTCTTTCCATAAACAAAAAAGCAAAATTCATCATTTTTCTGGAAACTGCATATCTGATAACAACTGCCGTAACAGAGGAAAATGACCTGGAACTCCAAAATTGCTAGAAATCGTAATCAGCTAGCACTTAACAAACTAGCGTGGATGTGAAGCACTTTATGAATACGGACGCAGAATCCACCTAAAATGTAAAGACCCGAGCTTATAGAAGTGGTTCTTGACGGAACCTTGAAGACCACGCCCATGCAAGTTAGATGCATTTTATATTTTAAGGAATCTCAAATTAATTTTGCTGTTAAACGTATTGCTCTGTAAACTTCACAGAATTTCTTGTCCATTTTAGTCTTCGACGAGCCAAATATTTAGCTTATTTGATTGAAAAACTTGGTCAATACACGTCTTGGAAGATTGCCTTTCAAGAGACAGACAATCTCTACATAAAATTCAGTTGTTACCGTTGAAATATTAAAAATATTAAAAATAGTCACCATTTTTCAAGACATTTTTTACCAGAAGTAGTAAATCAAAACTCACTAAAATGACCTTCAGAGAAAATAAGGCCCAAGGGGCGGTATTTGACCAGTGAACTTTGTAAACAAAAGCTACATAACCCTAACCGGACAGCGGTCCTAAAGTCAAGGTTCCGACCAAGAGTTAAAACAATTCAAAAGTGTATCCCGCTCTGGCATGGCCAAATAGTTAAGGTGCTTGCCTCGACCAAGGTCAAGGTGAATGTATTTAGTCACCGAGGTCGCAGGTGCGAGCTCTGCGGCTCATGCCAAGCGCCTGTAGCGATCTTAAAGTGAGAGCGTGTACCTCAGACTATGGCAGTGCCGTTGATTAACTGTAACTTCGCGCCGGTATTAAGCTGGGGGCCCACGATCTTGGCTAGCGAATCAGAGAGCCGTGTTCCAGCTACTAGGCACGAGCCAAGACGCTGGCCGATTGGAGCTCAGCCCTCCTAAACCACAGACGACAGCCAACTCCAGCTAGCATTCAGGTCTGAACTTGATGGAATAACTACACGTTGCTGAATACGATTAGGTACAAGTGCCCCAAGTCGTTTTCTTTTTAGCATTAACAAAAATAGTGATGCGTTTGATAAAGAGCCCTCAGAGAACTTAATCTCTTTCTAGGCGATTGACATTTGCTGCAAATGAAACACGATCAAATGGTGAGTGGTATGATGCTTAATAAACATCATGAATAGCATGGTTAGGGGTGACATGCGCAGGGTCAGCATGCAAGTGTGGTTGGTGGCATCATGCTAAGTGTCAGCACGCATAAGCATCTGAAGGACAAATCTCACGGACCTACTTAATGCTGTCCTAGATAGGTGTTTTCTTCTTAAATGTGGTCAAGTCGGGGATATTATGATGCAAGTCGGGAGTGAATTGCAGGCTTTGGGAGCATACAAACTAAATGCACGGTCTTCAAAGTATTTGAGGTTTGTACAAGGTATTGGTAAACTGCTAGATTCCGAAAAGAGGGTGGTACCATGCTGGGCCTGGTGGGGAAGTAGAGCTGATTAACAGGCTGGGGCCAAAGAACGAAGGGACCTAAATATGAGCACAAAATCATGAAGTCGATCCGTTGCTTTACTGGTAGCCAGTGAAGGTCGGCGAGAAGTGGTGTGATGCGGAAACGGCGACGCTCGCGACAGACAAGCCTAGCTTCAGAGTTTCACACCAGCCGTAATCGCCTGATTGCACATGCCAGTAAGCCAGCAAGCAGTGAGCTACAGCGGTCAAGACGGGATGTCACGAATGCATGGTCCAACTTAGTCGTGGTATCCTTTTCTAAATAAGTTCGAATTTTAGCAATGCTACGTAGCTGAAAGTAGGCAGACTTGACTGTGGAGCTGATGTGGCCGCCTAACGAAAGGTCACTTTGGAACAGGATATTTAGATTTCGTGCAGAGTCAACTGGAGATATGCTGGCAGAGCTGATTTTAAGCGTTAGTCTTTCCAATTTCTGAATCACTCTTGGTTGGCCCATAGCCATAAAGTTAATTTTACCATCATTTAATTTAAGAAATATTTGCTGCTATTCATGTGCGGATGGCATCAATACATACAGCAAACGAGTTGAGAGAATTCGAGGTGCTCAAAGGTGGGAGGGATGATAATAATTATTATTATTATACACTTGATAAAGCAACCTCGTAGAACTCAATCTACTTCTAGGCGCTTTACATTTTCCGAAAGTTAAACGCGATTGAATGGCGAGTGGTATCATACTTGATAAACAACAGGAATAACATGGCTAGGGGACATGCACAGGGTCAGGGATCATAGCAAAGGTACAACTGAGTGCCATCCGCATAGAAGTGAAAGCCTAGATTGTGCTTGGAAATCACATCGGCAAGAGAGCGAGAGAGAGAGGGAGTGTAAACCGTGAACAGAACCAGACCTCGCACGGTGCCCTATATTTCAGAGGTGCCACAAATGATCTGTGTAAATTCACATCAATACTCTGAGTCTCCCGTTGAGATAGGACCGCAACCATTGCAGAGCAGTGCCAGTGATGCCCAGGCGAGACGAGAGGTGCTCTAGAAGAACTAGCAAGACACTCACACTAACTCATAAAAAAATTTCAAGCCGAGAATTGTTTAATTCGTGAGAATTGACCATCGGGAGACCGACAAGGCGGCTTTAAACGTGTGGTATTTATATGGGGCGTCAGACTTATGTCCTGGTTGAATTCTTCCAAGCGGTCTGTAGCTTCGCATTTATTTATAATTCATTTGTATTGCGCCGCAAGAGAACTTAATCTCTATTTAGGCGCTTCACATATGCCTCCGGGCTCGAGCCCACGATCTCAGCCAGACCTTGGTCGGCGGGGGGGGGGGCGAGCACCTTAACCGCTGGACCAAACCAGCTCCAACGCCACTTAAGCGAGTCATGCTCTATTTTTCTTCGGGATTCGACATTACACTTGCATACGGAACAGCCGACGGCTATAAAAGACGTTTACAAGCTGTTGTGCTGCAAATCCTTTGGCCTCGTGCACCCTCGTCACCGACGGAAGAGGCCGAAGGCTCAAGGCGACGCTTTCAGCACGAGCAAAAGGGCGGTCGTGAAACTGAAGGGGCGGTCATTGAATCCCACAATGCAGTGCTGGTCAAGGACGATGGTGCGGCCAGAAGCCAGAAGCGGCGAAGCCTGCGGCCGCCGAAACTTCACAAAGCCGCAAAGACGGTACTGTGGTATTACACAGGAGTGTTCTGCATGCGCCACGTTGATCGGTCGACTTTTTGTGCTGTGCTCTCTAATGTATCTTCTTCTGTAACTCCACAAAGCCATAAAGACTATGTGGGCGTTACGCAGGAGAGTTTTCAATAGCGCACTCAAAGCCCAAGCGGCTTTCGGCATTCGGTAGCCAGCGGACTTCATCACACGCGAAAAGAGACAGTGAGAAGCACAGCTGAGTCAGGAAACCTGTCGAGGTACTGATAGCATGGAATTAGCAGCTCAAGACCGCTGAAATGGTGTGCCGTGCAGGAGACCGATTGCCGTTACGTAACTGTTGCCCTAACCCGCTGACGCTAGCCCAGCGCCTGAAGGACGTATCTAGCTTCGGCTAACTGTTATTCAAGACTATTAACTCCTTTTTGAATCGCTATATGTATGTTTACGTCTATCGTGACATGCCCCCTTTCTGCCTGTCTGACCGGGGGTGACTTTTGTTCAATGACCAAACAATCTGTAAGGATTATACGATTAACGACCCCTGGGGGTGCTCTGGCTAGGGAGTCTCTTATCGCCAAAACTTTTGGATCCTTAGTCCGCTAATGCATTTCCTACGGTCAGCCATTTTTCACGAGGCTGCAATTGTTGACAATTAAAGGCAAAAGCCAAGAGTACCGTACGCTGTGAGTTGCAGTTACATTGATGCCATTTTAAAAAGGCTGGAACGATATTTGCAGTCGTACTCTTTTCTAAGCAGGAACCGATTATTATCCAGCTGAAGGAAGTAGTACTTGACAGTAGAGGTAATGCGCTCATTCAATGACGAGGCGTATTACTATTGATTCAACAACAAAACTTCTTTTGTAAGTGGCTATTCCTTTCTTCAAGGAACCATGTTTTATAGTGTTTCCAGACCGCAAGAGTTGAACATAAGAGCACTTTAACATGTAGGCCACGTATATGATTGCAAGCAAATGTATAATGATGATGAACACTTCCTTTTCTTTAGGGCCATGTGACTAAAACTTTCATTTAAGCGTTTAAGAACTTGTTTTTAGGATCAAAAATATTCTCCGATTAACGTAAAGCCAGGTTGTGTGCTTTACAAACATGTGCAGGCACACAAGAATCTGGTACGGACAAGAAAGCTATAGCGCACAGTCAGACACTAGCGACACTATTAGGGCCCAAGGGAATAACAGATACTTGATAACACACGTTGAAACTCCCAAAGCACGCTTAAATGAGAAATGCAATCGGCCAATGGCCTTTTTTATTTCTCTCTGCTTGTGCTTACCTTTGCACTACTCTTTTTATGCTTACCGTCAATAGGTTCATTCGTAGGGTGGGGCAATGCAGACCAAGTGCTTGGGGCCCGATGAGCCACCAACACAGAGGCGACCTATACTAGCTGATTTAGCAGCCTCTTTTTATAAAGCGACAGAAGAGCCTTTGCGGTATCACCACCTTTTCCAGCAGCGATAGATGATCGCACACCGTACGATTCGAACCCACGACCTCGAGACCGAGGTCATATAGAGCAACCGACCTATAGGGTGTATCATCCAAAATACTGTTGGAGAATCAATGCGACTGGCGATAAAATTTGCGACTCTCTGGTATAACCACGTAACGTTTCCGTTTGCGGCCTCATAATTAGTAGCAGAGCAGGCGACGAGTGCGCTTTCGAAGGAGAGTAGATTAGCTTTCTGGGATACGCAAACTCCCGTTTCGTTTGAATAGCTCCAGGTCGCATCGGGCTTCTAAAAAAAAGACACGAATGTAAGGCAATATGTCACGCACTTCAGAAGATATATAATTTTTACTCCACCAAGAAGCATACTCTTGTGCAAGGCAGGATGCTTGAATTGGTCCATTGATCGGGCATCTTGCAGTAAAAAATCCGAATCTCCAACTCATCCTGAAACTCGTAGCCCTCTTCACACTTAACGGCTATCCAGTCATTGAAGTCGAAGAGACTTGATCCGACACCAGTGCTGGAACTGACTATCTTCGAATGCTGAGGTATGGATGGCAAATTTGAGCAGAAAATTCCTAGGAACAAATAATTAGAGAAGTTTGAAAGATGTTCAAACTAGGACTGTTATAATCAATTTAATAGCATCATCAAACTAGTTAGATATATTTAACGTACTGTGACATTGCCTAAGCAGAGGTGACCACGAATTGCATCCCAGACACCGACTCGAGAAGGTTCTCTGAGAGTCACCACGGACTAGCCACCCAGAGCCACAGGTGAATGCATTCAGAGATCCTCGAAGCAACGATCCGCTGACTGCTGCAATGCCAGAGCTGTTCGGTGGATTCACTTGACAGCAACCACAGAAATCGACGTCCGTTGACGAGCCTTGAATAAAAATGTTTGTCAGTTACTGTGTGAATTCAGCTTTATTCCTAAGAGAGATAAATTAACACTATCAAGAATTTATTGTATTACCAGTGACTACATACGCAGGACAAACTATGAAGACTCCCTTTCATACCGTATTTGAAGTCATATGTACGATTTCATTCATATAAAACGGGCACCGGCATGTGCATCTGCTTGTAGACATGTGATTAAACAAGAAAGCGGTCACTCGTGGCAATTAATTATTTTACTTAAATAGTCATATATATATATGAATAGAATTTTATATCAGGTGCATTAATTAATAAACTAATGGAGAGAAAACCAGGTAAGTAACTTTTTTTAGGCTCATGGTATTTTCCCAAAGCTTATACTGCATCGTACTTTATATATCGGAAATTAACTTTCGCCTTGTGCGACCCCTCGACGTCTGATATTGATTATATTTCAGAGACATCTGCAATCAGCGCTAGGACTGACAGTCTTCGAATGCAGAGAGATGGATTGTAACTTGGAGCCGAAAATTCCGAGGAAATAACTTCGATTAAGGTTTGAAGAACTGTTGCTTGATGCCTGAAAATTGCTATTATAAAGATTTTCTGTGAACTAACGCTATCGATAGATACACAAATTACTTACTTAAAGGGTGAGCTGCTCATGCCGCGACAATTTTATCAAAGCCAATTTGTAGTGCACTTATTAATAACGTTAAAGGCTTAAGCAATTCCCTTCTTTTGCTCTAGAAATTGTCTGAAAAAGTACGAGTCGAAAGGGTAATTTTTACTTTGCTGAATCATTGATTCATTATTAAGGATTCTACGAAAATTACCTGCAAGGATTTTTTTAAAGCTACCCGCGACAGGCCTCATTTTTATCATTAGCCGTATCCACTTAAGAATGCGAGGAAAATATCATTTCTAACTTCTATCTCTAAAAATCTAGAGTTTAGTTCCTTTTCAACATCCTGGATTAACGTGATTTCTAGCATTGCTTGTAGTCTTAAAAGAACTTTATTCAGCTTAGAACTCTATAAAATACGATTGACCTTAAAATTTTAACTATGATTACACGACTTAATAATTAAAGAATATAAAGATGTACTTTAAGATATACATTATAAGATGAACGTCATCCACATTTTGGGACATGTATGTCTTAAATGGGCATGATTGCAGAACTACCAATAATTTATAATTTTCATTTATGGGACATCATCTATGGTTATAGGAAAGTTCCCCCTAGAAGTTCCCCCCCCCGGACATTTCCCCCTCATGGACCCTACGACATTTCCCTCCGGACATTCCCCCGGGGTAGGACATTTTCCCCATATGTTGATGAATGTATAGCTAAAAACAAAGATATATATATGTGTGTGTGTGTGTGTGTGTGTGTGTGTGTGTGTGTGTGTGTGTGTGTGTGTGTGTGTGTGTGTGTGTGTGTGTGTGTGTGTGTGTGTGTGTGTGTGTGTGTGTGTGTGTGTGTGTGTGTGGGTGGGTGTGTGTGTGTGTGTGTGTGCGTGTGTGATCAAATAAAGTCCACGCTCCATTGAAATAAACTGAACTCCGTATAATTTGAAGGATGGATGGATTGGAAGGATGGTTACTAATGGAGCGAGTGGCGGCGGTGGTAGCTGCGGCGGCGGCGGCAGCAGCGGTGTCGGCCAGCTAAACAATTCGGTAGCACAGGAGTTCGGTACCGCTCGACGCCGCCAGGCACGTGTCTGTACCCGTCGAAGCGGGTTCGGGCTACGGCATGCCGCGCAATCTTAAAAATGAGTGCGAAGCTTCAAAGGTCTACTGAATATAACTCGATCTCAAGAGATCTTGTTTTGCCCTAATACGCACTAATTAAAGCGTGGAATACGAGCAATGGTGGATTTAGGCGGCGGAGGCGCAGCCCACCCTAAACCCTAAGCCCCTGAATACTAAACCCTAAACCCTGAAACCCTAAACACTTAATCCTAAACCCTAAACCCTAGGACCATAAACCCTAAATTATATACCCAGGGGAATGTCCTGCCCCAGGGGTGAAATTTCCAGGGGAAATGTCCAGGGGGAAAATGTCCTGGGGAAACGTCCAGAGGGAAGTGTCCGCACCCCCATCTAAAGCTATTCATCAAGTTCGAATGTAATTTGAGACTGTTAACTTCATACTTTGACGTAAACTAGAGCTCTTACTAGCTTCTTGGTTCCCACGCAACAGAACTTCTGAGATTTAGCTTTGTTTGGTCTACTGAAAAGATTATTTAACCCATAACGTACGGTATGCATGTATGTATGTGTGTATATATGTATGTTTCTCCGTCTTTAGCTCCACAAAGCCACATTTACTACGTGGGTGTTACGCTGGAACGATTTGGCAAGCGCTCGCACAGCCTAAGCAGCTTTTGGTACTCATTTGGCAGTGAGCAAACATTATCTCACGAAATTAAGAGAAAGTGAGAAGCACAGGATAGTCAGGAGAGCAGTTTTGGTAGTGAGTAGCATAAAAGTAGCATTAGAGGACAGCTAGAAAGAATGTTCCATAGTCGGCAGCGAGAGAGTAGTTGTCGTTGCGTATGAATCGTGGACGCGAGCTCCTCAGTCTAGGACCTGCAGAGCTAAAGCTTCTGTCGCCAACGGTCTTTAAGCAGAGGAATGAATGAAACAGCTAATTTATCGTCCATTGGGAACCTTAGGGCACAAGGAGGCTTAAACAGGTGTAGCAGTTCCGCTAGGTATGAAGGAGCCGACCCGCCATGGTAGGCCTTGTGGGTCACTGTAAGAACTTGGCTCAGTATCCGTTGATGAAGCGGCAGCCATCCAAGCTCTTTCAGCAATGAATACACTTTGTCAAACCTCTGGGATTTGTAAACTAGCCTTGTAGTCATGTTCATCGCTAGTTGCAGCGGCCTACTGGCTTTTCCGACAGCTCAGCCAAAATGGACAAAATCATCTAGCCGAGACAGAACTAAGGAGCATTTTAAATATTTTGCAAGCCACCGCGGAAGACAGTTCGAAACCTTAAATAGGGATCAGAAGCAGTCTTCTTGACAAAGCTTTTAAAATTTTGGCAGATGTCGACGACAACACTTAAACTCTAAGCGAATGTTAATGGGCACACAAAAATTATCCCTTATTTGAAGAGCTAAGCCTTCTCGTACAGCCAAACACTTAGGTGGTCTTACGAGTTGCAGTTCCGCTTTCTTTTCATTCAGTTTCAGGAAACTTGCCGGCATCCGCCTTCGAATGTCTGAGGCAGGCATTCAGTTTATTAGTTGGTGCAGCAGATTTCGACGGAACATGCCGGCGGTGTACGTTCAAAGCCAGAGAACTGCCCCACATGGGTCTTTTTTTAATGAAGGGTGCTTTTTTCCGTTGACGTTAAGCATAACGTTTACTTGACCCCAAGGTTGACCACCGTGGCTGGCTCCTAAATGCCTTGCTGAGCTGCTGCACTCTCTTCGGGCTCCTCTCGCCATGCGGTCGTCACGATGGACCGCTCAATGTACTGCTTTTCGGTTCTCAGCTTCGAATCATTGGAAAAAGAAGATTTTCTTGTGCTGCTACTGTGAAAGCTCAAGATTTAAAAAGCTCTAGCTGCACCCTTCACTCGCGAATTGGCGTTCGGCTCATCTTGTACAGTCTTTGTATGTTAAATCGCTTATGCTATGAAATTATTCACACTGACCTAAATCAGCTATGTTTCCCATTTTCTCTTTGTTGAACCATGTGGAATCTTTTGCTTAGTCTTTGCTCGCTGATAGCCGGTTTGACTTTTGAGTGAGCCATAGGAAACTCTGCATCACAAATCCATGCAGTCTTCTTCGCAGCTGCTCGAGTTAGAGATAGATAAATGTACACTTTATTTACAAAACCTACGCATTTACCCTGACACTCACTCCCGCCTTGCGTCACGACATCTCCTGACTTGACGACATTTAAAAGATCCTATGAATGCACCTATTCGTCACAGCATGTAGTGGGTCCCGCGATTCGTCCTTTATTTGCTCATGCATGCTGACACTTGTGTATGCTGCCACTAACCACAATTGCATGCTGACCCTGCACATGTCAGCTCTAACTTGCTCATTGAGCGTGCTACCACTAACCATTCGATTGTGCATTCTTTATAAAAAATTTAAAGTGGCTAGAACAGATTGATTTCTCTGAGGGGCTATATGCAATTTACCATCATTATTATTTTATAATTTTATAATGTATTTATTAATATACAATTGTATTATTTAATTACAATTCATTAAATGTATGTAAATAATTTTAAACTTATCATATTTGCAGTCGCTTGCACTCTTACTTTTATCCTGAGATCCAGACTTTCCTTTAAAAAAAGAATATTTCTGAGTATTTTGCAAAAGCAAATGAATCTACCTTCGAAGGATGAAAACTTTGTAGAATCTATATCACCATTAGACAGTGGAATGATAGGAATGAATTTTTGATTCACTTGTATTACCTTGGCATTTCTCTTGCGAACAAGGTGGATTCTGAACATAACACATTCTTTTTCTTGTTCTCGTTTTCTTTATTCCGTCGCAAACTTCTAGCCACGGGCTCCATTCTAACCAATGAGACGTTTGTGTATGGCGCTGACAGATAAACCTTAAATTGGCGTTGCACGGTTGTGTCATAGTTGTTAGGTTTCCGTTCGTGGAGTCAAAAAGACCAGCGATGCACGAGTCACTTTTAAATTGAGATTCGGCTACATTAGCTACAAAGACAAGACAGAAGCTAGTATCACGGCATATATGCCATATATGCGGTATATTGTGTAATCAAGAAAAACTGCTGGATATATGGAAAACTATTTCCGATAAATTGCCGCTCGAAACGTTTTCTTACCGATCCAGAATAATGACAGGACCATTTCGTTAAGTGAGCCAGACATTATAGCTTTGACATCATTATTATAATCAGTCAGTAGCATCGAGTTCTGGTATATACAGCTCCTATTTGAGTTATTCAGATCTTGGTGGTTCGACAGCATACTAATAGCAATGCAGTCGCAGCCATGGCAGATGAAATTCACTGGATGAAACGAAAAATAATATTGCACTCACTTCTGAGTTGATCTTAAATTTTTTCGCACACACTGAGTCCCTAGCATATGCTCAGTTGAACGTATTTTACCCAGGAGAAATTGAATTGCATACTTCATCAAGCAGACTTTAAAATCTTTGACAAACCATATATAAACTAGCAATAGTATACAGTTCACTAGCTAATTTAGCTGTTTGATTAAGCCTTTTGTGCTCGGTTCACCTTGAGCAAAATCAGATTTGTGGATCTCAATAAATTGCAATCAGCATTTAATTGTACCTTTATGTTAGATTTAATAACGAGAGTTATATAGCAGTCGTTGCACACTATCAGAGTGCCCTGTCCTGCCGCGGTCGTCAGTTCCGTCCTCAACTCTTGGCTTGAACAGGTGACCAAACGGCTCTGGATCAGATCGCACTGCGATCGCGTCAGAGAAACACAATGGCCTCAGTATATTTTTCTCAGTTCAAGGGATCCCGAGATAATCCAGGTAGGCTTCAAAGCCGGGCAACCAGCTGCCTAATTCATGTACTACAAAAGGCCACACCTTGGCGGACCGACGGTCGGCATTTAGCAATGACCGAGCTGCGACCATGTACTTTGCAGCAAATGTACGGCGCCTAGATAGAGATTGAGTTCTCTGATGGCCCTTTATCAAGTGTATTTTTATTATTACTTGTCGACCTTGTCCTGGGAAGCCATCGCCAAGGAACCGCTTTCGATGTTGTGTCTTGATCATTGTCACAATCAAACAGATAGAGACGATAATATGATGCGGCTACTAATGGAACTCGGACAAAAGCAAAGAAACCTTTGTGGCTATCAAAATGTCAAAGCCGCAACCTCAAGAAAGAGCAGGCTTGTTCTTAGACTTTTACACTCAAGCTATCTTTTATCAATTATGAGCCCACATGTATCCTGGAGCCGTAAAAACTGACAGTCGCAAGCCATCCAGTATTTTAAACTAGGAAAACCTAATTGTTTGCATCTCGGATATAGACGCATGCTAATCTACTAGCTCCTTGGTCTACTTGATAAGTTAGGTTTTACAGGTTGAATTGCTTCAGATGCGATGCGAGTTTAAATGGCTTGATCAAACTGAAATCCTCCAATTCTCGCTATTTGCGTTTCAATTTCTATCCAATAACTAAAATTCAGAGTGTTCACAAAAGTAATTACGGCTCTTTCTACTGAGACTATGTTAAAATACAATGACACGGTCGATTTCATGCTATAAAATAACGCCAATGTGCCATAAAGAGACCTACAAGTGAGTGAAAAACTTTGAAGACAAGTGGCTGCTTCATTAGGATCTGATGGGCCAGCGAGAAGTAGCGAAACGTGGCACGTTCGCCGCTCACGACGAACAAGCCGTTCGTTTTCACATATGATCTTTACAGAAGCAGTTCAGAATCTTCTATTTGAGCACCTGTGAACTCGTTTTATCGAGGAGAATACTAAGATAGATTTAAATGCAAGAAATCGGTCGGTGCGGATTCCCAGCCCGCCGATCCCATGAGGGGGCATTTCCCTTTGCAGCAAATGCATAGCGCCTAGAAAGAGATTAAGTTCTCTGAGGGCGCTTTATCAAGTACATTATTATTATTATTATTATTATTAAGGTAGTACTGGAGCATACGGGCCACAGGGGCACAAGTACAAGCAGTGTATTTTCATGTTGTTTTGCAACGTGCCGTCACATTCTCCTGCCCCCCACATCTTTTTTGTAACGCTTACGTCACTTGCTTCTGCGTGAAGCACTGCCTGAAGCTTAATAATAATAATAATAATAATAATATTGCACTTGATAAAGCGCCCTCAGAGAACTTAATCTCTTTCTAGGCGCTTTACATTTGCTGCAAAGTGATACGCAATAGAATAGTAAGTAAAATCATGCTTGAAAAACAAACAAAATGAATAACATGGTTAGGGGTTACATGCACTGGGTCAGCATGCAAATGTGGTTAGTGGCAGCATGAACAATGTCAGCACGCATAAGCACATCGAGGACGAATCACATGGACCCACTAAATGCTGTCCTAAATAGGTATGTTTTTAAGTTTCTTTTAAATGTGGTCAGGTCAGGGGATGTTCTGACGCAGGTCGGGAGGGAGTTCCAGGCTGTGGGAGCATACGAGCTAAATGCACGGTCTCCAAAGGATTTAAGGTTTGTACGAGGTATTTCTAGACTGTTGGATTCCGAAAAGCGAGTGGTACGATGCTTTGCCTGATGGGGTAGTATATCTGAAAGATAGGCTGGAGCCATAGAATGAAGAGACCTAAAAGTGAGCGACAAAACCTTGAAGTCAATCCGTTGCTTGACTGGTAACCTGTGCAGGTCGGCGAGAAGTGGAGTAATGTGGCAACTGCGACGCTCACGACAGACAAGCCTAGCTGCAGAGTTTTGCACCAGCTGCAATCGCTTGATTGAGAACTAGACTGGACTAGACTAGAAGCTACTTACTAGGTTTGAATTTCCGCTCTCGGGGATTTACTTGTCTGTTGTTGCTCTATCAAGCGTCTGTGACTGTAATGGCAAAAGGAAGATTTTTCGAAGGAATTTTTGTTCTTTTTATATAGTTTAATTGGCAAGGCATTGTGTGTGCAAGTATGTATGCTATTATGTATGCTAGTATGTATGCCAGTGTGTATGCCAGTATGTATGCTACTATTTAAGTGATATAAGCTGATGCCATTTCCTTTGCACTATTTAGTAATATTTTGTATTTATTGTTTTAGTCATGTGGTATGTTTTCTATCCCTAGGAGTATCTCGCAATGTAGAAAATGTGTATAGAATATCCCAGGCAGTTACATTTTGCTTCTGCAAGCTTCCTTAATGTCTGCTTTTTACTTTTAATCTAAAACCTTCAACAATTGATGGCTTGCCTTCTCTTGCATCAAAATAGTTGCATGGAAACGTTTTTGTCTCTTGCTACATTCAAAAATTGACATCAAGTATTAGTAAAGCGCCTAGAAAGAGATTGACTTCTCTGAGGACGCTTTATCAAATACATTATAATTATTATATTTAGCATGCTCCTCATCAAGCCAGAGGCGGTGGACGTTGCAAAAAGCAATGACAATTTGTCTCCGATACATAGTGACTAAAAACGGTAGACATACTATAAAATTGAAATACGATTATATATTGAGGGAGAGACTGTGGTTTGGATAAACTAATGGTCATTTATTACGCGACAGCAAGGTATCTGAGCAAAAACCTCTCTTGCCATATCACATACACTACCGGTTCATCCCATTACTCAAGAGGGCGAAGTAATGCTCGCACGAGATATCATCTCAGTATGCACATTAAAAAAAGGAATAAACCGATAGAACTAGGTTAATGCCTGCCTATTTTCAAGTTTTTGTAATGCTCAAAGCCAAGTCACTAAGCAGGTTTGACCTTGTAGACTCCCTACTGCTCGCTAAAACATTCAAGCTCAGTAGTCAACTTTCCTGTCTCCGTATCACTCACTCGCCTACTTTTTTTCTATTTGCATTGACGGCTCTTCTGTTCGACTACCCTGCCAAGTATTTTCTACATTTCAAAGCATGCCGCATGAGTTGGGTGTGTGCGCGCGTGCGAGCGTTCGCGCGTGTGTTTGTGACTCCGTAAAGCCACATAGACTATGTGGGTGTTTCTCAGGACTTTCTTTATAGCGAACTTAAAGCCTTTAGTTTGTTTTCACAAAGCCTGGAACTCATAGCGGACACACGTCACGAAGTGCCCTGACTTGAATAACGTTTAAAAAGAAGCTTATGACACAACTGCTTATTATCGTATTTAGTGGATCTTTTGTCATTTGCCCTTTGTGTGCATAAGCCGCCAGTAGTAGAGCATAAAAGTAGCAGCTCCGGATGGTGGGAAGAGTTGAACCACAAAAGACCGCTTGACAAGAAATTGGAGTGAGATATAACATGTTTACCTTTCGCAAACTAACGTGTTAGTAATGTGACCTATAGATTGAGCAAACTTGAAAATATTTTGTATAACTCTAACTAAAAGCACAATTGGTGAAATGAAAAGCAGAGCGTGAGCTCACATGACACAATAATCACTTGAACTCGATTAATAGGCAATTAATGTGTCCCCAAGTGACAGACTAGGTGCTCTTTAATTAGTTACTGACATCTCTAATACGTATAGTCATATTTCACAAGTACGCTGCTTAGCCATATTTATGGACCCGTTTCATTTACAATACACGGTTTATACTCTGCCTCTTGTTGATGTGATTGCCAAGCACAATCTAGGCTTTCACTTCTACGCGGATGACACTCAGTTGTACCTTTGCTTTGATCCCTCCCAGCCTTCGAGCACATCAAATTCTCTCAACTCACTTGCTGCATGCATCGATGACATGCGCACATGGATGGCAGCAAATTTTCTAAAACTAAACGATGATAAAACTAACTTACTAGTTATGGGCAAATCCAGTGTGATTCACAAATTGGAAAGGCTGACTTTCAAAATTGGCTCTGCCAGCATATCACCAGTTGAATCAGCTCGAAATCTAGCTGTCATATTCCAAAGTGACCTCTCGTTAGATGACCACATCAGCTCCACAGTCAAATCTGCCTATTTTCAGCTTCATAACATTGCTAAAATTAGGGCTTGTTTAGATAAGGATACCACGTCCAAGTTGGTACATGCATTCGTGACATCCCGTCTCGACTTCTGCAACTCACTGCTTACTGGCCTACCAGCATGTGCGATCATGCGATTGCAGCTGGTGCCAAACTCTGCAGCTAGGCTTGTCTGTCGTGAGCGTCGCTGTTGCCACATTACTCCACTTCTCGCCGACCTGCACTGGCTACCAGTGGGGCAACGGATTGACTTCAAGGTTTTGTCGCTCACTTTTAGGTCTCTTCATTCTATGGCTCCAGCCTATCTTTCAGATATACTACCCCACCAGGCCAAGCATCGTACCACCCGCTTCTCGGAATCCAACAGTCTGGAAATACCTCGTACAAACCTTAAATCCATTGGAGACCGTGCATTTAGCTCGTATGCTCCCAAAGCCTGGAACTCCCACCCGACCTGCGTCAGAACATCCCCTGACCTGACCACATTTAAAAGAAACTTAAAAACACACCTATTTAGGACAGCACTTAGTGGGTCCCTGTGATTCGTCCTTGATGTGCTTATGCGTGCTGACACTGTGCATGCTGCCACTAACCACATTTGCATGCTGACCCTGTGCATGTCACCCCTAACCATATTATTCATTTTGTTTGTTTTTCAAGCATGATTTTACTTACTATTCTATTGCATATCACTTTGCAGCAAATGTAAAGCGCCTAGAAAGAGATTGAGTTCTCTGAGGGCGCTTTATCAAGTGCAATATTATTATTATTATTACACTTCCGCTTTAAATCTTTGATATTGAGCAAAAAATGAATAATCATTATTTTAACTCGGTTTTAGCAAGCTTGATTCTAATTAATGAAAATTTGAATTCAAATGCTTAGCGGCGCTTTTTAGTCAAACTGAGCAGGTCAGTTTTTCGTTTGCCTGCAAGTCTTACGTGGACATTGTGGTTGTGCTAGGCATTGTCGGAAGCTTGATTCGCTGGTATTTATACCGCGGATAAATCGCTGACGTGTTTGAACTCCGGATCCGCATTCGGACCAGCACTCTGTGAAAGCTCCCCATTCTGTCCAAGAGTAATCTGAAACGGTTGTCAGTTAAGTAAGACAACGCGGCATTTGATTGGTTATAGGCGGCTCCTTTTGCTTGCAGTCTCCACGTGTGCATTGTAAGGCTGCACTAAGCCCTAGTGAATCAACACAACCATATATGGTGATAATTTGACAATTGATTTTCTTTACATGCACGGCGACTTAACCTATCACACTGGGTAAGGTGGTTGCTCTTCACTACTTCGGTCACAAGGTTGTGGGTTCGAATCCTGCTGCGGGAGGTCCTGTATTGCCGCCTCAAGCCGTGGTGATGGCCTTTATGGCTCTCTTCTGCCGCTAGACAAAAGAAGCTGTTGAATCAGTCAGTATTTTTTAGAGAGATGTCTATGACAATAGGGTGGCCACTTTTTCACTGAGGCAGGGAGAGCAAGAGAGCGTAGCAATGGCTTTTTCTGGGGGGTAAACTGCAGGTCGTCGATACGCTAGCCATAACTGCCTACGTCATGAACAAAGTGGTCGCCCTAGCTGTGAAGTTAATAGCACTGTAGAGCTACCATGTGTACCCTATTTAGCCTGCTAGCTAGTGTACCCCGCCTTGTCTCGGATATTTTACGCACTTTCTTTCGGCGATATCGACCGCTGCTCTTACGGTGGACAAGCTGCTGTACTGCTCAGCGATAGTGCAGTTTTGGAGTCTGCTCTACCAGCACTGCGCCTCTAATCAACTATTGTGACGCTCTTTGATCAACCGTGTGTCTGTCATAATGCGAGACGCACTGAAATGGCAATTCGTCAGATGCAGCTGCAGTGCAGATGAGGAAGATGGCGGTTCGCTTCCTATTTCTCGCAAGCTCTACTTTTACCCGACTTCTCTTTGATTTACCGGCTATCTTCTGGGAAGCTCATTATTATGCATATTAAATTGTCAGCGCGCCTCTTTCTGACATGATTACCTTTACTTTCAAACCGGCTTATTCAATTTCCAGGATCTTTATGTATTTTTGTGTCAGCACACTTACCGGCCTTGACAACATTTAAAAAGATGCCAAACAAATGCATCAGTTCCTAATATCCTGTGCCGGGTTAGCATAAATTTTCCTTGGTTGTATAGTTCAATATTAGAATGTTAACACTAACCGTACTGACCCTTTTGATTTTCAAAATATGTTTTTAAGGTGCCTACAAAGAGATGACGTTCTATGATGGTGCTGTACAAATTTATTGTATTATTCTAGTTGTTATTATTATTATCACTTTAAAATATCCGTGCTTCCATTCCAGCCTGTTCAAAGTAATAAGAAATGCATGGTTTTCAACAAAAATGTGTTGCTATTACTAATGTTAATTTTAATAAGATTAAGGTAATCCGTTGTTTTATAATAACTACTTTGAATTAAGCTTTTGCAATCTTTAAACAAAAGATATTTCTTACAGAAGTTAGATGTTTAGTGTTGACGCGTTTCATTCAGACGAACAGATACAGACACTTAATTGCTGTAAAGCATAGCAGTTCATAGGTAAGAATTTTGGGCTTTATCGCTTTTATGTGTGCCGTATTTTTTATTAGAATTATGGAGTTCTCTTTTCATCAACTTTAACCAGAATAATTTATATAAACCATGGATAGATAATCCTTTTCAGATCAAATAATAATTCTATGAAGCTCAAACTATTATTGTTATAGTGCTGTAATTATTCAGCCTTTATAGCAACGAGTGGGCTACCTGCCGCAAGGTTAAGACCCAAAGACAATGACTTGGTGAAACTAACGATTTAAAGCACAAATAGGACTGGAATACCGACATTTTTGGTCTTACCTTTTATTTCAAATTCCATGAATGTAGATAGTAATGAGTAGGACCTATAAAAACTATCTCTGGTTATTTCTACTTCGCATTGAACCATAGCTGAACCATTGGCGTCATTGTTCCATATCATGACAACGGCATTGCCATTGCCTTCCGAATTTCTGTGAAGCCTTATGTTTTGGCTAACGTACCAATTAGTGTTTATCATGGTGAAGTCTCTAAGAGCTGAGCAGTCACATAAAGCTTCATATAATTCACTATTGGGAAAAATAATATTCAAATAATTTGATTGTGGAAATTTCACCCTTGAGATTCTAACCACTGGAACATCTGCAATGTAAATACAAGAGACATAAATTAATATCAAATGTCATACTGTTTCAGCGACTAATATTTTCAGATTACCACATAGTTGCGGTTCCGTGAAGTCACTGTACACAAGTATGCCGGCTCAATGAACATGAAAGTAAGACATTAGGTAACGTCATACCAGCCATGCTAACGTATTGAACACGAACAAGAACTGTAAACTCGACTGTATCTGTAGACAGGCAGCTAAATCTCAATGGTACCTGTACTTAATATTTACAATCCTAATTACAGACAATTTCTAGGCCGTTTTTATTGACCCAATATTCTTATTTGCAATGCTACATGAATATTATATCTTCATATTGATACAACTATATATTACTATATATATATATATATATATATATATATATAGTAATATATATATATATATATACATATATGTATGTATATATCGCTCGCTCGCTCTCTCTTTCGCTCTCTGTCTTTCTCTCTGTCTTCAGTGGTGCTATCGGTACTACTATCAAATAACGTACTTTCATCTACAGACGGAGCATTATTATTTATGTTTACCTTTGTATGTGTTTATAAAGTCAGCAAGACTAAGTGGGTGTTGCGCTGGATAGTTTTCACTTGCACACTCAAATATTAAATATTAATAGGTAATGTAATGTAATGCAGCTAGGCTTGTTGTCGTGAGTATTCCAGCTGCCACACTACACCACTTCTCGCCGACCTGCACTGGCTACCAGTCAAGCAACGAATTGATTTCAAAGTTTTGTCGCTCACTTTTTGGTCCCTTCATTCTTTGGCTCCACCCTATCTCTCAGATCTACTCGCTCACCAGGCCAAGCATCGTACCACCCGCTTTTCGGAATCTAACACTTCACTGATACCTCGTACAAACCTCAAATCCTTTGGAGACCGTGCATTTAGTTTGTATGCTCCCGAAGCCTGGAACTCCCTCCCGACCTGCGTCAGAACATCCCCTGACCTGACAACATTTAAAAGTAACTTAAAAACACACGTATTTAGGACAGCATTTAGTGGTTCCCTGTGATTCGTCCTTCACGTGCTTATGCGTGCTGACACTGTGCACGCTGCCACTAACCACACTTGCATGCTGACCCTGTGCATGTAAACCCTTACCATGTTATTCATGTTGTTCATCAAGCATGATATTACTCATCATTCAGTTACGCTTCCCTTCGCAGCAAACGTAAAGCGATTAGAAAGAGATTGAGTTTTCCGAGCGCGCTTTGTGAAGTGTATTATTATTATCATTGAACGGCTTTCGCTACGCATGCAGCAACCAACAGACGTCGTAAAAAAACGACCCACTATTGGACAACACTGCCGCAAAGCTCTTAGCTCTGAATCGAGGCACTGCAGTCAAGCTCTCAGTTCCTAATGGCGGGGGGGGGCCTTACACTGCATATCCGCTTGAACCGGGTGAGCTCTGGCATGTGCGAGCACCTAGCAGAGCCAATTAAGCCTAGCTAGTCTTAATAATAATAATATTAATAATGCACTTAATAAAGCAAACTCGAAGAACTCGATCTCTTTCTAGGCGCTTTACATTTGCTGCAAAGGGAAATGCAATTGAATGGTGAGTAATATCATGCTTGATAAACAAACCAAATGAATAACATGTTTAGGGTTTACATGCACAGGGTCAGCATGCAAGTCTGGTTAGTGGCAGCATGCACAGTGTCAGCACGCATAAGCACATGAAGGACGAATCAAAGGGACTCACTAAATGCTGTTCTAAATAGGTGTGTTTTTAAGTTCTTTTTAAAGGGGGTCAAGTCAGGGGATGTTGTGAAGCAAGCCGAGAGCAAGTTCCGGGCTTTGGGAGCATACAAACTAAATGCAAGGTCTCTAAAGATTTTGAGGTTTGTACGAGGTACTGGTCAAGAGTTAGACTCCGAAAAGCGGTTGGTACGATGCTTGGCCTGCTGTGGGAGCATATCTGAGAGATAAGCTGGAGCCAAAGAATGAAGTGACCTAAAAGTGAGCAACATAACCTTGCAGTCAATCCGTTGCATGGTTGGTAGCCAGTGCAGGTCGGCGAGAAGTGGTGTGATGTGGCAACAGCGACGCTCATGACAGACAACCCTAAGCACATAGTCTTGCACTTGCTCTAAACGCCTGATTGCACACGCCAGTAGGCTAGCAAGCAGTGAAATTCAAGACGGAATGTCACAAATGCATCGACCAACTTAGACGTGATATTCTTATCTAAACTAGCACTCGAATTTTAGCAACGTTATGTAGCTGAAATTAGGCAGACATGACTGTGGAGCTGACTTGGTCGTCTAACGAATGGTCACTTTGTAACATGACACCTAGATTTTGAGCTTTTTCAACAGGAGATATGCTTGCAGAGCCAATTTCGAGCGTCAGCCTTTCCAATTTTTGAATCACACTGGGCTTGCCCATAATTAGTAAGTTAGTTTCATCATCGTTTAGTTTAAGAAAATTCGCTGTCATCCATGTGAGGATGTCATTAATACATCCAGCATGTGATTTGAGAGAATTCGAGCTGAATAAGTGGCCATTTGCAAACATTTCTTGAGCAAGCTGAAGATAGTCTTGTCTTATCTAAGGGCATCAATGGGGCAAGGTCGACTCTTTGATTTGGCCTTGTTAAGCATAGAGAATGAAACACTGGAAAATATTGACTTTCAAACCATAATACACCGGTTTGCCAAGTTCAATGCTAAAAAAATTCACGTAAGTTAAAACTGTGAAAACTTCTTTTTTACCTGTACGACAGTTAATAAAACTTTCTTGACTTGGAGTAGCTTCTAGCGTGTTTTCTGCAATTAGCTTCCGTGGTGGGGCTATTTTGCATGAACTTTTTTAGGAGGAGGCACCATTTATAGCTTTTTCCTCAGGCACCGAGAGGTCTCTCAATGCCTCTGGTCTTCAATGCCTTAACTTCCTAGATAACCATTGCTTCCGGTTAGTGCTATAATATCAGTGTAAATTAGCAAGCAGTGAGTTACAGAAGTCACGATTTGATGTCACAAACGCATGAACCAATTTCTTTGTGGTATCATCTGTTCCTTTGCAGCGAATATAAAGCACCTAGAAAGAGATTGAGTTCTCTGGGGGCGCTTTAGCAAGTGCATTATTATTATTATTATTATTAAACAATGCTAAGCTTATTGACTTTAAGCGTGATAGCCCTAACCGTTTGGTCATCATTATTTCTTGCCAGTAAAATAAAAAAGAAAAAATACTAGCTGATTTGACAGCCTCTTTTTTATAGCGACGCGAGAGCCTTTACGCTATCATCGCTTGTGGCGATGATAAAGAATCACCCACCGCAGGATTCGAACCTGTGAACTTGAGACCGAGCTCCTAAAAAGCAACCACCTTGCCTATTGTGCCATTACGGCTCACCGTATACGTATAAGTGCCTAGAAAGAGATCAAGTTCTCTAAGGGCGCTCTACAGGCGTATTAATATTATTATTAGGAGTTTCATAAAGGTCAAAACTTAAGAGCGATAAGTCAGCTACTTAGGCATAAGTAGCCTTGTTCTCACTGCTTTATATCCAAAGTAAATAGGTTGACTAAGCTTCTTTTACGTAAGCAGTATTTCTTAGGTCGGGCTTCTGACGCCCTGTAGTTTCAAATTTCTTACTTTCTCTTTTTTACATTTGAAACCACATGCAAACATCCAAGCGTGAAAATCCTCGATTGTCATCAAGATCAAAAAAATTAAGTCTTTGCAACAAATAGTCAATTGTTGCAATGCTACAGTGCGACATTAGCCTGCGTTCAAGGCGATTTTTCTCTGATGACTAGCTGAATATTATTTCGTAGTGCAGAGAGCCACGGTGTGCAGCAGACTTATAACTAGGTTCTTTCACGAGCAAGAATAAAAAAAACTCAAATTAGGAGGAATTCCTGCACCTTTCTGGTTTACGGTGGCTATAGGCAACAATATAATATTTTCAAATACTAAGCTATAGTAGCAACGGCAGTTTTTGGTTCTTGACAGCATAATGGATTCAGGTAGGCAAAATTTGAACCTACTTTAGTCGGCTATCAAGAATCTACATTGTCGCTCCCCGAGTGAGTACCTTACCTAGCGATACTTGTGATGGCAAGTTTGATTTGTAAAGGCGTTTTCAGCAAGATAGACATAGTCAAAAACTTCAACCCTAGTTAACCTTTGGGTCGGCCGAAGCATGAAAGGTTCCTCTTGATGGGCTGACAGAAAAGCATGGTTGAGCGGAAGTTTCAAAACAATCTTTTTTCTTTTAAAGCAGAAGCCTGCTTATTTTGCTAAAGTTATTGGATTGTATCTAAAATGCAGTTGCCTAAAGCCCACCTACGGCGTACAGCTAGGCTCGTAATTCTGTAAGCAAGCTTTTGTTTGAGTTGTGGCAGCAATTAAAAAAACACAGAAGCCCTACTAACACTTTTCTGTTAGCCGTTAAGGCCATCTTCGTTTAATACTTACCCAAGCTAAAAGTGGGTAGAGTTCTTATGGTTTCTGATTTAACAATTGTTTCTTCAGATGGTCCGAATTTCAATGCACAGAATATTGATACTTCTTTAAATGGTACCTCAATAGACAATTGGCTCGTTTGAACTGTGCTGTGATTACTGGCGCAGCCGGGTGCTGTGGTATTGGAGGAATTCATTGTCACAGCGTCAATACCGTCAATGAACCAGTGGACACTCCAGATATTTGAGGTGTTTCCACCAAGAGATATAATGAGGCAGCAAAATGTGCGAGTGTTCCCTTGATTTTCAGGCATGGTCAGCTGAGTGAGCATCACTTTATCTACATCTGCAGTGAAGGCATGTATGATTTATTTCTAAGTTATGTCATTCATTAATATGTCAACTTTTAATTATAGAAGCCTGTGTGCCTGACCTCTTTAAATCTATAAAGAAAAATGACTGGAAACATATATATTGCGATTTTTACGTATTCTTTTGGTAATATATATTGGTAATATATTGCTCCAATTTTAGAGAATTGACACTATATTGAATTTGTGTTTCAGTTTTCGTACATATACTGATCGTGGTCAGTGCTAAATGGCTGATCGAACTCTAATATTAGTTTCAGCAAATGTTCCACTGAAGAAAAGATCACAAAAAAGCAACATTAAATAGCATCCTGTAATAAAACATTTAAGCAGAAAATGTTCAGAATATTTTTTATTCATTTAAGCGCAAATTATAATAAGGATATCAGGTGGTATTGTCTAGGCTATGCCAGCAAATACTTTTGCTCGTGGTAGCTAAAAGCTAACCAATGACTATTTCATTAGGTTTTCATGAGAAAAACTGGCAATTTGATGAGAACTTAATGAATTTGATAAAGGTCTAAGGCAATCAAAGGAAGCAAGCAATTACCAACAGCAAAAACTTGAAAGCAACCTTGCGTTACTTTTAAGTTGATTATAAAAAATACTTGCTCCATCCATAAAATTTCTATTCTTATAAAGAATATTCTGCTTTTTTTCTTGAAAGACCTATTAACTTTAACATCGCCAAAACATTTTCTAATGGCTCCCTATCACTTCGCATTTTACAATCATTCGAGACAGCTGGAAGGGTTATAGGGTTATTACTACACTTGCACGGAACCCTCAGGGAATCTCTTTCTAGGCACTTTACCAGTGCTGTCAAGACGCATGATCGAATAGTTAATAAAAGCATGCTTAATGACGACAAAATTACTCAAAGAAACGACACTAGACCAAGAGAACTTAGGAGACTTCCGTTCAGTCTCCCGTCTACCGTTCGTTTTAAAGACGCTTGAATGAGTCATGGCAGACCGGCTGAACTCGTTAATTTAAACTGTATACCTCCAAAGATCCACTCTTTAGAGCTAATCACTCTGCAGAGTTAGCGTTGCTTCGGGTGCACATTTACCTACTTACGAATGCGGACATAAGTAGAGAATCTCTGTTTGGTTTGCTGAATCTTTCGGCAGCTTGTGATACTATCAATCGCAAAGTCCTTCATAATTACAATAATATTAATAATAATGCACTTATGAACCGCCCTCGGAGAGCTCAATCTCTCTCTAGGCGCTTTACATTTGCTGCAAAGGGAAATGCAATTGAATGGTGAGTAATATCATGCTTTATGAACAAACAAAATGAATAACATGGGGTGACATGCACAAGTTCAGCATGCAAATGTAGTTAGTGGCAGCATGCACAGTGTCAGCACGCATAAGCACATGAAGGATGAATCACAGGGACCCACTAAATGCTGTCATAAATATGTGTGTTTTTTAAGTTCTTTTTAAATGTGGTCAGGTCAGGGGATGTTCTGACGCAGGTCGGTAGGGAGTTCCAGGCTTTGGGAGCATACGAACTAAATGCACGGTCTCCAAAGGATTTAAGGTTTGTACGAGGTATTTGTAGACTGTTGGATTGTGAAAAGCGGGTGGTACGATGCTTGGACTAATGGGGGAGTATATCTGAGAGATAGGCTGCAGCCAAATAATGAAGTGACCTAAAAGTCAGCGACAAAACCTTGAAGTCAATCCGTTGCTTGATTGGTAGCCAGTGCAGGTCAGCGAGAAGTGGTATAATGTGGCAACAGCGACGCTCACGACAGACAAGCCTAGCTGCGGAGTTTTGCACCATCTGCAATCGCCTGATCGCACATGCTGGTAGGCCAGTAAGCAGTGAGTTGCAGAAGTCGAGACGTGATGTCACGAATGCATGTACCAACTTGGTCGTGGTATCCTTATCTTAACAAGCCCGAATTTTAGCAATGTTATGAAGCTGAAAATAGGCAGATTTGATTGCGAAGCTGATATGGTCGTCTAACGAAAGGTCGCCTTGGAATATGACACCTAGATTTCGAGCTGATTCAACAGGAGATATGCTTGCAGAGTCAATTTTGAGCGTCAGCCTTTCCAATTTGTGAATCACACTGGGTTCTCCCATAGCTAGTAAGTTAGTTTATCATCGTTTGGTTGCTGAGCGCCTCTCATCTTACCTGGGCGTGAAAGACATTGCAACACTAGCAGACCAACATAGCCCTGCCATAACCAAGATTTTTAATGCTTCTTTGGGAAGAGGGGTCGTCCCCAAGTCCTTCAAATCAACAATCGTTAGACCTTTTCTTAAAAAGCCTGGATTAGACACATAGGTCCTAGCAAACTATCGCCCAGTTTCCCTTCTTCCGTTCTTATCAAAGGTTCTTAAAAAAAATTGTTGCTAAGCAGCTCGTTGAACATATTGAAAACAATGAAATGTCAGAAACATTTCTATCAGGGTTCAAGAGCCAGCACTCTACTGAAACTGCTATCAGGGTTCAAGAGCCAGCACTCTACTGAAACTGCTCTCCTCCATGTTAACAATGACATTCTACGTGGCAGCAACGACGGGAACTTCACAGCCCTAGCTCTGCTAGATCTTTCTGCTACCTTCGACACCATTGATCACGAAATTCTGCAGGAACGATTGAGAACAACGATCGGTCTGGCCGACGAAGCACTGGCGCGGTTTAAATTCTACTTGTCTGATCGTGTTCAATCCGTGTTGTGTGGGGGTCAGGTCTTAGACACGAGAGGGGTCACCTGTGGAGTCCCTCAAGGGTCTGTACTTGGGCCCTTGCTGTTCTCCATTTATACGCAACCTCTGGGAAAAGTGATTAAGGCCCGTGGAATAGGATATCACTTCTATGCTGACGATACTCAGTTGTATTTGTCATTCAAACCGTCGGAATCTGCTGCGGCAACTGAGAAACTGAATGCTTGCCTTGCCGATATTTAATCCTGGATGTCAGAAAACTTCCTGAAACTAATTGATAATAAAACCGAACTGCTGCTCATACGACACCCTAAGCGTGTGGCTGGATTAAAAGGCTTTGCTGTTCTAATAGGTGATACTATTGTGCGGCCATCACCACTTGCTCAAAATTTAGGTGTCGTTTTCGACAGCTGCCTCAATTTCAAAAGCATTATTCAGAAGACTGCCTCTACAGCTAGCCATCACATACGATCCCAGTTCAAGATTAGGAGCTGTCTCCCACAGTGGCTTGCAAAAAATTTAACTAGCTCTCTAGTTCTGTCTCGGCTTGATTATTGTAATTCCCTTTTAGCTGGGTTGACAAAGAAAGGTATTAGGCCACTACAGCGGACTATAAGCATGGCTGCAAGGCTAGTCTTCAAGTCCCAGCGGTTAGAGCACGTGTCTCCTTTGCTGGAAGAACTAGGATGGTTACCGGTTGAGCAACGGATACAGAGCAAAGTTCTTACGCTGACCCACAATTCAGCCATGGCTTTGCCCTTTCGTAGCTAGCTAAACTGCTGCATCAGTTTCAGCCCTTTCGAGCCTTCAGGTCCTGTGTAGACAATAAATTCGTTGTACCATTTCTCCGCTTAAAGACAGTTGGCGACAGAAGCTTTAGCTCTGCAGGTATTAGACTGTGGAACTCGCTTTCACAATTCTAACGCAATGACAACTACTCGTCTACTGCCTACTCTGGCACATCCTTTTCAGCGGTCCTGAGCTGCAACTTCTATGCTACTCACTACCTCAACTGCTCTCCTGACTCTGCTATGCTTCCCACTCTCTTTTTTGCGTGAGATGAAGTCTGTTTGCTACCAAATGCGTACCAAAAGCCGCTTAGGCTGTGAGTGCGATATACAAAACTCTCCTGCGTAACATCCACATGGTCTTTATGACTTTTTGAAGTTACAGACGGAGACGGAGATACATTACAATGGTTTAGATGCTATCTCTGTGGGAGACTCTATAGTATTGAAGTGAATGGACAACGATCATCCAAGGAACCTCTTATGGGTTACCTCAGGGCTCTGGTTGGTCTCATTCTTGTCACGGTTTATACTCTCTCTCTCTCTCTCTCTCTCTCTCTCTCTCTCTCTCTCTCTCTCTCTCTCTCTCTCTCTCTCTCTCTCTCTCTCTCTCTCTCTCTCTTACTGATATGTTTGCCAGCCACAACCTAGGCTTTTAATTCTGTGAAGATAGCACTCACTTTAATCTTTGCTTAGATCCCACCCTGCGCTCCTACTCGTCGAATTCTCTGAACTCCCTCGCTGCATGTATTAATGGTATTTGTAAATGGATGGCAGAAACGTTTCTTAAATTGAATGATGATAAGTCATCTTACTAGTTATGGGCAAAGCAATTTTGATTCAAAAATTTGATTTCGTAAATGTCACAATCGGCTCTGCCATCATATTTCCTGTTGAATTTGACCAAAATCTATGTTTCAAGCTCCAAAGTGACTTTTTTTTTATTAGACGACAACATCAACTTCACAGTCCTCTCTGAATACTTTCAGCTACATAACATTTCTAAAGTTTTGGCTTGTTCAGAAAGGGATACCAGATCTAAATTGGACCACGCATTTTTGATATCCCGTCTTGACTTCTGTAACTTACCGCTAGTTGGTATACTCGCTTTTGTCTGTCATGAGCGTCGCAGTTGCCACATCGCACCACTTTTCACACACCTGCACTGGCTCCAAGTCAAGAAACGCGTCGATTAAAGTCTAGTTGGGAAGCCGCAATCTTAGAGATGGACTCTCTGATCTTGTCTATCTTCCTGACAAAGAAGCTAGAGAAGCGATCAGGTGGATTATTACATGGATCACTAGGGAAAAGAGCTAAATTGTGACCGCTTGAAGAGATGGTTGATGGCAGACATCAACAATTTTTGTGTCTACCATCCATCATCTGAGGTTGCTATATCAAATTTTTTCTTAGTTACTTAATCCCTTTTTTGACATATATCAGTGACTCCTGGCACAGGTCTCGTCGAAGTCTTGAGAACTTAATCTCAAGAGAGTGGAGGTCACAAGAGGCGTGTTTAAAGTTCATTTTTGGATCCTGCAGTCTTTTCGGAAGGCCGTCAGTCCTGCTTAAGATGCTGTCCGAAAATGGAAACAGAGCCAAAAGGCTTAAGTTCAAAGTACCATGTATTAGACTGCCAGCTATAATTCTTGTTTTAAGTGTTCCACTTGTGCCCTCTGACAGTTGCCCCAAAAGACCTGGAATGCTGTTAAGTTCATTATTTATAGCTTTCACAGCCTCCACTCTTGAAATCCACCTGGCGGCAGAGTCAAGTTTGACGGCGATGGCTAAGACTTTCTTCTGTTCTTTCAACCTTGGATTCTATCTTGAAAATAATAAGGTGCTCGCTATTACTCCAAACAAGGTAATCAAAATGGAATCTTGAGTTGCTGCATGAACCCCTGCCAGTTCACTCTGCGGTTATCACAGTTTACAAAATTTGCCTTCTCATTTTGGACATTATCCTCTTTTGGACACCTGGCAAGTGGCCAGACATGACTGCTGAGTTGTCTTATTAATGCCAGTTAAGCATAGCTTGTGTGGTACAATAGAGTGTCGGTGCTCAGCCACGGCAGGCTGATTCGCCCTTGACGCGGCGTAGCAAGCCGGGCGACACAGCCCGCCTGTGTTAGGCAGGATGGGGAGAGCTGATGAGAAAATCAGTTTGAATGATTACAGAGGGTTTAACTGCCGTGATCTTGTTTCGCTGGGAGCGTCAGCCGAATACGCGGCGCTTGAAGCACCTTTATTTCCGTGCCGTCCCATGTTTGCCTCTAGAGCTTCAAACTACAGCTTTGTCTAAGTCTGTAAACATGCTTAACTAGCTCTGCCAGATGTATTTAAGTTTATTTAAACAATGACTTGCGTGAAATCATAACTAATATGATCACCTGAAAGTTTTCATAATATGCACACGCCTTTTGGTTTTGGTGCCTCCTTGGCCTTGGCGCCCGGTGTCATCTGTCCCCCTGCCTACCCCTTGCTAGATCTCGGTAGGAGACAGATGTACACGGGCTGACTAAGAGTTACATTATAACTTGATTACTCATAACTACTTTCAGTTCTAACGACGCAGACATTTAAATGCTCTGACGATCATATAATAATGCGTGGGATATCTACCATATTCTATTAATCAAAACGTATAGCTATCGTGGTGATAACTAATACTCCAGGCCTCATAACTTACCACACCACGTGAGATTAGCATTATTTCTGGAGTAAAATTCAATAGGCTGCTGCCTTGATGAAGAAGGGCGTAATGTTGCTTGGCAACTCATAAGATTTGCGTAGGTCAATGTTGATGATCTGTCTCCTGTGATACGAAGGACAAATGTAGCATTCCAGTATCCGTCATAATGGTAGGATTGCGAGTTCTGGGAATTACACAGTGCTGAAGTCAAGCTGAAGGATTGAAAAGACTGTCCAAGGTAGCGAGGCAATATTGCTCCCGGGGGGCAGCTATAACCATAATACACCTCGCTATGAAGACTAATAGCAAGTCGCATGTCCTCTATTTCGTATCTATCTGGAAATGAAGCTGAACATGCCACGCTGAATGGGTACTTCAAGCTTAAGCAGATGGGCCACTCACTGATCAATGTTGGCTCTACAAAAAAGACGTCACGTTCGTCCATACAATGATAGTATCAGTTGACATTTAAGTACATTTCAACCCATATGTTGAATGCCATCGACCTCGCGAGATGTAAATCATGGGGATATTGTAATGGAAGAGTCAGAGATCATCGTTTAAACGCGGGCCTTATTTCTGCAAAAGACCAAAGTTTGTTATTCCGTTTCTAGTTTCCGGCGTTTTTGTCATTATTCTGGCAACACCTTGAGTTGGGTAGTATTTTTAAAGTGCAAGCCTGATTTACTCATTACAGACTAAGGTTTCCACTTTAACAAAAAAGTTCTCCTTCGTCTGCAAGAAGGTCATTTGCTGGCCATTTGAGCACATACAGGTAAAAAGACAGGGTCAAGGTATTTGAGAAGAATAACTCATTCCACAATCAAGATCACCCAGATTGTAAGGCAAATAGCTACAGGAATTTATAGAAAGAAGTACCGCTGGGCTATTTTGGTCAAGTATTCAATATAGTTACATTACTTCATTAAGGACACTTGATAAATAGGCTTGGCTGCTGCTGCTTTTTATTCGATTTTCTTTTGAAAGATGACCGAATACACCCGGCGACGAATTTTCAGCACTTATGAAAATGCAGAGAGTACTCAAAACCAAGTTTTAAATTGGCTCAAATTTGATCAGTATGCCGTTCGAAACAACCTTAAATCCTTTGATGTCTGACATGTAATTTAATGTAATGTATCTCCGTCTGTAACTCCACAAAGGCTATGTGGGTGTTACGCAGGAGAGTTTTCTATAGCTCACTTAGATTCTAAGCAGCTTTCGATACGCATTCGTTAGCCAACAGATTTCATCTCATGCAATAAAGAGAAAGTAGGAAGCAGGGCAGAGTCAGGAGAGCATTTGAGTTAGCGAGAAGCATGGAAGTAGCAGCTCAGGACCGCTTAAAAGGATGAGCCATTGCCGGCAGCAGGTGAGTATTTGTTGTTGCGTAAGAATTGTGGAAGCGAGTTTCACATTCTAGGATCTGCAGAGCTACAGCTTCTGTCGCTAACGGTGTTTAAGCAGAGAAATAGAACAGCTAATTTACTGTGCATACAGTACCAGGAGGCTGAAACTGGTGCAGCAGTTCATCTGGTTATGAATGAGCCAAGCCACAGTGAGACTTGCGGATCACGGAAAAAATTTACTCTGTATCCGTTGATCAACCGGCAGCCATCCAAGCTCTTTTAGCAAAGGTGACACGTGTTCAATCCTCTGGGACTTGAAAACTAGCCTTGCAGCCATATTCATAGCCAGCTGAAGTGACCCAGATGCTTTTTTTGGTAGCCCCAGCCAAAAAGGAATTAAAATAGTCAAGCCAAGACAGAACTAAGGAGCTAGTTAAAGACACTTGCAACCCAGCCCTAGATCTTTACTGTTACTTTCTACTGCGGCAGGTCAAGCTGCTGCATAGCACGGAGTCTCATAAATCCATCCGGTCGTCGCTGCATGTTAATTTGCTGGCTCTTCTTTGTGGTTAGTGCAATCGATAAAAGCTTACGCCGCTGTGCTGGTCTTACGGTGTATTTCTCTCCTTAAGCGGTTGCTTAATAAAGATACTTTGAGCCAAGACCTGCACAAAAGGATTGCACTTACGAGGCTGCCTCGCGTACGCGATTTAAAATGTGATTGGTGAAAAGTAGCTGAATGACAAATTCAACATAAAAATATCATTCATTCGGTGCTTTTTTACAGGAATTGAACCGACTAACCCCATTTTGTTTCTTCAGCCATAAAACAAAACAAAAAAACAAAAAGATGATCCGCCGTCTTTTTTTGTGATTCCCATCAAAGTGATTTCAACCAACCGTGCAAAGTAGCAGGCGACAGCTGGAGTAAGGCCTAGTGTACATTCCTTTGCAACTACGCTTGTTGATGGAACATTTCATTTTTATGATTTTTGCATATTTTGGAACAAAGCCACGAAATTTCAGGCATTCAGCAAATATTCAAAGAAGTATCTTGTTATAATCCAAATTTTTGAGGTGGTAGCACACTACGTCGGGCGACAAAAATCAAGAGATCGGCAACATATAATGGCATTGCAACTTTTCCTCGCATTGCAAGCTATTCCGGTGGATTCTTTTCGTGAATCGCAATATATATATATATATTAGTCTAAAAATGTAGTACAATTCTAGACTATTTTGAAAAGAAACTCTTTAGTCACTATTTTAATAATAACAGTTTATAAAATGTCTCCAGAGAACTCAATTTCTTTCCAAGCACTTTACATTTTCTGCAAAGGAAACACGATTTAAGGGTTATTAGTAGCATGCTCGATACACAACAAGCTAAACAACATAAAGAATAACAGGGTTAGGGGTAACATGCACAGTTACCATGTAACTGTGGTTAGTGGCAGGATGCACAGTGTCAG
The DNA here is from genome assembly GCA_009760855.2 of Cristatella mucedo. Lineage (NCBI taxonomy): Eukaryota > Metazoa > Bryozoa > Phylactolaemata > Cristatellidae > Cristatella > Cristatella mucedo. The sequence goes on from WPIO01000164.1 coordinate 582,344, forward strand.
TATGTATATGCACATAAAGGACGAATCATAGGGGCCCAATAAATGCAGTCATAAATAGATGCGTTTTTAGTTTCCTTTTAAACGTGGTCAAGTCAGTTGTCGTGACGTAAGTCAGGAGTGAGTTCCAGGCTATATGAGCCTGCGAACTAAAGGCAGTCTCAAAGGAAGTCTCCAAAGGATTTGACGTTTGTACGAGATATTGGTAAACATTTCTATTCTGAAAAGCTTGTGGTACGATGTTTAACCTGATGGGGGAGTATATCTGAGAGATAGGCTGGAGCCAAAGAATGAAGGGACCTAAAAGTGAGTGACAAAACCTTGAAGTCGATGCGTTGTTGGACTGGGAGCCAGTGCAGGTCGGCGGTAAGTTGTGTGATATGGCAACTGCGACGCTCATAAAAGACAAGCCTAGCTGCAGAGTTATGCACCAGCTGTAAGCGCCTGATTGCACGTGCCGGTTGACCAGCAAGCAGTGAGTTACAGATGTCAGGTCAGAAGTCAATTACTCTGAACTTAGCATTTAATTTCAATTACAATGAAGAGATCCAATTAGTGGGGCAGTTACCTTAACAAGCTTCTCTAAGAGGTGGAAATCTAGACAAAAAATGGCCGCATAAGAAAACGAACCATGACGTTTTCAACCAGAAGTTAGCCCAGTGTATCCAACATTCCGAGTACTAGCACTGTGCGTTCATTTGCGAAAACTCTCTATGTTAAACCATATGCTGCATGATCAACTCTTAGGGATTATGTAGTTTTTTTCCTTTCAATCGGTTTATATGTAGCAGATCAAGCCACAGCAACAAGTGAAATGTGCAAATGAAAGGGCGGACATTTTGAAGTGGCGCGCTAGAGCATGCCAGGCAGCATATTCAGTCTTGTTGGGCTCCAGCTTACCGGTAGCCAGCGACGACTCACTGGCCGCGAAGGCCATCAAGACGTACAAGATCAAAAGTGCCATTCAATTTGTAAAATTTCTCGTTAAGCTCTTGATTATCGGCTCGATTGTTATCAACGTAGGCAAGCGATATGGCGTGTGCATTGGATAACGGCGGCAACCATTTCACCACCCGTAGGTCAATACCTTAGCGGTGAGTGCATTCCTGGTTTGATCCTGGGGTAAGGTGATCGTCTTTACGGCAAAAGTCGTAGGCTCGAGTTCTTCGGCATGTGCAAAGCTCGAAGAGCGATATTAAGATTTTCTAGGGGGCGATAGTGATGGCTATATTCACTAGTAGCCTATCTAAGTACTGGCAGCAGTTACATCAGTTCGCTAGATGGATGAAGTATCGGAAAAGTATGCCAACTTCGAGCAGACGTATGCTTGCAGCTAGGAAAGCCTTAATCGACGATGGCTTACGAGAAAATGATGGAGGAGTCCTGAACCGTGCTAAATACTAATCATTACATTTCTGAGTGCCCTTTTGGATATAAGCTGAGAGTAATGAGTCTTGGTGTTCACATCTAGGCGCATATTTATGGGAAGGAGAATAATATTTTCAGCTTTCCCGGCTGTTGCTACGATCAGAGGCAGAACAATGTATATCGGACGCGCGGAGAGAACGGTTCTTACCGACAACTTTTGTCATTACTTTACATCCCGCTCCTCTCAAATACATCCTGCCGAATTGCTACTTGGACACCAGGCTACTTACGTACGTCGGCAAATTAGTTTTCAATACATCCAGACATGCTAATGACTTGAATGCGAGGTGTAGGGTGAGGTCCTGTCGTTCGCCATCATGTCCATTGCCATCTCCGCCATCTTGTCAATGGTATTCGTGCTCCTGAAACTTGGAACTCACTCCCGGCTGACGCTATGCCATCCCCTGACTTGACGACACTTGAACAGAAGCTCAAAACCCATCTGTTTACCACGGATTTCAGTGGGTCCATGCGATTCGTCCTTTGTATGCTTAAGAGTGCTGACACTGCATGCTGCTACTAATCATACATGCACGTTGACCATGTGCATGCCACCTCTAACCATGTAATGCTTGGTGTCGTTGAACATGCTACAACTAACCATTCGATTGTGCTTAATTTGCAGCAGATATAAAGTGCCTAGAAAGAGATCGTGTTCTCTGAGAGTTGTGTATCAAACGTATTTGTATTTATTAGCATTGGGCATCAAGAGCAGTTTTTTTGAAAATAGTCTTTTAAGCCCTCCCCCCGGAGGCACTTGTTGACAGTACTTCTTGTACTACTCTAGGCACTATTTTTAGGAAGTTGTCATCTTTATTATTCTCTTGGCATTAAATTCAATAAATTAAAAACTAAAATGTTAAAATTGAATAAATTAAATACTTGCCGATTTAACAGCCTCTTTGTATAGCGACAGAAGAGCCTTTACGGCTATCATTACCGCTTGCAGTGGCGATAAAGGATCACCCACCGAAGAATTCGAACCCACGACATCGGGACCGAGGTCGCGAAAGGCAGCCGCTTTACCTAGTGCGCCATCGCGACTTTAGTTTGGACGCTCCGTCATTGTCGTAGCTCTCACTTCTAGGGAAATGCAACAGACGAAGTCGACGTCGTCTCGGCTTTTCCGTTGTTCCTTGAGTGCTTTGTGTTTGCACCTTTGAATGATTTAGTGCCTGTTCATAGTCAGAAGTGTTACTAACTGGTCGGTTCGATTGTCTTCTTGGTTTCGCTGGAACGCTAGCCTAAGCATGACCCTTTATTTTTTCTCTTTTGCCTGTCAGAACTAACCAAATTGGCATCGACTCTCGTGAAGGCAGATGTAAAGCACCTCGATACTGGCTGACTTGTCATAGAGCAACATAAAAACGACCTATTACTGCTCCTATTATTTCTTCAGCCTACAGGTGTTCTATTTGCACACTTTGCTGACACAAAGCATCTCATAGTTTTGCAAACACAGCTGAGTCATCCCCTTGGAGCCACGACAGCCATGGCCGAGGCCAGGCCGAAAAAACGTGTGGGTCGGATGCCGACAGCATTAGCCGTAAGCATGGCGGGGCTAAGCTCTGCGTTCGGATGCAGACGGCACCAACGGGAATCGCCTCGGGGCACGCTCTGCGTTCGGATGCGGGACCGAGTTTTCTAGGCTCACGTCAATGCTTCAAAGGCATTATTATATTTTCAAAGGCACTATTAAAAATCGGTTCCTCTGGCTTTACTTTTCCGTAGCTTCACCAGAGATGCCATACCGAGGGTATGTTGCTGGAGGGGCCGACTGTGCACCTCATCAAGCAAAGCCGCTTGTCAATGGAAGCCCGGGTCAACTAGAGTGTATCTGCTAAGTCTGTTAAGTTTTAGAGAGCAGGGCAGTTCCCGAAACGAGAAAAGGCAGTCAAATGAGTGCAGAGCAGAAGGCAGTACCGGCTGCCAGTCATCCAGCTGCCAATGATTGGCGGCGCTCACTCGAAACTCTTGACGCGACAAATTGCTGCTCACTGAGTAGCAGGCCGTACCCTGCGAGGGCTAGAGGCTACACGGATTATTGGCTTATGAAGGAAACTCTGCGGCGTCAAAGCTATCCACCCGGCCGGGCTTGTGTCGCTGAGGCTGCCTGAAAAGAGTGGCGGCCGGGTAGATCGGGCGAGGATCGAGAGCGAAGGCATTCAGGACCTCCGGCGGTAGCTCGGATGATCATTCCAGCCGGCAGAACTGCCATGTCTGGCAAGACCAGTCTCCTCTACTGCTTGCTTTCCAGGCGAGGAATCCAAGCATTTGGCGAATAATAATGATAGCAATAATAATAACGGCTATATACTTGCATAGCGCCCTTGGATAACTTGATCTCTTTCTAGGCGAGGGTCAATGTCAACAAACTTTAAGGTCGCACCTGAAAAATCGGAATAGGAGTAATTTTAGAATTAACTCAATTGCCTACAAATATTAATGTGCTTGCCGTGGTAATCTTTCCTAAGAATTTTATACACTATGTATACTCGTATTAAATTCGGGTTTTACATTTAGGGACAGCTCAAGTGATAAGCTATTATCATATTTTTCTTTGGTCCCAGCCTAACTATTAGATCTACTCCCCCACCAGGTTAAGCATCGCACCATCCGCTTTTCGGAATCTAACTGTTTAACTATACCTCGTACAAACCTCATATCCTTTGGAGACCATGCCTAAAGTTCGTTTTTTCTTCCGGAGCCTGGAACTCACTTATCGGAGCATTTAGTGGATCTATCTGCGTGATTCGTCATTTACGTGCTGACACTGTGCATGCTGCAACCATATTTGCATGCTGATCCTGCGCATGTCACCCATAATCATGTTGTGCTTGCTGTCGTTAAGCATGCTAAAACTCACCATTCGATCGTGCTGTCACTTAACCTATCCTTATATGTCAAACTCGAATGTACCCGCCATTAAGTATAAACCTCTGAGGTGAGATTATAACGGCAAGGACATTATTTATTGAAGCCAGTTGAGTTAATTCTAAAATTACTCCTACTAAGATTTGTTTCTGGTACGTCCTTAAAGTTTTGCACCGTAAGTCTGTTTCAAGCTTTTAACCCACATCATTCATGCATCCGATTTTTTCTCTCAGCAATCACTACATTGATAAGATCAACAGATTGTCTCTACGGAAGTACCATAATTACGCAACTGTCCAAACTGTCGAGGTGCATTACAAATGCAATAATTCAGTTTAAATTAAATTACCAACTAAATTTTCTAAACATTTTTCAGTGTTTATTTCATGCATACCTAGCCTTAAACTTCACAGAGCCATATTTTTACTAATTTAAGCAAGAAATTGTGTCATACCGTAAGATGGACCCTTGTATCACGTCGAAAGATGGCACACCTCCGTCAAGTGGCAAGATGGCATAGCGTTGTCTTCCGTGATAGATCTACCATGACTCAGGCAAGCGAGTCCACCGGCAGTGAGCTGCTCATTGGCAGTAAGCTGAAATTACGGTAGAATAGCTAAATAATACTCTAAGCCAAAGCGGCCTCCGGCTAATATTAATATAAACAGCTGTAAAATTTACTTTTAGCAAGAGTACACAAGTAGAAAGGCATTTGAATAGATATGCTATTTGACGAAACAAATAAATTTAAGATGAGTTTTGGGACTTTTGGAAGGGAATTTTTATTATCGGTAGAAGGAAAAAATATTTGGAACTGTAACTGCAAACGACCTGCGGAATTTTTCCATAGTCGGAAGCTATCAGATAGACTCTTCTGTAATACTAATAGTAAATCTGATATAGCGCCCTCGGAGAACCCCGTCTCTTTCTAGGCACTTTAAATTTGCTGCAAAGGAAGCACAATCGAATGGTTAATGGTAGCATGCTCAATAAACAGCAAGAATGACTGGTTAGGGGTGACATGCACAGGGCCAACATGCAAGTGTGGAAGTGGCATGCAAGTGGCAGCATGCACAGTGTCAACACACATAAGTACGTAACGACGAATCACAGGGACCCAGTAGATGCTGACCTAAATAGGTGCGCTTTTAGTTTCTTTTTAAATGTGGTCTAGTCAGGGGATATCGTGACGCAATTCGGAAGTAAGTTCCAGGCTTTGAGAGCATACGAACTAAAGGCATGGTCTCCAATGGATTTGAGGTCGGAAATAGTTAGTAAGTAAATGAGATAGAATGAATGTTGCTTTTAATATCTGAGGTCTATACGTTTTTAAGTAACACATTATTCCAGCAACTTTTAAAGAATATAACATATAAGAAAATGTATAAGAATATAGCCAGTGTCGCGTTTGCGAAACAATCAAAACTTTGCATTCAACCCTCAACTCTACCAGCAAAATAGCTACTCTAGTTCACCTAGAAAATATGCGACGGCTACTCATTTTCAGATGTGATCCAAAGCACTTTTAGATAACAGATTTAATTTTAAATCAATACAAGGCTGCTAGCATACATATGGGAATCCCTTTAGGAATCGGAAGCAAAACTAGAGAAAAATGTAATCTCTAATAAATTATTTTTGACGAATTAACTGTTCTTTTATTGAACAAAACGTTGACTGTCAAAGTGGCAGAATAAAACGCATGCACCTGGCGCCGAATGCACAGGTCTGTTCAGCACACACGCATCGGCTGCTAATAAAACTGGCTAGCTTGAACGTGGCATTTACACCACCTAAAGGCTTTCTGCAAGCCAAACCATTGAATATGATTTTTCAAGAAAGTTTGCATTTCTTCGCATGCAACACTTCCGCCACCGACTGGCATAGTAGATTCCTGGATGCGTTAGCACCTGCCGCCGTCAAACGACAACGCTCTTTTTTCATTCGCAGATTTCCTTTCCTTAGGTTAGGAAAGCAATCTGGCGATATGCGAGTCCGCCGAGCAGCGATACAGCTCTGACCAGACCCAAACAGATCAGATGACAAACCATCTACTCTCCAACTGCCGACTATGGCACATCTTTTTCAGCGGTCCCGAGCTGCTACTTCTATGCTACTCACTACCTCAACTGCTCTCCTAACTTTGCTATGCTTCCAACTTTCACTTTGTTGCGTGAGACGAAGTCTGTTGGCTACCGAATGCGTACCGAAAGCCGCTTAGGCTGTGAGTTGAGTGAGCTATTGCAAAACACTCCTGCGCAACACCCACATGGTCTTTATGACTTTGTGGAGTTACAGACGGAGACACATTACATTAAATCACGCAGGTAGGCTTTCCTTCTACCGAAAAGCGATGCTTGTTGACGGTCTAGGTAAAAAATAACCTCTCCGAGTGAGGCAAAGTCGGCCATTTTAAGCAGAATTCAGGCTAGATGCGACTACTAGAAGTTTCAATTTTCACGATACACGATCGTATGTTATGACATCATTGACCGCTAATTACTAGAGTTCAGGAACCGCTAACGATATCTAGGCAGTTACAAACTGTTGTTACAGCGTGCAGATACTTCACAATGGCCTTCCATTAACCCGTTGATAGACCCGGTCACAACTGAAGCATCCGTTGAGATTGATCAGCAAGGTGGTCCCCTAAAAATATTTGCGCAAAGCTATTTGAGGTCAGCCTTCGGTTACTTTAGGTCAGAAAAATAGCTGTTCCTGGTTATCGCTTAAGTACTTAATAGTTTGCAGTCAGGTGCTTTTACTCAAAACTTCTTGAGCAGCTGAACTCATCACCATAATTCTTTCGCAGCGAATCTGGCTTAGCATCAGCATCGGACCCTATGAACTCCACTTCCAAGGGCTTGAGAGTCACTTTCCCATGTCCTCATTTCACCCACTACGCCTCATGCTTAGCTTAGCTCTTCCATTTTTCTTTTTGCTCTACAACAGTTCATTATATCTATATCTTGCTTGCTCAAAAGTTCCAGTCGGAATTCGGGACTATCCATTTCACAGACATTATTTAGTTGAAAGTTTACAATGACCTTCTGAGCAGCTGGTCAGGCACAGAGACGCTCGTAGCTAGCTTGCATCTGTCTCATGCACCATTTCACTCAATCAGCCAGCAGGTCCTTCTGTCACCACCTACTATGAATCGCCGTCCTTTAAGTCTCAGCTGAAAATGCATCTGCTGTGAACCCAGTGAACTTGTCTACGGTGCAACCCTGCGTTTTGCACACTTGGCGGCTCATGGCTCAGTCCATGTCACTGATAAAATACACAACTAACTAATCGTCTCGGATTTCTGCTTGTGTGCTTTCTTTTTAGGGTGCTTTATCAAGTGCATTATTATTATTATTATATTCTTTTGAATGTAGACCTAAGCATTATGCTTTGCGAAATTTCGCTGGCTGATCTAAAACCATAATACTTATGTCATTAACCTTCGGCTATTGCTTCCTTTACAGGAAGTTGTAGAGTGCCAGGATATATTTAGTTCTCTTTTGAGGACGCTGTGAAAACGACTCATTATCATTACAATAAATGACATTATCAGCGTCAGACATCGGCTTCTCGACTAGGCTATATCAATGGGCAATCGAGTAATACAAAAAGTTATTGTTGAGCAGCGAGTAGGTTTGGGCGCGGAACCGAGAACCTGGACTTACATTGCGTCGTCTGTTAGTTGTGCTTCCGTGAACAAGTAATGGCAAAGGACTCACTTTCACGAAAAAACTCCACGCTTCCCGAACGACCATTGTGCCACAGTTTCTTTCCGAGAAATCGGTGCTTTTGGAAGCAATCACCAGGAACGATAGCTGTGCAATCGTTTTGGACTTTTTGCCTATTGCAGACGCAGGGAGCTGGCTGCAGTGAGATGACACATTCTTTTAATTAGGAACGAAAAAAGGAGCTTTGCGAGCTCTGCCAGCATTTCTAAGTAATGTACAAGCCACTACCGCAGGTTAGCCGGTGCAGCGGCAGATGCAAAGTAAACAGAGGGCTTGACGTTTTTTCACTAACACCCAGTCCAAGAACAGCATCGCTCGCATCCGCTGAAGCTAGCCGACAGAAACAGTAGAGGCAACTGCATACTGCAGCTCGCTTTTAAGCCAGCTGCTGCACATATCAAGTCAAGTTCGCATTGCTGCTCGTTGCCACGGCTTAGGCAACTGCCTCAATTGTCGTATAACGCGCCATTTCACGTGCGCCACTGGTTGTGATCCTAGAGCCACTAGACTAAGCTCTTCCTTTCAGTCCGTCCCCGACGGGCTCTTAGACCATTTGGCCCCCGTGGGTGGCTGTTGTGAGTCACTGCGTCTCGACGAGCATGAAGTCTTGGCCGCAAAATGTCAAAAGTCGTCCAAGAGGATCTAAGCAACTGCGAGCTTTGACATCGGTTGAGTCTCGAGCTGCTGCAACTTCTTTGCCTGAATTTCGTCCAAGATGCTGCGAAAAGACTCCACGCTGACATACCCCTTAGGATGCAGGGCCGCAGCCTTCTCATAGAGAGTGTCGAAGCTGTCCAACGTCATTTCTACTCCGATGCTCGTGAATAGCTCTCGTATCTGAAAGTGGTAAAATCAACTTCCTGTGGGAGTCTACTCAAACGCAGCACATCTCCACCATTGTATATAACGGGTGCTCGTAGACAAAACTTTAAAATAGATTCTCAGCGTATAGACTCAAATAATGCCCATATTCGCTTGCTCTTTTAGTTCAGGGATAGACACGCTGGTAAGTAACAGCATGGTATTAAACAAAGCAATAGAGATAGAATTAAAACGCAGCTGCAGAAAACAGTAGAAGCAGGAATAAATTTGCTGTCTTGGATTTTGGTAGCAAAGTGCATAAGCAGATCCATGTGCCGGAGGACTCAAAAACCTGACTGGCCGTTGTCGACATCATGGTTAGTCAGCAGTCAACCTTTATAATTTGTGCGCTAGGCAATTTATCATCACTGGAAATCTTTCAGTGTGCCCAGTATTTCTTAGTCCCTGTGCTGCTGACTTTTGCGCTACGCAAACGAATTATTTGACTTAAAAGCCTCAGCAGTGCCGTTATAAAAGCGCTATGCGCAAGCCGCGGAAGGGGCTGAGCAGTGTGCAAAGCAGCTACCTCGACTTCCCTTCTGACACGGCTGTGCTTCTCACTTTCGCTTTGTTGCGGGAGGTTAAGTGTGCTGGCTACCTTGTGCGTACCAAAAGCCCCTTAGGCTTTGAGTGCGCCATAGAAAGCTCTCCTGTAAATTCGCGTAACTCTCACTTAGTCTTTATGGCTTTTCGGAGTTACAGACGGAGGTAAATTACATAACGGCCACACCACTTCGAGGAAAAGCCTTTGATAGCATTCGATCGTGCTGCTTTTGCAGCAAATGTAAATTGCCTAGAAAGAGATTGAGTCCTCTGAAGGCGCTACATCAAATGTACAATTATTATCAGTATTATAGCCTCGAGGAAGATATCCATCTCCGTGCCTGCTGGCTTTTGACGCTTGCTCCTGCATTCATAATTTATTTCGCCGCCCTGGTTTGGCCCAGTGACTACGGTGCTCGCCTTTAACGACCGAGGTCAATGTGTTCACCTTTACAATCGAGGTCGTTCGCTAAGGCCCTGCTTCATATGTGAAGCGCCTGGCTAGAGATTCAGTTCTCTTCGGGTGCGAAGCAAGCAAATCAAGTGTAATAAATTTATTTTTATTGATGGGCTTCAGAACAAGTCGCGACTAAAGCACATCAAGATTTAAATTTGTAAATCTCACCGAAATCCCTTCTATCATGGATATCAGTACTTTAGCCCCACGAAGCATTGTTCAGATGGCAATTTGGAGACTAAATTTTGATACTTTCTGATTTTGCAGACTGATTTTGTGAGCCAGTTTGCTGAGAAACCGATTTGCCCATCATCTATCTGCTCACGTAACCTACATGGTTTGATGAAGCTAAACTACATCTTTACAATTAGTTGAGAAAGAAATGCTGCAAACCGTGATTCGCAGCTGTTTCCTTTTTTTTCGTCAATCACGCTATAGCTTGCGCAAAATTAGGATGATTGAATGGATGATCAAACAGATGATTGAACAGCATCATTAGTCACCGGGCTCAAGAGCCGCATGGCGACCGTCGCCGTTTCTTGCCACTTTTTCTTCTTGACTCGAGCCGACGACTTGAATTACCAAGTGTAAACCACTTCACCCCACATAGAGATTCGATTCCCTTCAACCGCAATAAAAACTGCTCATTACTATTACTGCTACTTTTGAGCTTAGATCAGGGTGTGAGCACAGCCCTGCGCTAAGATGCGGAAAGGCAGTGTACATATTCATTGGGCTTTTAATTGTGTAATTATTAGGAAAATTGGCAACATGGAGACAACATGGAGCAACATATAGACAGCATAAATCAACATTGAGACCAACTAGAGCAACATAAAGACCCGTCATGGATGAGCCTGGGCCTCTGCAGCTTTCCGTTATATTGTGTTTTCATATTTTGTATTATATTTTCATTGTACGTTGTAGATTGCATTTCAGTGTATATTACATTGTACTTACCTCTTCTCTGTTCCTTGGCAGTAAGAAATCCTTTTCTCCCACTCCAAGATTCGAGTACACGGACGGATTTACCAGTGCGCCGGCATTTGGTTCGTCTCCATAGTTCTTGTGGTCGCTTATGCTTTTGAAACGAGGAGCTGGTAAGTCGTACCTCACAGTGGGTACGCCGTAACACCGGAAATCTACAAACATTGTATTAGCAGCAAGCTTCAGACACTCTTAAATAGGCGTGCCTTCCATAGCGAACATTAAAAGAACAGAAACCAGTAGCGAGGATACAATGGTCAGCTAAAGCCAAATGTTTAATGGTGGCTAATAAATTTACAGCAATGACGAGGTGACTTCGGCACTCGGAATGTTCTGTTTCGCTTGGTTACCTTACCTTTCGTGCTCAGCCCACCGACAACTGCATTAATCATAGCCGAGCTGGTTCGGTGGCCTCCAATGGCGCCATCGATCTGCTTGTTCACCCGACGAGTTTTGGCCTCCTTGACAACGGTCACCGTGGTGTCTGGGTCAGCAGACTCCTTGGTGCTGACCTCGACAACACCACTAGGTAAGTTATAGTTGAGGAAATTGGCGAACGTCAAGTAGTTAATTGACCCTTCGGTATCGACGTCGCAGTATTCCATCACCTGCGCCAGTAACTCAGCTTCAGCTGGCAATCCGAATTGGTAGCAGACAGTGGCCAGGTTATCCACTGTTATTTTCCCGCTGCCGGACTACAAATTACAATCTATGCATTAACCATTGATCCCCTTAATACTTTTTGCTAAGAGCAGCTGTTTATCACCGAAATCAGCTAGACAACACCGATCCATATACAGCTAACTTTCTGCATCATGCACCGTTTTCGTTAGGATTCCATGTATAGGTAAATACAAATATATATATATATATATGTGTGTGTGTGTGTGTGTGTGTGTGTGTGTGTGTGTGTGTGTGTGTGTGTGTGTGTGTGTGTGTGTGTGTATGTGCAATATAACAATACATTTATATTTGTAGATATATATATATATATGTTTATATATATATATATGTGTGTTTATATATATATATATATATATATATATATATATATATATGTGTATATATATATATATATATATATATATATATATATATATATATATATATATATATATATATATATATATATATATATATATATATATATATATATATATATATATATATATATATAGTGTTTCTCCGTATGTAACAGCACAAAGCCGCTGGCACTAAGTTGGCTTTACGCTCGCGATTTTTCTATTGAAAACTCAGTGCATATGGGTTTCGATGCTTATACCTTAGCAAAAAGCTTGTTGTTAAAAAAGTTATTTCTACTTTTGAGTAAGCCAGAAGCTCTTTATTCAGTGTACACAGCCTTTTTCAGCCCAGACCGCTGCTTTAGTAACAGTGATGGGTAGCTTTTGCCCCCACCCTAACCCCTCCTCCCCTATCCTTGAGACTTTAAAAAATGAAAAGCGACTTTATTACCATAAATTGTTACCATCTCTCTCATTTCCTTAATATACCATGAAAATATAATTCATTTTTATAGCGCCGTTAGATAGTTTAATCTCGATTCAGGCGCTTCACATGTGCCACGGGGCTCGAGCCAATGACCTAGGCCATCACATACATCTTGACCTTCGTTCGAGGTAAGAACCTGCTGAGCCAAACCAGCACCTCAACTACAACGAAAACTGGCTCCACTAAGTTCTTAATTAGTGCCGTCAAGCAAACATAAAGATAATCTGCATCAGTTTTTTCCGATATGCAATTTTTCGGGGAATTATGAAGGATTAATCTAAAACAAGCTAGTGCACGCTGTTTTGAAGGAAACGTCTCTGTAGTTTTATAGGTTTACGAAGTCACTCATTGCCTTGATATGCTTGTTTTTTTGGGGCATGCTACCACTAACCATTCAATCACGCTTCTTTTTCAGGCAAAGTGAAGTGCATAGAGAGAGAGAGAGAGAGAGAGAGAGAGAGAGAGAGAGAGATTGAGTTCTCTGAGATGGCTATATCAAATTTTTTATTATTGTTGCTATTATTATTATTATTAATGCTGCTTTGCCGAACCAGTACTTTAAAGAGCATGAGCTTTGACCTAAAACTCTTAAGATTTTTAGCCCGCTGACATCGGCTCTGTCACAAGCCATCACATGGATGCTTTGACTCACTTTGTCATAGAATTGGAAGGCATGGAGCAAGTTATCAAAGCTCTGAAAGTTAGCTTTCTTGAGTTGATGTCGAAGTGCAGCCACTGCACCTCTTTGATGGTCAAGGCCACGTAGGTACGCCCCTCTGCCTCTCTGGTGAATGAGATCACCGGCTCCGTATTCGTCAGGCTTCACAAGAGCTCCAAACGTATGGTCTTCGCTGATCTTCATCGTTTCCTTGATCCTTCAATATAGAAATGCTTTGTATTGCTCTGTTATGCACTAAATAACTAGCAAAAGGATGTTTTATTCAAAAATTGCCTATTGCTTCATGCTTAATATAGTATCTGTGATGAATATTGCATAATCTTTCGGAATATGAGATATATCACATTCGAGCTATTGTATAACACAAGATCTCAGCTTTCTGTTCCGTTTTTAATAACTGATGTCGATTTTGATTCTGGCAGCAAACGCTATGCCTGGAAAATAAGGAAATTTCAGAGGGAATCGTTCGCGATGCTTCTACTACGATAAACAAAAATAAAAATGATCTGCATTTTTAGGGCTATGTAAATAACAGGACTAATAATGTTTGCGTACAGCATCCTAAGGAACTTAACCTCTCTTTAAGCGTTCTTTCACTCGCTGCAGCTACGCAGTGGTCTCATTCGATACAACACAGTGCTCCAGCAGTAAAACAAAATGATCGGCAAGTCGGCTTCCAACAGAACCTATTGCGTGTTGATTTACAGAAATAGTATCGTGAACACAGTCTCACTCGGCAATGCAAAAAAACAACTCCACTACTACTACTAATCTCTCTCTCTCTCTCTCTCTCTCTCTCTCTCTCTCTCTCTCTCTCTCTCTCTCTCTCTCTCTCTCTCTCTCTCTCTCTCTCGCTCGCTCGCTCGCTCTGTAAATATCAGCCTTTTTCATTTTACCAATTGGGTGACTCTAAGCATAATCTCGCAAGCATCAGATCAAAAAGACAGATTGTCAGCCTCAAAGAGATCCTCTAGCACTCTTTTTATTTGCCTATTGCCGACCTGAGGTAGGATTGGCCCATCGAGCAGCTGCTCCAAGCCTGGCTCTTCGTCGAGCCCGCCGTCGCTGCCAACGGTAGACAGTGAGCAAGCGAGCTTCAGTCGCATCCAGTGGCGAAATCTTCAAGCCGCTACTTTATTCACAGCGAAGTGGATCATAATGAGATGGCAATGAATTATGTCATTGATGTGCTTACGCGTGCTGACACTGTGCATGCTGCCACTAACCACATCTGCATGCTGACCCTGTGCATGTAACCCCTAACCATATTATTCATTTTGTTTGTTTTTCAAGCATGATTTTACTTACTATTCTATTGCATATCACTTTGCAGCAAATGTAAAGCGCCTAGAAAGAGATTGAGTTCTCTGAGGGCGCTTTATCAAGTGCAATATTATTATTATTATTATTATTTATATTTCTATCGTAAGCCCATCATAGCCGGTCAATTCAGCTGAATATAAATCTCGTAGATCTGATAGCGAGCTCAAGCAGTGCGAGAATGGAGCTCAAAGGCCTGGGTCAAAGGTCTGGGAAATGATTCCGTGGCTTCGTTAGAGCATCTCGCACTACAACGTAGTGAGTAGTGTATTGGCCAGAGTAAAGTAAGTAAAATTAGGGTAAGCTTTTCTAATTGCAAGCATTTGGTGGCGATCGAGCCTTTAGCTCGTGTGCACCGAAAGTCTGGAACTGGCTTCCAGCTAGAGTGAGTACTGACAGCAACAACTTCTCAGCATTACAGTCTCGGCTCGAGACGTATCTCTTAATGTCAGATTTCCCTTGGTCCCATTGAGCTTCTCTTTTTGCGGCCCCGGCCTGCTTTGCACCTGCCTACCTTTGCAGGGTGCAGTGCTCGGTACTAGCCGCACGCATCGTACACCGATTGCTCTGAGCGTCTTCATGTTGGCCTTCACATGCTGACCTTTGCACGATTCAGCCATGTCACTAGATGAAGTTCTGATGAACCGATTGCTCTGAGTGTCTTCACGTTGGCTTTAGCGTACGTATCTTTTCACGATTCGGTGCATATTACTAGCTGCAGGTGTTGTAAACCGATTGCTCTGAGTGTCTCTGCGTTGGCCTGCACCGCACGCTGACCTAAGCAAGCGAACACTAGTTGCTTTGTACGTGCTCGATGACATGCATGTCACTAGTCCTCGAGTGTATTGATTCTCTCGCAGCGAGTTGCAAAGCACCTAGATAGAGATTGAGTTCTTTTAAGGCACAGTACCTAAAACCTACTGCTACTATTATTATTAAAATCGGCTCATTCAAAAGCCTCATTTGCATAGAAAAAGAAGAGCTTCGGTGACGCCTCGGTGACTGGTAGAAGAGCATCGGCGGCTATCGCGCCTGCTTGCCGTGGGCAATAAAGGATTGCCCACTGCACGACATAGACTAGTGACTGTAGTCGCAGTGTAAACAACTTACGTGGGCTACGACGCAAGGCTGTAACGAGCGTCCGACGTAAAGCTCTTACTAAAACTACGCTAGAGCCTACTGTAGAAATTGTAAAAGCTCGCACTCACACCATAGGTTGACCTTCGAGCTCCCGAATGCAAATTAGCTAGCATGACAAACAAGGAGCTCAGTCGGCGTGCAATAGTAAATACGGAATCTGTCCAGCCAAGAGACGTCAAGACTAGCGTGACATTGAGGAAGAAAAACGTGACAACTAAAGCTGCGCTCATTTTCTTGGTGCAACGATACAGCAAGCGATCAAACTGACACGGTAACTTAAAAATAAAATGCAACCGAAGGCCATCCACCTGCCGTCGGACTGAGCGCCCAAAAACTTCTAGCTGGGTGCAATCCAGCAAAGACCTCGGGGTCTCGCTTGTTCGGTGCTCTAATGCTCACTCCCAAGTCCAATGCTGCTCAGCGAGATTGAGCTTTCAAACTCGATCAGGCTATCACGAATATACTTCTTTTGAACTCGGCGTGGGAACTTGAAGCGTCAGCTTTAAAATTCCAAACGCTTCCCAAGAGCCGAATCCCGCGTCGTATTTCGTCTATTATTTCAAGTTTAAGCAAATCTGGAGCCATTTTACGACAGCTGACGTCGGCGACCTGAGAGCGGTCTGCGACTTGAGGAGGCCCGTGCAAGTGGCGCTAACCCATGCAAGCGGTTCCCTGCAGCCTCTTGGGCGAGAGGCGGGATTTGCAAAGCACCTCCTTGAGAGAGAGAGAGAGAGAGAGAAACCGAGATTGTTCAGGTAGGCGGAAGGGCGTGCCGGTCGCCAGCTCATGAGTTCGATCATTCGCTGGCACACGACATTCGCTCAGAGCATTAACCTTGGACTTGTTTTGCTCGATCGCAGCGCCCAGACAGCAAGCGAAACAAATGAATGGCCTTGAGTGCTGCAAGCTGCGCTGTCCACCGTCGCCATACTCACGGGTCGAGAGTTTTCCCGAGCTGCGGCTGAGTCTTCTCCCTGAAGCTGTCCAGTCGCTTGCTGACGACCTTGGCCGCTTTGGCCGCTTGCAGCTCGTGCACCCATTTCAGCGACTTGTACGTCATTCCACCGGTGTTGTCGTGGGGCGTTGGCCTTCCAAACGCGTCCGTCGGAGAGTAGTTGCCGGAGCTGTAGTTTCGCACTATCCTCTCGCCGGGCTCGAAGTCGCCGTGCGAAAGGACGTACATGTCATGTCCGACTGCGCTCTCTTCCTCTACTTGCGGATGAGCTTTGGGAGGACTCACGAGCGCTCCTGCGGAGCCATCTATTGGCGAGAAAATGCATTCGAGTTAGAAGTTGCGGAATCAGGGATTGGTCGGCTGGACTCCTAGCCACCTCCAAAGAGCGTGAGTGATGTGATAGCCACCTGAGCAGTCCCCGAAGTACCAAAGACCGCGACTCTCACTTTCGACGAATTTATGGGCTACTTCCAGATGACGAGTAACCGCCGAGTGCGAATCGAAGTTGACACTAGGATTGTTCGCCACAATACTTCATTACTCTCATGCACCCAGCCCACTACCGCAAAAACCCCAGCTCCACCCAGAAGGTGAAACTGGGGTTACACGATCGACTTTCATCCTAAGTCGGTACCGATTTTGAGCGATTTCCCTCTGGTTTGAGGTACTAAATTACCATACGTTACCGCATTTTGGAAAGAGAAGCCAGGTCGGCAGACTCTCATGAAGGAGAATCCATTTTTATTTTTCCTATCCTAGCTAAACCAGCCAAGCAGTCAACACCCGGGATGTTTCCCCTATACCCCAAGAGGCCAAAATAAAATGCCTGAAGCTCATAGGCTCTAGATCTATTGAGGCTATCAGCGCAAGCCTTTAAACACTCGGTGCCTTTGCGTTGTAGCCGAAACCTAAAACTGGTCTTCAAAGATGCCGCCGCTTCTGTTTATGAAATCTACAAACAAAGGCACATAATTTCGCACGTTGCCTATCAGTACACCCGGACACCCGTAACGGAGCACATTACCAAGCGCTATTCCCTTTCCCGATAAAGCTTCTTTATATGCTTATCTTCCTTTTCTTTATATTCTCCCATGACTGCAGCGGCGAACTCAACTTCCGTGGGTAATGGCTTGGGGGAGACAACCCTCGTTCATGCTAGCCTCCCGCATTAGAGCAGAGAGCTGTGGGCGGGACTAAGTGGGCCATCAAATCGGGAGTGTAAACGTACTCACTAGTAGAAAAGTAGGCGTCGTTCAGGAGTTAGGTCGATCGTGTAAACGTTGCTTTATTAGACTACACCAAGACCTTCGCATTTTGCCAGCAGTGCCTAACCTTGACCTTGTCCGGAGCTACGAGTCGAGAAAAATGGTAAACCGGCTTAGAGGATTGGCAGATGGGAACCAAGGCGACTTCCAACTAAGTCCTCACCACTTTCAAGGGCTTTATTTAATTCTGTAGAGGCGATACGCCTATCTGCTTTCCTGATCGCTACTCGGCCACGGTACAGCCAGCCTCCCATTCTAACGAAACCGAGTAATAATAATAATAGTAATAATGCACTTAATAAAGCGCCCTCAGAGAACTCGATCTCTTTCTTGGCGCTTTACATTTGCTGCAGAGAGAAACGCGATTGAATGGTGAGCAATACGATGCTTGACAGTCTACCAATACCTCGTACAAACCTCAAATCCTTTGGAGACCGTGCATTTAGTTCGTATGCTCCCAAAGCCTGGAACTCCCTCCCGACTTGCGTCAGAACATCCCCTGACCTGACCGCATTTAAAAAGAACTTAAAAACACTCCTATTTAGGACAGCATTTAGTGGGTCCCTGTGATTCGTCCTTGATGTGCTTATGCGTGCTGACACTGTGCATGCTGCCACTAACCACATTTGCATGCTGACCCTGTGCATGTCACCCCTAACCATGTTATTCATGTTGTTTGTTTATCAAGCATGATATTACTCACCATTCAATTGCATTTCACTTTGCAGCAAATGTAAAGTGCCTAGAAAGAGATTGAGTTCTCTGAAGGCGCTTTATCAAGTGCATCATTATTATTATTATTATTATTGAGAAACAGCATGAATAACATGGCTAGGGGAATAGACCTCGCAGCGACGTCGGTGCAGTTCGCCAGTATAGACAAGGTACGGACACGCTTGCCGCCGACTGTTAAACTAAAAGCAGGAGAAAATTCATGGTCGGACAGTTTTGCTGCGCCGCGACAGCCATCGCGCACCCTTCGCCGACCGGTCCTCACCTTTCTCCGTCACGACTCCGAAAACCGTGCTGGGCGTGTAGAGATTCGGAGGGAAGGCGCCCGTCTGGTCGTGCGAGTGCCCGAGTGGGGCCTTCTTGTGCGAGAGGTACAGCGACTCGTGCTTGCTGAACTGCTTGTACTGGAACTTGGTCAGCGGCTGAGGATTGACCAGCTCGCCGGCGCCCAGCGACGCCTGCGTGTTCACTCCGTGCTTCATCTCCTCCGCCCACTTGAGGTGAGGGTCGAACGCTTTGGCGTAGAACACCGTCCTGCTGCCGGCCTCCGGGCGAAACGTCGCCCGGAACCTCTTAATCACGGCTGGCGACTCCGGCTGCAAACGAGGCGGCTTCGCCTAGGACCGCGACCGCGACCGTGCTGCGCTCGGCCGGCGGGCGTGACGTCACCGGAAATAGCCGAGACCGCTGGCCGCCTTACCCTAGCCGGAGTAGTGAGGCATTGAATGGCCGAGTCACCCGTGGTGGTCAGTTTTCCCGCCTAAACGGAAGAATTGGCGGCCTGACTCTGAACGAGCGGCTCGACGCCACGCCCCGCCTCGACGTGGTGGAGCTAGCCACGCTCGCCCGCCGCCCTAGCGGCGAAAGCACGCCACGTGCGTCTGGACCGGCATAGATTGTCGCACACCCTTCTCGGCGAGCGAAGCGATTGCACCGTTCGATGAACCCGAATGTACCGACTTGCTCGCCGACGCACGAGGCCTGGCGCGCCAAACCGCGCGTATCGCCCGCGAATCGCTCCGGAAGTCGAGCTCGGCAGCGCCGAAAGTTCGCGCCGTAGAAGGAAAAAAACGTCTTTTGAGAGGGCCACTGCAAACGCTCGTGAGCGAAAGAGCGAAAGCTGCAGTGGCCAGGCTCGCAGGCGCGCGCCGATTGGCTCGACTTAAAGCGGCGCGCGGGCCGTCCAGAGACTGGGCGAGACTCGGGCGGCGAAACAGCATGCCTTTAAAAGTACTAGCGAAAGTAAGTAACCTGATCGGAGCGGTACGAGAGAGCGAGCAAGCGAGTTCCTGCCATAAGCGCCCGACAGCTGCTTCTTTAAAGTGCTCGTAAACGCGACGGTGAGCTAGTTTGCATGCAACAAGCTCTTTTGCGTGGCGGCTTAAGTCGCCGTCACCCCACTGGCTTCGTGGCAAAGGGAAAATGGCCCGCTGCTGCGAGGTTTGAACGCGCGACCTGAGTCGGTTAGTGCGCGCGCCACGCCGATCGATGGAAGAACGTGCATACCCGGCGTAACGTAACATACAGGACGCGACGACACTCTTTAGGAGGGCCGGCGGCCGGGCGCAACTTCGCGCACACCTTTATGTCCTACTCACTCGCCCAATCTGTCTCGTAATGTAACGCAAGGTATCTGCGACTGTAACTTCACAAAGCCGCACAGACTAAGTGGGTACTCCTCACGCAAGTCTTCCGTAGCAAACTCGAAGCCTAGGAAGCTTTTGCGTGGAAGCCGGCTCGTCGCTAGAAGCGCAGCATAAAAATAATAAGTTTTTCACGATATTTTTTTCGGAAACTGAAGAGCCTACGACCGCCTAGAACAGCAACGTATGAGGCGGCGGCAATAAACTTATAAAACGGCGGTGTGCTAAATCAGCCAAACTATGACTGATAATTGTTGTTCTTGGGGGGCCAAGGGAACCTTCCCCCAAGGCCTGGGAAAATTTGCCCTGGGATCTCGATACTTTCCTCTGTCCTCGGAGGGCAATAAAAAATGAATACTAGCTGATTTAGCAGCCTCTTTTGTATAGCTTCAGAAGAGCCTTTACGTCTATCGCCACCGCTTGCAGCGGCAATAAAGGATTGAACACCGCACGTTTCGAACCCACGACCTCGGGACCGAGGTCGCGAAAAGCAACCGCCACTGGATGAACTTATGAAACGGCCGGTGTGCCAAATCCGTCAGATTATGCCTGGTAGCCAAGGCAGCACGAAAGCCCGAGACGCTTAAGACGTGGCCCTAAATTCGGCGCTTTGACAGTTGAGCTGAGTCGCCCTTCAGGCCAATGAGCCGTGCGAGAGTTGGTGCTACGTCCCGTCCCGGCTGTTGACAGAAGCCTGTAACCCTCCGCCGCTGCTGAATATGCCGCTCCGCGCGCTACGTTTACGGACTTTTTATGGTCAAAGTACGGGCACTGTCTCTCTGCCCCCCCCCACCGATGTCGCGTTCCGCTACCATCGGCGACCTACCTGCGAGCGCATCGTTGCTGCACGTACGAATCGCTAACTACGATTCCGAGGGCCAAGGTTTGACCGACATTTGCCCCGCGGCAGCTGAGACCAGCGCCGTTACGCTCGCCGCGTTTGCTCGCTAATTCTGCCAGGAAGGACGGAAGCTGCTGCGCACCGTTTGTGACAGTTATCTGATGGGTGAATTCCGGGGCACCCATTCGGTCACCTCGCCGACGCCACACAGCCGGACGCCGCTCTCTTTCCTTACGCGCAGTCAACCGCAGGCTCGGTTCGACCGACGTGCGCTGCACACTCGGGCAGCCGTGGCTAATTGCAAGTCATACAACCCTCGCTAGACCACGCTTGCTCCGACTTTCTACCAGACCATGGACCTGTACGCTTTAAAATGAGAAAACTAACGACAGCAGTGCATTTCTATAGCGCCCAGAGTAAGCTAAATCTCTTCCTGGCTTGGCCCAGCAGTCTAGGTGCAGAACTTTGACGATCGAGGTCATGACGATCGAGGTCATGGGCTGGAGCCTGGCGGTACATGCGAAGCGTCTGGATAGAGATTCAGTCCTCTTTGAGTGTTATACAACTGATTAGTATATATGTTTATATTTCATTTTCAATACACATCTAATGAGCTCGCGCTATTCGTTCGACCATCAAAATACATCTCTGGCGTACATCTCCCGCGCTCCCAGGCAGCCGAGGCCGGACGACGCGGTACCGTGCGGGTACCGCAAACGCAACCGAGTGGCACTGCGACCTCGGACCGACCGCCGGCGCACGATAGCTCGCGTGCATTCGCGAAAGATTGCGCCCGGGAACAATATTTCATCGAAGGTAGCCTGTTCGCTCAAGTAGCGAGCGCCTCATCGTCGGTTTATAAAGTCGCCGAGCGCGCGCGTGCGTGCGTGCGGCGGACGTACGAACGACCCGACGACGGCAAACTGAGCGAACGCATATGCACGCGCAATCGGCGACTGGACTCGTCCCGCGTCCCCGTCGCTAGCCTGCAAGTCGCTCGCTCGCAAAGCTCCACGCGCACGCTCCGCTGTAAGAGCATGCCGCGTCTCTACAGGCGAGTGGCGCCTCGGGCATCCTCGGCTGCGGCCAGCGACTCTCACCGGCCTGGTTTGAGGCGTCGAATCCCTGAACTTCCCCGAATAAATACCGTAACGCTGCTCGATCGGCGGCAGTGAAGTGGCTTCGGCTTCCATCGTGCCGCGACAGAGTCGAATCTGCAGGTCGGCGTCTCCTCTCGGACCGGCGAACGCGGTAGGTAGTCAACTCCGAGCGAAACCTGGGCCAGCAGTTAGCGGATGTCTCCGACGGTGTTCATGACAACGGGTTCAAAGAGCGCCGCTGTGACGTAGGGTCTCGCAGGCGCGTGACTAATAACGACACCTACTTCCATTTATATAACTGTCGTATTATTCAGCTCTTTTCAACCCCGAATTAGCTCATTTAAAATTCATACTGGGACATTTAGTTTGGGATAAATAGACTAGTGCTATATTGCGCTGAACTCGCACTGCGCCGAACTGCACCAGCCACAGCGAGCGCACGAATACAAAGTGCAGAAGTAGTGCATCTGGGAGGTGGTGCGACTTCGCCGTGACGTGACTCGCAGATTTCGCTGCTATCTTCTATTCGCGGTTCTTTAAGGCAAGTCTCTTCACGTTGATCCGCATGAATATGACCTGGCTGCCGTCGGCACGGATCCCTGCACATACTTCAGGCGTTGGCTCGACGTGGACCACGTAGACGGCGGTGGCAGGCGATTCCTTTTTCATGGCTGCCCACCGCTTCCTCTGTAGCCCGAAATGCGCTGGCTGCTGCGATTGTATGCGAGTGCGAGCCGCTGTCGAACCGCAACTAACTGAGCGTGTCTTTTACCGCGACCGGAGTTTCCCTGCTAGCGCGCTGCTTAGCTGCCTCCCTGCCTCGGTGACCTCAAATTGTGGGCGGTGGTTTGCCAATGTCCGGCGGCCGTCCGTCAAGTGGGGCCCCTGTCGTTGGCCGCCTGCTTGACGCCTTTGGCTCGCCGCGTCGCGCCGGCCCCCACGCCCACTGTTACAGGCCTTGCGCATTCCTACCGGAGTATGCCGGCGGTTATCGAAGTACCTACCCAAGGGGTGCCCGAGGACTGTTCGGCTGCCATTCGATCGTGCTCCCTTTGCAGCAAATGTAAAGTGGCTAGGAAGGGATTGAGTTCTCTGAAGGCGCAATCTCAAATGCATTATTACTTCTTTGTTATTATTAACATCGCACTCGCGTAGGTCGGCTTTTGGTCGTTTGCAGTACTTATCGCTCGCCGTATCGTCCCTCAGCCTTCGCTACCGGCTGTGTGCTGCTGCGACTTAACGCCGAGCCCGTGTGGCTTTTTTTCTAGGGAAACTCCACAGAGTCAAAGTAGATGGCCGGTCGAGTCGCTGCTCAGAGGCCGAACGGCACGAATCAAGGCAAGATATGTCAGTTCAAGCTCGTTCTGCTGGGTGAATCGGCTGTCGGAAAGTCGAGTCTCGTTTTACGCTTTGTAAAAGGCCAGTTCCACGAGTATCAGGAGAGCACGATTGGTGGTAAGTGTCTGGCAGGGGGTAAATTTCTGGCTGCCCTGCTATGCATTCTTGCCTGCCCAGCCGAAAGTGTGCAGGCTGCTGCAGGTCCAGCCTCTTGAGGCGGATGTCGCATATTAGGTGCGTTTACCATTCCTTAAATAGGCCCTTAGTTTCATGCGAGCCAGCCTCTTCAGTCAGCAGGAAGATGAAGATCTGATATATATGTGTATATATATATGTGTATATATATATGTGTATATATATATATATATATATGTATATGTATATATGTGTGTGTGTGTGTGTGTGTGTGTGTGTGTGTGTGTGTGTGTGTGTGTGTGTGTGTGTGTGTGTGTGTGTGTGTGTGTGTGTGTGTGTGTGTGTGTGTGCAGGCAAGTTATCCGAATGGCTATTGGCTCTTTTCTAATTCTTTTTTATCAGGATTCGTGTGTGCTAGCTAGCACCTTCGGGCTCTGATTAGACAGTTTTGCTCTACTGACGGCTCGTCATGCTTGAATTACTTCCTTACACGGATAGATCAGTTGTGAGTAGTTCAAGCATTGCCTTAAACCACACTTGAACATTAAGAGGGATGTACTTTTTGTAATTTTAGTTCTCCTAGTGAAAGGTGACCTGAAAGCAGACCTGTCAGTGAAAGGACCGAAAGTCAAGGGCGATGTGAGAGTGGACTTACAAAAGGTGCCGGTCAGTCTTAGGTCCGAAGTGAAAGGTGACATGAGAGTAGATTTGCCCGAAGTTGAACTTGAGCTCGACCCACGCCGAAGGCAAGCCCGGCAAGGCTAGATGTGGCATCTGCATGCCCAAGTTCAAAGGGCCCGACATACATACATACACCTGTGTCTTTCATTGGTTGGACCTTATCCGGGCGAAGCCTACTGCTCTCTCTCTCTCTCTCTCTCTCTCTCTCTCTCACACACACACACGCACACACACTCTCTCCCTCCCTCTCTCTCTCTTTTTCTCTCTCTCTCTCTCTTCCCCTTTGGTGGTGACGACGTTTCCCCAAGCACGAACGATGGGTACAGTCGTCGAGCCGGTCAGGCTCTGACTTGTCTTCCAAGTGTTTGACACTGCTGGATTGGGTTGATGTGCTCATTCTTGTTTGTTACCATCGACTGGGATTGGTAGTCGGCAAAGGTGGAATACATATGGCAGTTAGTGGTCAGCCAGCAAGAGACCTGCTTGTGCTTGGCTTCGGTCTCTGGACTCTTGAGATCTTTGGCTAAGCAGGTATAACAGGCCGGCTGTGCCCTGCTTGGTCGTTTCTACTTACCTTGGTTGCCGTTCCACAAGCAGTCGCTCAGTGTCAAGATCTGACGACTTCCTCGCTCAGGCCATATTCTTGGCCCCTCCTCCTTAAATGCCGCTCAGCTTTTCGAAGTCAACTCTCCTGTCCTTGTTTTACTCTAGTTGTTGGTGGCTAGTCGGTGCTTGCTGCGTTCCTCACAGCACCATTTCGGAAACTCGGTGCATTCCTAGTGCTTACCTGTATGTGGAAAGTCCTTGGGAGGCCTTGTCTTCAGTTCGTATGCTCCCAAAGCCGGGAACTCACTCCTAACTGCTGTGACAGTAGATATTCCTGACTTGACATTTAAAAAGAAACTGGAAATCGGCTGTTGCTCACAGCATCCTGTGCTTATTTATCAGTGTTGACTGGCCAATTGACTTGCTTGCTTTCCAGCTTATCTGAAGTGTCTGGAAACATTTAGTTCTCTTAGGGTGAAATAAAAACGTATTTTTGTTATAATTATCATTATTATGTTGAGCACCCTTAAAATGCTACTTTCGAAGGCTTGCACATCAGCTGGGGATGTTCCTCTGAAAATGAAGCGGTGCGTAGTGTCGAACTGTTTATCGGCAATATCCACTGACCTTTGGCAATGGCCGTTTTCCAGCTTCACAATGTATTTTTAACAGACCGATCACTGACATAATTTCGAGCAAGCATTGGCACACGACCCGAGTGTTGCCGTAACGGTTGTTTATTTCGTCTGTAATCAAAGCTCTTCTCAGTC
This sequence comes from Cristatella mucedo, assembly GCA_009760855.2. Taxonomy (NCBI): domain Eukaryota; kingdom Metazoa; phylum Bryozoa; class Phylactolaemata; family Cristatellidae; genus Cristatella; species Cristatella mucedo. The sequence goes on from WPIO01000164.1 coordinate 607,879, forward strand.
CACTGCACTTTCCTCATCAAATTGGTTTTTATTATAAGTTATAATTCATTTATATAGCGCCGCAAGAGAACTTAATCTCTATTCAGGCGCTTCACATATGCCTCGGGGCTCGAGCCCACGACCTCAGTCAGACATTGGTCGTGGCGAGCACCTTAACCGCTAGATCAAGCCAGCTCGGCTTCAAGTTATGTTATGTTTCTCCGTCAGTAACTCCACGAAGTCATAAAGACCATGTGGGTGTTACGCAGGAGAGTTTTGTATAGCGCACTCACAGCCTAGGCGGCTTTCGGTACGCATTCGGTACCCAACAGACTTCGTCTCACGCAACAAAGAGAAAGTGGGAAGCATAGCAGAGTTAGGAGAGCAGTTGAGGTAGTGAGTAGCATAGAAGTAGCAGTTCAGGACCGCTGAAAAAGATGTGCTATAGTCGGCAGTTGGAGAGTAGATGTCGTTGTGTAAGAATTGTGGAAGCGAGTTCCACAGTCTAGGACCTGCAGAGCTAAAGCTTCTGTCGCCAACTGTCTTTAAGCGGAGTTGATGTAAAGGTCAGCCGATTCAGGGGCGTAATTTAAATAGGAGCAAATGAACCCTGTCGGCAGTCAATCACTTGTAAGTGCAGTGAGCAATAAAGAATGGCCTGTTGCAGGAGTCGAACCCACCATAGACCTATGTCGTGAAGTACCAGCACTTACATTTACATGTCGCGGCCCTTACATTTTGACGGCCAGATAAACTGGCTAAAGGCAGAGCAATGCCCAAGCTCGAGGGTGAATAGCCTGCCCGATTGTGTGAACCCAACTGCTGTTGCAGCTCAGATGGTTGGTTAGTCGTCTCTTCTAGCCGGTATCTGAGCAAGTGTGTTCAGGAGGCTTCGAGCTCACACCTGGATGCACTTAGTGAAGCCATCTTCTTTTGGCCAATGGTTGAAAGTCCTAATGATTGGCTTTGCTTCGACGCTTGGGGGGCTGCCACTTGAACCGATTCTCGGTGCCTGCCTCTTCCTCTAAGAGCTAGGGTGATAAGTTAAAAATAAGTCTTTCTCGCATCGTGGCTAAAAAAGAGAATGCAGAGCCTGAGGTGACGATTTCTGTTGATCAGCAGATGTTGCTATCGATGCCACACGTGCAGTCGCCTGTAAGAATAGCTGTAAATGTTTGGGTCCTTTTTCTGCTTGGAGGTCTTGGGCTTGTTTTTGTTCGCTTGACTGCTGAGGGCCTGCCTGAGCCTTGGTAAAGTAGTTCTCGATTTTAACCAGACTGAACCTATTTAAGATTTGTTTATACCTTTACATGATCCTAAGTAGGTTGACATAGGAAATCTGTGTGGTAGGTGTGACTGTTTTAGACTTGTGGTTAGGGTTGCCAGAGCTGAGCAAATGAGGCACACTCTTATACTGCCCAGGAGCACCCTTGCCCAGCAGGAGCCGTGCTTTCCATGCAATTGAGTCGCATGCCTGTACTCCTCGAATCACTCTGCTCTCCTGTGCAGCTTTTCTTCATTTAGGATAATAATAACGCCTGAAAACTACTAGAGTAAGAAAGTGATCTTGGTGTTTGGCATAGCTACTGATTCCAAAAAATAAGCGCTGGGTTGTTAAAGGTGGAAGTATGCACTGCAGCTATCAGTACCATAATTTTTCTCCTGGGAGATGCCATATTCTGATGCTGATGTGGCTGCAAGGAGCTCAACGGCTCAGAATCATTTCCTTAGCAAGGAATTTATGTATTGCACCGATTGGTAACATATATCATCTCACCATCTCCTCAACCGCTCCCATGTTAGCTCCTTACCTGATGATCCTTGTGATGATCTAGCCGATCGCTTCTCACGATTCTTTGTACAGAAGATACAAGATCAGGGAGTCCATCGCTGCGATGACAACATCCCCACTAGAATGCTGTTTCCCGATTCCTGGCTGCACCTCAATGTCTACATTTAAGCAGGTCACTAGTGATCTAGTCCTGAAGTTCCTATCCCAATCAAAGAAGACAACAAGTCCTCTTGACCCTATTCCCACTGTCTTGCTCCTATGTTGCATTGATCTGCTGCTGTCATGCATAACTAACATCATTAATATGTCGTTAGCCTCAGGTAATGTCCCAGCACCTTTCGAAAAAGCTGTAGTCAGGCCAATTCTCAAGAAAGCGACACTAGACCGAGAAAACTTGAGTAACTACCGCCCAGTCTCCCTTCTATCACTTCTATCAAAGACACTGGAACTGGTCGTGGCAGACCGGCTTAACTCATATATCGAAACTTCAAACCTTGCTAGTAAGTTCCAGTCTGGCTTTAGAGCTAATCACTCCACAGAGTCAGCATTACTTAGGTTATACAATGACCTACTTAGGAATGCAGACATGGGTGGAGTGTCTCTGCTTGTTTTGCTCGATCTTACGGCAGCTTTTGATACTATCGATCACAAAGTTCTTCTAGAGCGCCTCTCATCTCGCCTGGGCATCACTGGCACTGCTCTGCAGTGGTTCAGGTCCTATCTCAGTGGGAAACTCCAGAGTATTGATGTGAATGAACAAAGATCATCTGAAGTACCTCTGAAATATGGAGTACCTCAGGGCTCCATTCTAGGTCCGGTTCTTTTCACGGTTTATACTCTCCCTCTTGCTGATGTGATTGCCAAGCACAATCTAGGCTTTCACTTCTATGCGGATGATACTCAGTTGTACCTTTGCTTTGATTGCTCCCAGCCTTCGAGCACCTCAAATTCTCTCAACTCACTTGCTGCATGCTTTGATGACATCCGCACATGGATGGCAGCAATATTTCTAAAACTAAACGATGATAAAACTAACTTACTAGTTATGGGCAAACCCAATGTGATTCACAAATTGGAAAAGCTGAAGCTCAAAATTGGCTCTGCCAGCATATCTCGTGTTAAATCAGCTCGAAATCTAGGTGTCATGTTCCAAAGCGACCTCTCGTTAGACGACCACATCAGCTCCACAGTCAAGTCTGCCTACTTTCAGCTACATAACATTGCTCAAACTCGGGCTTGTTTAGATAAGGATACCGTGTCTAAGTTGGTCCATGCAATCGTGACTTCCTGTCTCGACTTCTGCAACTCACTGCTTACTGGCCTACCGGCATGTGCGATCAGCCGAATGCAGCTGGTGCAAAACTCCACAGCTAGGCTTGTCTGTCGTGAGCGTCGCAGTTGCCACATCACACCACTTCTCGCCGACCTTCACTGACTACCAGTCAAGCAAGGGATTGACTTAAAGGTTTTATCGCTCACTTTTAGGTCACTTCATTCTTTGCTTCCGGCCTATCTCTCAGATCTACTTCCCCACCAGGCCAAGCATCGTACCACCAGCTGTTTGGAATCAAACTGTTTACCTATACTTCGTACAAACCTCAAATCCTGTGGAGACCGTGGCTCTTATTCGTATGCTCCCAAAGCCTGGGACTCTCTCCAGACCTGCATCAGAACATCCCCTGACTTGACCACATTTAAAAAGAACTTGAAAACATGCCTATATAGGACAGCATTTAGTGGGTCCCTGTGATTCGTCCTCGATGTGCTTGTGTGTGCTGACACTGTGCATGCTGACACTAACCACATTTGCATGCTAACCCGGTGCATGTCACCCCTAACCACGTTGTTCATGTTGTTTGTCAAGCATGATTTTACTCACGATTCAATCGCCTTTCCCTTTGCAGCAAATGTAATGCGCCTAGGAAGAGATTGAGTTCTCTGATGGCGCTTTATCAAGTGAATAATTATTATTAGTATTAGTATTACGTTATAGGTATGGTTAAGATGAGGTTTGTCAATGACATATCCACATAGATTGCAGCAAATAACTAAATAAATATAAAACTAATTTACTTGGCATGGGCCAATTAATGTGATTCATACTCAAAATCGGCTCTGCCAGCATATCTCCTGTTGAGTCTGCACGAATTCTAGGTGTCATGTTCTAAAGTGGCCTTTCATTGGACGACCGCATCAGCTCTGCAGTCTGCATACTTTCTGCTGCTACATAACATTGATACAATTCGGGTTTTAGGCAGGGATACTGCATCTAAATTGGTCCATGCATTTGTGACATCTGGTCTTGACTTTTATAACTCACTGCTTGCTGGTGTACCGGACTGTACAATCAGGTGCATGCAGCTGGTGCAAAACTCATCAGCTAGGCTTGCCTGTCGTGAGCGTCGCAGTGCCACATATAACCACTTCTCGCCGACCTGCACTAATTCCCAGTCAAGCAATGCATCGACTTCAAGGTTCTGTCTTTCACTTTTAGGTCTCTTCATTCCTTGGCTCCGGCCTACCTATCAGATCTACTCCCCCACTAGGCTAAGCATTTTACCACCTACTTTTCGGAATCTGCCAAAAACGCCTGTTTATTGCAGTATTTATTGGGTCCATATCATTCTCCTTTGTATGCTTGTGCATGCTGACCCTGTGCATGTCACCCCTAACCATGTTATGCGAGTTGTCTGTCATTGAGCATACTACCACTATCCATTCAATTGTGCTTCCTTTGCAGCAAATGTGAAGTGCCTAAAAAGAGATTTGAGTTCTCTGACGGTGCTATATCAAATGCATTATAATTATTATAGAAATTGTGCAATTTCAAGAGCATTGATCCTCTGGGTATTTAATGTCGGTGTGCCTTTCAGAATCAGTGCTTGAAGGAGACTAGAGTGCTAATTTGTTAATTAAAAAATTAATGCACAGTTTCTGGCACAGTTTCCAGTGCCAGAAACTGTGCTAGCACTGGCCCTTTTTCTGTTAAATCTGTGAGAGCTGGTGAAGCTGAAGCACGTTTTCCGACGGCCAGGTAGCGCAGCGACTTTGCTAAATGTATTCTACTAGTACCTTCACATGGGATGGGGCTAGAGCGATTGGAAGATCCTCTCGTTTGCAAGGAACTAGGGGCACTCTGGCCAACTGCCACTGACTGGGCAGCCATAAGATGCCGAGTCCCGAGACCTGCAACTGAAGGTGGCTGCACAGCAAAGCGATATGGCAAGGCCAGCTTGGCCGAGCTAGTGCAGTCACTGGAAGCTGGCAGTCACTGGACGCTGCTAGAGGACCAGAACCAGTGGGAAATAGCAGGGCAGCTTTGAATGTTGGTGTCTGCAATTTTCCAGCCAGTGGAAAAGAAAGTGCAGCAGCAGAGTAGGCAGCATGAAGCTGAAAAGCGGCTGCTGCTGTGGACCCGAGCGAGAGCTGCGCCCACTGGACTCGTGAAGATTGGTGCTGGATTTTTTTTTTGGACATATGAAAGGAAAATGGATATCTTCGTAGAGCTGTGACTGCTTTAAACACACTGGCTTGGGGTTGTTTTTTTCCTGTTCAGGCCTTGGAGGGATTTTGCTGCATCTTGTTCCTGGCATTCTTGATCAGTCTGCTTAGATCAGTGTGGTGCAATATCAGTCTAGGCATTCGGTGCGGTTGACGACTGCAGGGGCAACAGCTTTATGTCAGGTTGGATAATGAGCCAGCTGCCTACCGACCATAGCGCTGGCCTGCAGAAATGCTCATGGCCTTGCCTGTAAATGATTTGTGGTTTAGTGGCTGACCTGTTGAGTGGTAGAAATCTTAAGTGCAGCTGCTTCCCATACTGATTTCTCCTTTTCACATGCTCTCTCACATGCTGGCAAACCTCCCACCTTTTTGTGGACAGTGGGGTATGGTTGTGCTGTGCATGCCATCTATTTGTATGCATGCCACGCGTGTATGCCGTGCGTGATCGGTTTGTTTGAGGCACCTTTTTTTGTGTGCATGTGCATGTCGGGAGTGCACATGTAAGCTTGCAAACCACAATATTCTCATTTTCTTATTTCCGAGTAATGCCAGAGTAGGTTAGGTGAAGGGGAGGGTCATCGGTGTGCTACTTTTGCATTGCAGCAGTTTCAGGAATCATTCAGTTTTGACATCCGTGTGGCAGTGTCATTGTCTTGTTGATTGACTTCGGAAGAAGAAAGAAAAAGATATTTGTCTTGTCTTACCAGCATCACTGATACGTTATACCATTTTGGACCAATGCTGCTGGAAAGAGACACAGAGAGAGCGAGAGAGACAGACACGGAGAAAGAGACATTCAACATAATTCATTTGTACGGTGCCCTAAGAGAACCTAATCTCAGTTCAGGCACTTCACATATGCCTCGGGGCTCGAGCCCACGACCTCGACCGGGACCTTGGTCGGGGCGAGCACCTTAACCACTGGGCCGAGAGAGAGAGAGAGAGAGAGAGAGGAGAGAGAAAGAGAGAGAGAGAGCATGTACAGTTGCTTTGATGTGTTGCAAGCCACGAAGCCACCTCTATGGCTCGATGAAACTTCATTCGTGTCATCTGGAGACCAGTCGGTCTGCCCTCGGAAGGATATGACTGGGTTCTCCCCTCAATCTGCCTATTGCTTAATTGCTGCAGCTGCCACCGTCTGTTGCAGAGTGTGCTGCACCAACTTGCCGTGCCGTTGTTGTAAGACAGCTGCTTACTGTAGCAGTGGCCCACTCAAGCAAGAGGCTGTGAAGCTGCCTTGTTTTTCTGTTTCTCAGGCAGAGCATATGCTCCCAGGCTCTGAGAAAAAGCATTGGGCAATTCATGCCGTTGCTCCTAGCTTCTTCTGCCATGTCCATTTGCATCTGTGCACATGCATGGTGCAGAACTAGCCCCCTCCCCCTTGCCAGTACCTAGGTTCTGTCACGTGATCAGCAGATAGCCGTGGAGAGTTATCGGCCTCTCCCCCCCCCACCTCTAGGATCGGTGTGCTCTTGAGTTGTTGTACTCGAATCTGTATGGTGATAAGTAGTTTCAGTAACAAAGTAGTTTTTTAATTGCAGTGGTCGTACACAGCAGCGCTGCGCTGCTGCGTCGGTTAGGGTGTATTGCGTCGGTTAGGGTGTATTGCGTCGGTTAGGGTGTATTGCTTCTGCAGTCCTAATATTTCTTGTTGGTTCTTTATTGTTATTCGTAGCAGCATGTGGTTGTATTATATTATATTATTGTATTTATATTTATATTGTGCTGCTGTTATATGTGTGTTAGCAAATTATTGTGTGGATTAGCCAGGGTAACGTATAGTGTTGGTCTGCTGATGACTAAGCTCACTTGTGTCTGCCCAAAGTACTGGTGGCTGACGAAATTTGGTCGTCTGCAACTACATAATGACTAAGTGAGGGTTATGCTGGGGGCGTTTCTGTAGTGTACTCCTAGTTGCCGAAGTCGCTTTTGGTATGCATGCGTTCTTAGTTTTTTCAGGAACTATGTGCCGCCTCTGCTCTGGTGGCATGCTTGCATACATTATCTCTGTGTCCCTGCTCTACCGGTCTTTCCTTTGTCTCATATTAGTGCGTATTGCTTCCCTTCGGCAAAGGCTCAAGACAGGCCTTCGTGGGACAAAGTGGGGCCACGGCCCCTAGGACCAGAAGTCTGCAGGCACTGAGCTGCTCTGTCGGACTTGGGCTCAACAGGCACACAGCAGCTGCTCCAGAGTCCGAGCGGTGCTCGGTGCCCTCCTCTCTCTCTCTCTCTCTCCCTCTCTCTCTCTCTCTCTCTCTCTCTCTCTCTCTCTCTCTCTCTCTCTCTCTCTCTCTCTCTCTCTCTCTCTCTCTCTCTCTCTCTCTCTCTCTCTCTCTCTCTCTCTCTCTCTCTCTCTCTCTCTCTCTCTCTCTCTCTCTCTCTCTCTCTCTCTCTCTCTCTCTCTCTCTCTCTCTCTCTCTCTCTCTCTCTCTCTCTCTCTCTCTCTCTCTCTCTCTCTCTCTCTCTCTCTCTCTCTCTCTCTCTCTCTCTCTCTCTCTCTCTCTCTCTCTCTCTCTCTCTCTCTCTCTCTCTCTCTCTCTCTCTCTCTCTCTCTCTCTCTCTCTCTCTCTCTCTCTCTCTCTCTCTCTCTCTCTCTCTCTCTCTCTCTCTCTCTCTCTCTCTCTCTCTCTCTCTCTCTCTCTCTCGGTTACCGGAAACCCTGCCGCCTGGCCGGCTCGCCCCGTCGGGCGATCTTTGCGATCAGAACTGCCGTTTTTTAAAACGTGTGCTTTGCAGTGGTTAAATTGTTGCTGCTGTTTTAATGGTTCGACCAGACATGGTACCTTGGTCTCCTGAAAGCATCCTTAGCTGCTATTGTAGTGGTCCTTCTTGGGAGTCAGTTTATTGGTAAGTGGTCTTGGTAGTAGGTAGAAGTTGTAGCAGGTGCCACTGTACACACCACTTCTCGCCGACCTGCAATGGCTCCCAGCCAAGCTGCTTATGGACTTCAAGGTCGTGCCACTCACCTATGCAGTAGGTGCCCCTCGCTCTTGCTTTGACCTGCCTACCAAAAATACGCCAGGTCTGGCATCTTACACCAGCTCATGTGACTCGAGTCGTTTAGCCGTGCCTCTAAGCAAGCTCAAATCATTGAGGAATAATGCCTACTTTCTCTATGCTCCCAAAGCCTGGCGATCCCATTCAACTGATATCTAGCGACATCCCCGGGCGGGACGACATTTAGAAAGAAGGAAAAATGAACTGCTTTTCCTTACAAATTAGCTCCATCCGTGTCAATTTTCTTCTTCGGTTTGCAAGCTAATATAATGCATGTTAGAGACTTACAAGGGACTCTTAATGTGCCGTATGGGTGTTTTCTTATATCTGACACTCCACATCTGGCTAGCAGTCGTTCTTTATGAGGTTGGGCTCCTAATAGGAAGCGTGTCGGCTGCTATGCGCCCCTCTTGCCCGTCTTTTTGTGCTGCCATTGCACGGCAGTAGGCTGCCTCGAGGTATGAATGCAGAACTGCCTAAGCTTTGGCTGGCGTTCGAATGAATGAGCAGGTTTGAAGCATGGAAAGCAAAGCAAGATCGAAAACCGTGCCCCCTCCCCCTCCTCCTCTGCTGAGCTGGCGATCCGGTTGTTCGATCGATGCCTTCCTCAGTGGTTAGAGCTTCACCTGACACTGCTGTTCGCAGCTTTTTCCTGTCATCTTAGCCTTAGCTTATTGTTCGTTTGTAGCTGCTTTCTTGACGCAGACTGTGTGTCTGGACGACACCACTGTGAAATTTGAGATATGGGACACAGCCGGCCAGGAAAGATATCACAGCCTCGCACCGATGTATTATAGAGGAGCTCAAGCTGCCATAGTTGTTTACGATATAACGAACCAGGTGAGAAGCTCAAATGCAATACCTGCTCTCGGTCATCGTGCTTGGCTCGCACGGCTTATATATCAGTTCGGCAGAATGGGGATCGTGCTGTAGCTGGCCTACTGTCAGCAGTGGCTCACTAGTCCGTAGCATGTCTGTTGCATTGCGATCATGTGGATTTAAATTGATGAAGATGCCGGTGCTTCGAAGAGTAGGTAAATGACACTGTTATGAGCAAGGTGCTTGAGCTCAGGAAAAATTATTTGCATTGCAATTTCACTGTGGGATCAGGCGATTGCAGCTGGTGCAAAACTCTGCTGCTAGGCTTGTCTGTCGTGAGCGTCGCAGTTGCCACAATACTCCACTTCTCGCCGACCTGCACTAGCTAACAGTCAAGCAACGGATTGACTTCAAGGTTTTGTCGCTCACTTTTAGGTCCCTTCATTCTATGGCTCCAGCCTATCTCTCAGATCTACTGCCCCACCAAGCCAAGCATCGTACCACCCGCTTTTCGGAATCCAACAGTGTACAAATACCTCGTACAACCTCCAATCCTTTGGAGACCGTGCATTTAGTTCGTATGCTCCCAAAGCCTGGAACTCCCTCCCGACCTGTGTCAGAACATCCCCTGACCTGACCACATTTATAAGGAACTTAAAAACACACCTATTTAGGACAGCATTTAGTGGGTCCCTGTGATTCGTCCTCCATGTGCTTATGCGTGCTGACACTATGCATGCTGCCACTAACCACATTTGCGTGCTGACCCTGTGCATGTCACCCCTAACCATATTATTCATTTTTTCAAGCATGATTTTACTTACCATTTAATTGCATTTCACTTTGCAGCAAATGTAAAGCGCCTAGAAAGAGATTAAGGTCTCTGAGGGCACTTTATGAAGTGCATTATTATTATTATTATTATTATTATTGCTGGCATCCTGTCAGTATTGGCCCTTTAGCCTTGTCCCCTGCAGATCGTATGTAGCTTAGTAGTCTATAGAATTGCTTGCTTAAGTCCTCGTGTGAATGCGCTCGTGTGAGTTCCAGCCGTTCCACTCAAGAGATGGGTATTAAATGCTCGACAAGTGAAACAGAGAGCCCTGGTGTCGCGATAACAGTTGAGCTTTTCTGAGTACTCTCTCCCTGGACTCCTTCGAGAGCTTCGTGTTAGTCGTTTTTCTCCTGGCGAGAGGAGGCCTAGCGATTTGGGCTAAAACGTGAGTTTATGTCTACTTTGCATGTCTGTTTGATCAAGGTAATCCGGTGAAGCAGTTGTGGAAGGTTCATCCTGCTGCCCGTTAGAGCTGACTCAGAATTTGGCAAAGCACGGCTGGTGCTGCTGTATTCGGCTTGCTGGTACCGATGCTAGGAAAGGCCGTGCTTGTGTGTGTAATGGTTTGATGCTAGACTCTGGGATGGAATGGGTGACTCTGCCAGTTGGCGAGCTTCCTACGTTGGCGGTTCACTGCCAGCAAAGTGCTGGGGCAGCAGTCCACCGATGAAACCTCTCCCCTGGCTGCCCCGTGCTTTCCCCGTGACTTGGACTTATCCTGCCAGGCTCATTAACTCTGCTGCCATCCATTCATCCATCCACTCTGGTCCGGCTAGCACCCTTCAGCTGAGTCAGCGGCCTGGGAATCTAAGAAGCTGTCCTGTTACCAACCGTGTCATATTTCTCTGAGTGTGCATGCGTGTGTGTGTGTGTGTGTGTGTGTGTGTGTGTGTGTGTGTGTGTGTGTGTGTGTGTGTGTGTGTGTGTGTGTGTGTGTGTGTGTGTGTGTGTGTGTGTGTGTGTGTGTGTGTGTGTGTGTGTGTGTGTGTGTGTGTGTGTGTGTGTGTGTGTGTGTGTGTGTGTGTGTGTGTGTGTGTGTGTGTGTGTGTGTCAGACCGAAACATTCAAAGGTGGTGCTCGCCCCAGCCATTCGAACCCATCCATTGTTTGCCCCAGCCATTCGAAGCAGCCGCCTCCATCCCATAGCCAGCCTCCTTTAGCAGACATGAAGCTGACAGAGAGAGAGAGAGAGAGAGAGAGAGAGAGACAGACAGACAGACAGACAGACAGAGACAGAGAGCCCTAGACAGGGAGAGCTTAAAGCAACTTCCGCTGAGTGTCCTTTCTGCCATTTGCATATAAGACACTGGAACGTTTTGAGTAAGAGCAGCTATCTTGCTTCAAAACTTTGAATGTAACGAGTACTTTCCCATCGGGTGTTGGAGATAAACACTCCACCGATGCAGCGCTGCTGTGAGTGTACGACGACCTCCTCGGAATTTAGATTTATGTAGAGGCTTTCGGTTTGTTTTGCTGTATCTTTTGGCAGCGTTTCATGCTGATGATCATCAAGTTCTTTTTGAGCGCTTCTCATCTCGCCTGATTCTACTGCACCGCAGTAGAATGATTTAGGTCACATCCCAGTGGTAAAACTCTTAGCATTGATGTTAACGGGCAACAGCCATTCAAAAAGACCCTGAATTATGAAGTCACCCCCAGGAATCTGTGCTTGGTCTGCTTTACATCATAGTTTATTCTCTCCCTCTAGCCGACCTCGACCCCAAGCACAATCTAGACTTCCATTTTCACAGGGAATATTGGCAGCAGCATTCGATGCTAAACGTTCTTGTGCCGTCCTTAAGGTTAAATATACTTGCATCTGCCGTCGCTTGCCAATGCAAGACTGTGGGCTTTCTGGAACCCATTGAAACCTTGTGTTGACAAATGTAAATCCATGCATGGCGTGTGATTGACCTCGATGACCTTGTTGAACATTCGCGCTACTGAGCTGCACAAAGGCTAGCTCTAGCATAAGAGCTAGCATGTATGCAGCTTGGTTGGGGCCATTGCTAAGCTACATGATGGCACCGTATGTCTAGATCATGTCATGATGTCACCAACTGGAATTTCTTGACTATCCTGTAGGTGGCAAGCCGACCTTTGCAATGCTTGAGATGAAGTCAAATTTACCCTGCTTGACTTCTTATGAACAGTTGGGCTTAGTTGAATTCATTGGCAGGACAGCCTATTTCCAGCTGCAAAAAAAACATGTTTAGTACTGGGTGCAACTTACTTAGAAAACACAGTTTTTTACAAGTTGCAGTTTTTTACAAGCTTAGCTTCAGGGGCTGGTGGAAGCAGGTCGATAACTTGTTCTCTCCTCCTTGTCGGTAGCTTTCTCCCCTGCTTTTACATAGAGCTCAACAGTAGTTGCCATGCAGAAGAGTCTGGCTGCTCGCTGTCTGCGCGTATTTGCTATATCTCCAACCTGCTTAACTATCTACCGCCTGTCCAGGACCGACTGCAAATGGCAGCTGTGTGGGCCAGACAGTGGGCATAGGCCAAGTAACTCACGTGTACTGCATGACCAACCAAGTAATATGGTTGGTTACAACTCCAAGGAATCTCGTAATTCGTTGAATTTGTAAATGTATTTCTTCATTGAATATACTTGTTCGTTCACTTTATCTGTTGGTGTAGTCGGCATTGCAACTATGAACTGTGACTCCCCCCCCCCCAGCTGCTGCCTCCCTGCCACAGCGAGCAGTCCGGGTTGCAGCTGCTGGTCGTCAGCTCAGAAGGTGTAGAATATAGTAACTAATGAAAAAGATTCTTGTGTGTCACCCTAAGATAACTAAATCTCATCCTATGCATTTCATGAATGCTTTCAAGGGAGCGTGCCACCACATACGATCACACCCAACTGCTGTTATCAGGCCTACTAGCAAATTCCTGTAGGCATTAGTCAGTGGTGGCTCACTTCCTTGGTCGAGCCTCAATCGACAGGACTGTGCATGCCAGCAGCTGCTGCCTCTGGTCTGGAGCTGCCCGTGGTTCAGGTCAGCACTGAGTCTGGAGTCTGGAACACTCAGGCCCAAATAGATGATGGCCACTAAACTTGAGCACAAACCTTGAGCACAGCCTGCAATGAAACACGCTACCATAGACTCCCGAGATCAGAGTGAGGCTGTCGGAATAGTTAGCTTTACATGACAACCTCACTCTGTCTGGTCTTTCAGTACTGTGGTGCCCTGTCTTGAACATCTGGCTCTGTTGGCCTTGGCAAACTCAATTTTTGCTTTGTTGGCCTGGCTACTTCCTCAAAAAAAAAGGATCCAGCATCTCCATGTTATGTGAGCGACTTGAGTCGGCCATTAGTTTTTCCTGTATCGGCTGTGTATACGCCCTAACTAAGAGTAAAATCGGCATTGGTGGTGAGGAAAGTCGACAGTGTAAATGCAGTTTTAAGTGACCCGTGCTAAGTGCTATCACTGTTCGAGTTGGTCAGTGGCTAAGCTGGTGGTGGTGATCACCAGTGGGGACGAACCTTGTGTGGAGAGTGTCAGGCAGTACTGCTCAATCTTGCAAAGTGGGACAGCTCTGGCTGTTGCTCATGACAGCACAACCAATCGTGATTGATTAGTTGCCTGCCCCACATACACCTACAGAAGGCACTCAGTTGTTATCGTGAGCTGTAGCTCGATGCTGGAGGCCGATGTGCAAAATCGTCTTCGACTGTCGATTAATTCGGCAGCTCATCTGGTCTGTCGTCAAAAGGGTAACTGCTGGTGGTGCCACTTCTCTCTCAGCTTGGCTCGCTCCCTTTCAAGCTTCATCGAGGCGATTTTAAGATCCTCACTCCGGCTTAGAGGTTTAGCTTAACTTGCAGCACCAGCCTACCTATCCAACCTCCTTATTCCTCCAGTGTGCATTTGCACTCCCTGCACCTAGGTTTTTAGTTTTCTGACCTTCCCCTGGCCCTTAATTTAAATCTATTGGTGATATTGACCAGTTAGTATTGTGCCAATGTCTGGAACTTGCTACTGGCATCTTTCACCACCTGAATTGACTTCGTATCCTATAATTATATCGTAATTTTTTTCTTTGCTTTTTTAGCATTCCCTGGTGAACTTGTCATGTTCGTTCTAGTGTGCCTCGCGTGCTCAAAGTAATGTAACATATCTCCGTGTGTAGCTCCGAAAATTCACTCAGACTAGGTGGGGGCAGAAGAGTTTTATGTGGAGCACTCAAAGCTTTAGCGGCCTTTGGTTGGCATACTTGTACAGGGTACAGTATACCAGCTGGGATCCTCCTGATCTGCAGCCCCAAGAGTCTTACTGTGAGCTTTTGCATGTACCTTAATGCCATCTGAGAGCCTGATACATGGCTTGTTATTGCTTCTCTTGTAGCAAGTTGCAAAGGGCATGGAACTAGATTTCGTTGTCTTGGGGTGCCATACAAAAGATGCTTTGTTGTTATTGTAATTCACTCGAGGGCTTCTACTCATGTCAGCTTCCAGCAGATCGTATGCGGTCACGTGTCAACTCTCTGTCTCTGTCTCTCTCTGTCTCTCTCTCTCTGTCTGTCTCTCTCTCTGTCTCTCTCTCTCTCTATGTCTATGTCTCTCTCTCTCTCTCTCTCTCTCTCTCTCTCTCTCTCTCTCTCTCTCTCTCTCTCTCTCTCTCTCTCTCTCTCTCTCTCTCTCTCTCTCTCTCTCTCTCTCTCTCTCTCTCTCTCTCTCTCTCTCTCTCTCTCTCTCTCTCTCTCTCTCTCTCTCTCTCTCTCTCTCTCTCTCTCTCTCTCTCTCTGTGTGTGAGCATGTGGCCTTTGCCGGTCAACCATCGGAAGCAACGTCTTGTGTATGCAGCAGCAGGCTGGGTCGTGTGCTGTGCTTCCGGTTTTTTTACCTGCCTGTTTGGTTGTCATGTGTCTATTGGTTTTCCTGTCCTACTGTTGTGTTTACGTGCGCTGCAATTCCAAGCACATTGCTACAGTTCATGCCTTCACCTGTTTCTTTGTACTGGTGCTTGCTTTAAGCTCTGGAAACCTGTACAGAGTAACTTCCTATCAGCCCACATTCACCGACCCGACATGCTTCTAACGTTGCAGGACACATTCGGCCGAGCCAAGAACTGGGTCAAGGAGCTTCAGAGGCAGGCTAACCCAAACATAGTGATAGCCTTAGCAGGAAATAAGGCCGACCTGCCCAACAAGAGAGCCGTCGAATACGAGGTGAGAGCCTAGGCAGCCCAGTGTGTGTTACGATCGTCGTGTGCCATTTCATGGTGGTGTGCTTTTTTCTGTGTGCCAGTGTCTGGTGGACTTGTTTGTGTTTTTGCACCGGATAAAAACTAAGCCAAGATGTGAACAGCTGTGTGTAGACTGTCATAGCTGTGAGTCAGCGTTGCAGTTGGAGTGTAATGGTGAGCGGTCTGTTTAAATAAAGGGCACCGGGCAATGGTATCTTTGAGACAGCCTTGTAATGTCAGCACCAGCGGCACCCTGGCGATGCGCCTTGCAGCAGCATCATACCACAACCACGAATACTCAAACCGGAACAGGACAGGCTCTCAGTCGGCAGGTACCACTGGTTAATCATTAGACAAACTGCCAAAGCGAGTTTAAAATGTAGTACTTCCTTTCACCGGTTAATTTCTGTAATATGATGTATAATTTGACAGTTGGTGCTTTGAGACACTTTTGTGCAGCAATGCTGCGCTACCATTAGCTACCATCTATGTCAGGTACTTGTCGATTGTGTAGTGGACCATTTGAATGCCATGAATGGAGTTCATCTTCCAAGAAAGAGTGTGTGGCGCTGATGTCTGCTGACTAGTCCTTATTCCTACCTTAAGCCCTTGGTCAATCATGATCTCTTACATGATTATGAGAGAAAGAAAGAAATATAAATATATATATATATATAACTTATTTGTCAAGCGCTTTAAGAGAACTTAGTCTATATTCAGGCGCTTCACATATGCCACGTGAGTTCGAGCCCACGACCTCAGCCGGGACGAGCACCTTAACCACTGGGCCAAATCAGTGCAATAATGACCTTATTTCAAAGGTCGGTCCTACGGTACGAGCTGTAAGTCAGATCCAGGCTTACATGTTGCTGGTGCAGCTGATGTTAAGGTCGTCACTGTAGGAATCAGCAAGGTGTCCTGTCTTTCCTGTTATGTAATGACAAGCTCCCCTTCAACATTCAACAAAGGAAAGTGAGAGTATTTACTGAAGGATTTATCTAGCACGCTGCAAATCGTGCTGTCGTGCAGCCGTTATTGGTTTGGGAAGCCTAATGCCTGGCAGAGCTTCTTGTTGCATTGGCTTGTTGCAAACTGTCGACTGCTAAAAGGGTGGCCTTGCACGTGCATGCTGACACTCGCACGTGCAAGGCTGTGATGGAGTGATGGTGTCAAAATTAGTTGCTGGACTTGCAGGAAGCCCAGGCCTATGCCGATGAAAACAGTCTCCTGTTTATGGAAACTTCTGCCAAGACAGCAATGAATGTCAACGACATCTTTCTTGCCATAGGTGGGCATTTTGTCAAGCTTTTGGCCTGCTTGCTGTGTCCTGGTTTCACTAATCCAAACTTGCATAACACGATCCGTAATAATTTGACTTGGTGTATGCCTTGCATGATACTGGAGCATTAGCAGTGTTGCGATATCAGGTTCGCTTACATTGCTTGTTTATATTCAAGTGTAACCTCCCAGCTCGAATCGCACCCTTCTGCGAGATACTTCAGGACTCGATCGATTCCCTCCTCTCCATCCACTCAGTGTGGTTACACGCCCAGACTTAAATGTTCTCTCGTGTATGTTTATATAATATAGAATGTATAGCACCGTAAGAGAACTTTGTCTCTATTCAAGCGCTCCAGATATGCCACGGGGCTTGAGCCCACCCTTTGAACTCGGACATAAAATACATTTACCTTGATCGTGCTTTGAGGCGAGCACTGTAACCTCTAGGCTAAGCCTACTCGGCATAAAATGACCGGTTAAAAAAGTCATGATCTAATACCAAACTGAAACCTATCAAAGCCATACAGTGAAAAATTACATGCTGTACTCTTTACTGAGTTCTTTAGGTATGTGTCATTGTACTAAAATAAATTATTAAATGAAATTCATTTGTGTAGCGCTCTAAGAGAACTTAATTTATTCAGGCTCTTACCATAAGCTATGGGTCTCGAGCCCACAGGGCTTGGATATCAAGTACATTCGCCTTGACCTTGGTAGGGGCAAGCACCTTGACTGCTGGGCCTAACTAGTGCAGCATTTCTGGTGACCTGTACCATTGCAATAAATATCAAAATCTGGTTCTGAAGCCTTGTTGCCTGGACCGTGCATGTTCCTATATTGTCTGTGAAATTGCTTTTCCATTTGGGTTTTGATAGTAAACAGATCCAGAAACCTTTTTGCAGTTGATCTATAACTTTTTTCAAAAACTTCTATAAGCATGATGACGGAAAATAAAAGCTGCCTCTAAGGTTTTTTAACTAGAAAGAAAGCCTAAAAACTTACAACTTACTAAAACGAAAACTTTGGAGCTTACTGCTTAGAACCTACGAAAACGCACAGCCTAAGCATGCCCCAATGCCCTACTGGTTGACATGTGGAAGCTGACAGTAGATTCTTTATGGACTGTCCTCCAAAAGTCTCTACCCACCCCTTTAGCAGATTTAACAGCTTCATTTGTATAATGGCAGAAGAGCCTTGACGGCCATCACCGCTGCTCGCAGTTTGCAATAAAGGATCGCTCACTGCAGGATTCGAATCTACGACCTTGATTGTGAAGAGCAAGCACCTACCTCCTGGAGGTGTCACCTTGTCCATCGATCCGAGTCCAGTTGTTGCTAATTGCAGCAAATGTAAAGTGCCTAGCTAGAGATTAAGTTCTCCGAGGGTGCTATACAAAGGTTTAATGTCCGTATTCGAGTAAGCCATTGCACTACAGCTGTTGTTAAATTTGTGCAATCTGTCAATACAATTTTGGCCTTAGTCACAGCTTGCCACATTTTGCTTAGTAAGTGCAATCGCCGCCAACCGAGTCAGTGCGTCTATGTAAACAGCTGAGCATTTTGGTCACGTGATTATTACACCCCCTCTTGGAGGCCATCCAGCAGAACCCCTGTTTCGCCACCGACAGTGCCTTGATCAACAAAGAGCTGTGGTACCAGGATGTCACCTTGACCTGCGGGGGCCAGCCTTTGCCACATTGAAGCTTGGTACAGAGCATGCCGCCAGTTGCACAACTCTCTGAAGGTACTGGAGCGTTTTAATGTTGCTCCACATAGATAGCAGTTCAAGCCGAGAAGTCTTAAAGTGGCTGAAGATCGAAGCAGGCACTATTATGAACATTATTAGGTAACATCTGGACTATGCTAGCACAGAGGCACTATCCTGCTTGGGTCTCTCTCGATTAGCTGAATAAATGTCTCGTAGTATCTAACTGCCCAGAGCTTTTGAGTGTGTTTACTTCAAAATTCAGAGACAAAAGACATTAGCGACACTATTGAAACCTGTACAGTCACTGCAACTTTGTGCACTAGAAGTTTAATAAGGGGTGCCATCGGTAGCCAAGGAAATATTCAAAAATCCAAATCCAAGTAGCATCTCACTTGGCCCTACGAATGCTTTCCTTCATACACATACTTCGTTGCCATAAAATGCAGCCTTTTTGTGATCACAAAAGTGTAGAATTCGAGTTCTTTGGCTATTGCTAGAGCATGGCAGCATTAGTTTCCTAGTTTCAGGTTTTTTAATCGTAGGTACAAGCAACTGTTTGCATGGTTTAGATGATGTTTGTCCTTGACCTTATGAAAGCTCAGGATGAATTTATTGTGGGAATACAGTAGCACTTCTTGCTTATGTTGTATTCATGCACATGCACCCCTACTTCAGCATATAATAATAATAATACACTTGATAAAGCACTCAGAGAACTAAAGCTCTTTCTAGACGCTTTAGATTTGCTGCAAAGGAAACATGATCGAATGATGGATGAGAGGTATCATGCTTGATAAATAACATGGTTAGTGATGAAATGCACAGGGTCAGCGTGCAAGTGTGGTTAGTGGCAGCATGCAACTGTGTCAGCACGCATAAGCGCATGAATGACGAATCACAGAGACATAAATAGTTGCATTTTTAATTTCTTTATAAATGTGGTCAAGTCAGGGGATGCCGTGACGGAAGTAGGGAGTGAGTTCCAGGCTTTGGGAGCATATGAACTAAATGCACGGTCCAAAGAATTTGAGGTTTGTACGAGGCATAGGTAAGCAGTTGGATTCCGAAAAACAGGTGGCACGATGCTTAGCCTAGTGGGGCAGTAGATTGTAAAGGTAGGTTTGAGTCGCAGAATGAAAGGACTTCAAAAGTGAGCAACAAAACCTTGAAGTCGATGCTTTGCTTGACTGGGAGTCAGTGCAGGTCGGCAAGAAGTGGTTTGATGTGGCAACTGCGGCGCTCGTGACAGACAAGCCTAGCTGCAGAGTTTTGCATCAGCTGTAAGCCCCTGATTGCACATGCTGGTTGATAACCACCCAGTGAGTTACAGCATTTGTGACATCCGTCTTGACTTCTGTAACTCACTGCTTGCTGGCCTACCGGCATGTGCAATCAGGCGATTACAGCTTGTGCAAAACTCTGCAGCTAGGCTTTTCTGTCGTGGGCGTCGCAGTTGCTACATCACACCGCTTCTTGCCGACCTGCACTGGCTCCCTGTCAAGCAACTGATCGACTTCAAGGTTTTTGCGCTCACTGTTAAGTCACTTCATTCTTTGGCTCCAGCCTATCTCTCAGATCTACTCCCCCACCAGGCCAAGCATCGTACCACCCGCTTTTCGGAATCCAACAGTTTACCAATACCTCTTACAAACCTTGAATCCTTCGGAGACCGTGCATTTAGTTTTTATGCTCCCAAAGCCTGGAACTCCCTCCCGACTTGCGGCAGAACATCCCCTGGCCTGACCACATTTAAAAAGAACTTAAAAACACCTATTTAGGACAGCATTTAGAGGGTCCTTGTGATTCGTTCTTCATGTGCTTATGAGTGCTGACACTGTGCATGCTGCCACTAACCACATTTGCATGCTGATCCTGTGCGTGTCACTCCTAGCCATGTTATTCGTGTTTATCAAGCATGCTGTTACTCACCATTCATTCACGTTTCCCTTTGCAGTAAATGTAAAGCGCCTAGAAAGAGATTGAGTTCTCTGAGGGTGCTTAAGCAAGTGCATTATTATTAATATTATTGTTATTATTTTTATTAGAAGTATGCTGACCCACAAGGCCCACCACGGCCTTGCTTCTCCGTACCTAGCTGAACTGCTGCACCAGTTTCAGCCTTTTCGTGCCCTCAAGTCCTGTATGGACAATAAATTAGCTGTTCCATTTCTCCGCTTAAATACCGTAGGCGACAGAAGCTTTAGCTGTGCAGATCCGAAACTCTGGAACTCGCTTCCACAATTCTTAGGCAACGTCAACTTCTCTGCTGCTGCCAACTATGGCTCATCCTTTCCAGCGGTCCTGAGCTGCTACTTCCATGCTACTCACCTAATCAACTTCTCTCCTGACACACAGTCTTTATGGCTTTGTGGAGTTACAGACGGATATACATTACATTAAGACAGAATGTCACAAATGCATGGACCAACTTAGATGTGGTATTCCTGTCTAAACAAGCTCGAACGTTAGCAATGTTATGTAATGTATTATTACGTGCAGAATCAGCCGACTTATGGAATTAACACGGCAAACAGGCAGGCCGTTGAAGAAATGTTATCTCTTCTACAGGACATCAGTCCACCGTGCATGACTACATAATACAGTGGAGGTCGGCTGATTCGGCAACATTATTTATATCTACTAGTTAGTCATGTCATGCCACACGATAGCGATCATGAGTTAAGTAAACTGGCTGACTTAATATTTATATATTTCTATTTGAATTACAGCAATTTGTGCTGGCTTTGTTTCTAAACATAGTTGTATGGATTGGTAGCATGAACAGTACTGCTTGGAATAGGCCCTCGACAAAGGCTATATAAGCAGACTACATAGCAGTGGTAAGATAAAGAAGCATTGTCGGCCATGAGGGAACTGCTGTGACTCAGCAAAGCCAGTCCACAGGCAGTCAGCTGGTCGTAGCAGCAGAAAAGTATTACCAACCAGTGGAAGTAATGGACTGCATGCTCCATGACTCGAACTAATTATGTGTGCCATAAAGTCTAAGTACATTAACCCTCCCCCCCCCACCAGGCAAAGGCTGTGGAGCTGTCATCAAGCAACAGCTAATATGTTGCTTTCCGCCTATGTAATGATATCGGTCAGGATTCGGTCCTACTTTTCACTTCTGTTGACATATAAGCAGCTGTTGGTTTTCTTGTTTATATCTGGATCTGATCCTGCTAGCCGACCAATGCCCATAACCCAGTGACTTACGATGGCCGTTACTGATGCTGACGGTCGTAACAGACCCTTTGTGATCTGTTGCAGCAAAGAAACTGCCTAAAGCCGAACCAGGCAAGCCGGTTGACAGTAAGGACACCAAGGCAGGCAAGATTGTGCTCGATGGCAATGCAGATGCATCATCTAGTCCGAAGGGTGGATGCTGCAAGTAGACCCTACTCTGTTCGGCTAACGGCGCGTGAGGCACGGCAACTGCCACTAATCGCCCCGAGAGGACGCCTTCAGCCGTTGAGGGAGCAAGCAGCAGCAGCGACAGCAAGACTTCCACCCAGTGTGTGCCAAAGTGTGGCTCCAGTGGCTGGTGGCAGTGGCACAGAATTGGTCGATAGCAGGCAAGAGGAAAGGGATGATGACGATCCCGGAGATCGGCTGCTGCAGCTGCCGCCACCATCGGTGTCGTCGTCTCTGCCGACAGCTCTACCGCCATCGTGCTTGCTGCTTGTTGCCTTTATTTGTGCGACCGAACTTCAGAACTCTGCTGGCTGCGCCTGCATCACCCTCACCTCCACCTCCACCTCCCCCCTGGTCACGTGAACACTGCAAGGAATCAAATCATGTTGGTCTGACACTGGATCACATCGGCTGACTACTATTTTCTATCGTGTACATATCCCTGTAAAAAAAAGAGTTTGCAGCACTTTTACCCTATGCTTGTCATCCGAGAGGCTTTGTCTATTCCGTGGTTATATACATGTAAATCGATATGTACGTCTCATAATGGTAAGGTGTTCCATGTGACATGCAGGGAGTCCTGTGCCGACTAACATGATATGACTGCTTTGTGTTGTCCACTAAATGCAAGCTGCTTTCGTGGCTTTGAAGCAGAGCCAATTTGGCTCCATTGCAGTTGCATACCTTGCCTCGACTGCCAACTTGAACTGTGAATCGTTTAACCTACCATCGGCACGTTTAGGCATTCGTGGTATAAATATACAAGCATTGCAATTTACCTGATAGTTTGAGAGAGTGAGACTTTTGTAGACTTTTTTAAAATTTCTTAGGTTTTGCTGCTTGTAGAAATAGCTATGTTGCAAGTTTACCCAAGGTAAAGCTCTAGTTTTCTGATGTTTCTTGGGACACTGGGGCTTGAATTATAGAAAATGGTCACGGTCAAGGAATGAGAGCACATAACTGGATAACATAAAGTGCTCCTTCAGATTATTCTGCTACGTCAGCTGTAACTGTCGCTGGAACTGGTTCTAGCAATAATCTTTAGAAATGCTGAAAGTCAATGTGACTATTCTGTGTGGCGACATTGATTATGATGTCATTGTCAAGCAGTGGCTCCATCAGCTCCCTCATAAGATTGTGGTATAGCGCACTGCCAGTGAGTTAGCTACATAACATTGCTAAAATTAGGGCTTGTTTAGACAGGAATACCACATCTAAATTGATCCATGCATTTTGACATCCCATCTTGACTTCCATAACTCTGCCTGCTGGTCTACCAGCCTGTGCAATCGCGCTCTTACAACTGGTGCAAAACTCGGCAGCTAGGCTTGTCTGTTGCAGTTGCCACGTCCCAGCACTTCTCATCGACCTGCACTGGCTCCCAGTCAAGCAACGCATCGACTAAGGTTGTTTTAATTCTAGGTTCCTTCGTTCTTAGGCTCCAGCCTACTTATCAGATCTACTCCCCCACCAGGCTAAGCATCGTAGCACCTGCCTTTCAAAATCTAATCGTTTACCTATACCTCGTACGAACCTCAAATCCTCCTGAGACCATGCCTTTAGTTGGTATGCTCCCAAATCTTGAAACTCCCGACTTATAATAATAATAATGCACTTGATAAAGCGCCCTCAGAGAACTCAATCTCTTTCTAGGCGCTTCACATTTGCTAAGAAGGAAGTGCGATTGAATGGTGTGTAATATCATCCTTGATAAACATGAATAACATGGTTAGGGGTGACATGCACAGGGTCAGCATGCAAATGTTGTTAGTGGCAGCATTCACACTGTCAGTACCCACAAGCACATGAAGGACGAATCACAGGGACCCACTAAATGCTGTCCTAAATAGGTGAATTTTTAGTTCTTTTTAAATGTGGTCAAGTCAGGAGATGTAAGTCGGGAGTTAGTTCCTAGCTTTGGGAGCATACGAACTAAATGCATGGTCTCCGAAGGATTTGAGGTTTGTACGAGGTATTGGTGGTCTGCTGGACTCCAAAAAGCAGGTGGTACGATGCTTGGCCTGGTGGGGGAGTAGATCTGAGAGATAGGCTGGAGCCAAAGAATGAAGTGACCTAAAAGTGAGCGACAAAACCTTGAAGTCACTCCATTGCTTGACTGGTAGCCAGTGCAGGTCGGCGAGAAGTGGTGTGATGTGGCAACTGCAACGCCCACGACAGAAAAGCCTAGTTAAGGAGTGTTGCACCATCTGCAATCGCCTGATCGCACATGCTGGTAGGCCAGTAAGCAGTGAGTTACATAAGTCAAGGCAGGATGTCGCAAATGCATGGACCAACTTTGACGTGGTAACCTTATCTAAACAAGCCTGAATTTTAGTAATGTTACGTAGCTGAAAGTAGGCGGATTTGACTGTGGAGCTGATGTGGTCGTCTAACCAGAAGTTACTTTGGAACATGACACCTAGATTTCGAGCTGATTCAACGGGAAATATGCTGGCCGAGCCAATTTTGAGCATCAGCCTTTCCATTTTCTGAATCACACTGGGTTTGCCCATAACTAGTAGGTTTCGTTTAGTTTTAGAAAACTTGCTGTCATCCAAGTGCGAATGTCATCAATACATGCAGCAAGTGAGTTGAGAGAATTCGAGGTGCTCGAAGGCTGGGAGCGATCAAAGCAGAGGTATCATTGAGTGTCATCCGCATAGAAGTGAAAGCCTAGATTATGCTTGGCAGTCACATCAGCAAGAGGGAGAGTAAAAACCGTAAAAAGAACCGGACGTAGAATGGAGCCCTGAGGTGCCCCATATTTCAGAGGTACCTGAGATGATCTTTGTCCACTCACGTCAATACTCTGGAGTCTCCCACTGAGATACGATCTGAATCATTGCAGAGCAGTGCCAGTGACGCCCAGCTGCCTTAAGATTGAGCAAACCAAGCACAGACACTCTATCTACGTCTGCATTCCTAAGTAGGTCGTTGTACATCCTAAGCAATGCTGACTCGGTGGAGTGCTTAGCTCTAAAGCCAGACTGGAACTTACTAGCTTGTTTTGAAGTTTCAACATATGAGTTCAGCTGATCTGCCACGACTCGCTCCAGTGTCTTTAGATAGGAATGGTAGAAGGGAGACTTAGTGGTAGTTGCTCAAGTTCTCTTGGTCCAATGTCGCTTTCTTGAGAATTGGCCTGACTATAGCTTTTTTGAAAGGTGCTGGGACATGACCTGAGGCTAATGACATAATTATGATGTTAGTTATGCATGGCCACAGCAGATCTATGCAGCGTAGGAGCAGGAAAGTGGGAATAGGGTCCGAAGGACTTCGGGCTTGTTTAGATAAGGAGACCACGTCTAAGTTGGTTCATGCATTCATGACATCCCGTCTCGACTTCTGCAACTCTCTGCTTACTGGCCTACCGGCATGTGCGATCAGGCGATTGCAGCTGGTGCAAAACTCGGCAGCTAGGCTTGTCTGTCATGAGCGTCGCAGTTGCCACATCACACCACTTTTTGCCGACCTGCACTGGCTACCAGTCAAGCAATGTATTGACTTCAAGGTTTTGTCATTAACTTGTAGGTCACTTCATTCTTTGGCTTCAGCCTATCTCTCAGATCTGCTCCTCCACAAGGCCAAGCATCATACCACCCGCTTTTCAGAATCCAACATTCTACCAATATCTCGTACAAACCTTAAATCCTTTGGAGACCATGCATCTAGTTCGTATGCTCCCAAAGCCTGGAACTCCCTCCCGACTTGCGTCAGAACATCCCTGACTTGACTACATTTAAAAAGAACTTAAAAACACCTATTTAGGACAGCATTTAGTGGGTCATTGATTCGTTCTTCATGTGCTTATGAGTGCTGACACTGTGCATGCTGCCACTAACCACATTTGCATGTTGACCCTGTGTATGTCACCACTAACCATGTTATTCATGTTTAGAGCTAGGATGGTTGCCGGCTGAGCAAAGGATACAGAGCAAAGCTCTTCCGCTGACCCACAAGGCCCGCCACGGCTTGGCTCCTTCGTACCTAGCTGAACTGCTACATCAGTTTCAGCCTGTTCGCGCCCTCAGGTCCTGTGTGGACAATAAATTAGCTGTCCCATTCCTCCGCTTAAAGACAGTTGGCGACAGAAGCTTTAGCTCTGCAGGTCCTAGACTGTGGAACTCGCTTCCACAATTCTTACGCAACGACATCTACTCTCCAACTGCTGACTATGGCACATCTTTTTCAGCGGTCCTGAGCTGCTACTTCTATGCTACTCACTACCTCAACTGCTCTCCTAACTCTCACTTTCTCTTTGTTGCGTGAGACGAAGTCTGTTGGCTACCGAATGCGTACCGAAAGCTGCTTAGGCTGTGAGTGCGCTATACAAAACTCTCCTGTGTAACGCCCACATGGTCTTTATGAATTTGTGGAGTTACTGACGGAGATACATCAAGGATGATATTACACACCATTCAATCGCACTTCCCTTCTTAGCAAATGTGAAGTGCCTAGAAAGAGATTGAGTTCTCTGAGGGTGCTTTATCAACTGCATCATTATTATTATTAGTATTTTTGTTATTAAACAAATGAGGCTGATAGATCATCTAAAAAGTAAATAAAATTAGGCCAAATGCTAGCCTTCACAGTTTTGCTACCGTTAACCATTGCTGCAACAGTTGAGTTCCTCTTCGTGTCGAACTCCATAGTAGCAGGTGCAGCAAAGCTGCCACCGTTCATAGGTTAGGTTTGGCCAGCTCGGTTGTTACTCAGTGATCTCCTTGGCTTGTCGCCTATGGGCTATGCGTGAGGGTGACAAGAGAGTCCATTTGTGCTCTGATCTCCCTTTAGTTAAGGAGTTGCCAGGGCAATCGGCTGTCAGCCAATGGGGTCCTCAGTACTGCAGCAGAAACTCTCGCAGGACCTCCTTTGGTTTGCAGATAAAGATAATAATCATAATAATACATTGTATCGCGCTCTCAGAGAACCTAATCTCACTCTATTCACTTTAAATATGCTGCCTGCAATGAAAGCATGATCTGATCAAATAGTTGGCGTTAACATGCACGGCGTCAGCTAATATAATGTGAATTGAGGTGGCATGCACAACGTCAACTTGCAAATACGTTTGGTCTTCGCGATTCGTCATTCATGTGCTTCAACTGCTTACACCATGCCTGCTGCTTGTGGATGTTACCACCAATCATTAAGTAGTGCTTTCTATACAGCATCTGCAAAGTGCCTAGAAAGAGATTCAGTTCATGATGCTATGCAAATGTTTTATTTTTGTTAGTATCATTATTATTATCCTCTGTCCTGCAAGATATGGCAGCGACTCTCTGCTCTATCGACCATTAAGACCATTGTTGGACCATAGATAGCAATAGCTTTAATGAGCCTCCTAAAGGTTCTAATTATATTATTATTATAACTAGTTTACTATTTTCAATATGCTGATTGCAACCAACGGTTAGGTTGATGAGCCTACGGGTGGTTCTAGACATACCTCAAACCTGGGTCTTAGCAACGGGTAAGTTGCTCGCTCTTCATGTTCCACGTCGTTGGTTCGAGTCCTGCAGTGGGCGATCCTTTATTGTCTGCTGCAAGGGTGGTGATAGCCTCTACGGCTCGTCTGCCGCTATATCAATGACGCTGCTGAATCAACTATCATTTACTTTTTTAACCTGCCTGATCGTGTTCGGTGCTCTCGCCCGATGTGGGCACATATTTTCAAGCCATCCTGCACCGTTTTTTTTTATTATCTGCTTAGATTCTCCACTGTTTCCACGATTTCGTACACGCTTCTCAATTCATATTCCTTATGCGAAATTAAGTCTATTGGCCACTGTATCCAAACCAAATGCAGCTCTGCATAGGGTGCGCTCAAAGTTTGCATAGTCTTTATGGCTTTCCAGCGGTTCAGATTTACATTCGTACATACGTGTATGCACACCGACAGGTTATTGCATCCTCGACAGTGCGCATACATGTTTAGCAACCGGGTCTTACCCCAGGGGCTAGGTGCTGGCTCTTCATGACCCAGATCGTGGGTTCGCGTCTGCAGTGGGCACTCATTTATCGCCCACTACAAGGGGTGGTGATAGCTGTTAATGCACATCTGGTGCTACGGAAATGAAGCTGTTTAATTGCAGTCGATTTCAATGCAGTGTCCAAGAACGAGCATTATGTAATTGCATTTTTTGTAGCCCGTGAGCAGTGCATTCTGCAGCAAGAAACCTCATTGGGAGCTGTGCCTAGTCAATTATCAATTTTTGAATTCATTGTTTAAGCAGCGAAATAATTATGTGCAATAAAAATTGAAGGGTCGCCGAGGCAATTCTTGACCGATTTCCGGTGGATGGTAGTGGATTACGGCTTCGCCCCATTCGCGGCCATTGCCGTCAATTGCCATGCATCCCTGAAGAGTGTATGCAGTCACTGGGTTAAAATCAAGTGTTGCACTTAAAACGCAGCTCGCTGTTTTATGGGTTCAAAATTGGAGCATTGAAAAATCTTATTTTTGAGTATTTTCTAGACGATTACAGTTGGTTGTAATGTAATGTAATGTATCTCCGTCCGTAACTCCACAAAGTCATAAAGACCACGTAGGTGTTACGCAGAAGAGTTTTGTATATCGCACTCACAGCTTAAGTGGCTTTCGGAAGCCAACAGACTTCGTCTCACGCAACAAAGAGAAAGTGGGAAGCATAGCAGAGTCAGGAGAGCAGTTGAGGTAGTGAGTAGTATGGAAGTAGCAGCTCAGTACCGCTGAAAAGGGTGAGCCGTGGTGGGCAGTAGCAGAGTAGTTGTCTTTGCATAAGAATTGTGGAAGCGAGTTCCACAGTCTAGGACCTGCAGAGCTAAAGCTTCTGTCGCCAACGGTCTTAAAGCGGAGGAATGGAACAGCTAATTAAAAGTGCACACAGGACCTGTGGGCGAGAACATGCTGAAACTGATGCAGCAGTTCAGCTAGGTACGAAAGAGCCAAGCCGTGGTGGGCCTAGTGTGTTAGCGTAAGAACTTTGCTCTGTATCCTTTTCTCAACCGGCATCCATCCTAGCTCTTTTAGCAAAGGAGACACGTGCTCAAACCTCTGGGACTTGAAGACTAGCCTTGCAGCCATACTTATAGTCCGCTGCAGTGGCCTAATAGCTTTCTTTGGCAGCCCAGCCAAAAGGGAATTACAATAATCAAGCCGAGACAGAACTAAAGAGCTAGTTAAATTTTTTACAAGCCACAGTGGGAGACACCTCCTAAGCTTGGATAGGGATCGGACGTGATAGCTCTTTGTAGAAGCAGTCTTCTGAATGAAGCTTTTTTGAAATTGAGGTAGGTGTCGAACACGACACCTAAATTTCGAGCACGTGGTGATGGTCACACAATAGCATCACCTCACTTTTAGGTCTCTTCATTCTATGGCTCCAGCCTATCTTTCAGAGATACTACCCCATCAGGCAAAGCATCGTACCACTCGCTTTTCGGAATCCAACAGTCTAGAAATACCTCTTACAAACCTTAAATCCTTTGGAGACCGTGCATTTAGCTCGTATGCTCCCACAGCCTGGAACTCCCTCCCGACCTGCATCAGAACATCCCCTGACCTGATCACATTTAAAAGAAACTTAAAAACATACCTATTTAGGACAGCATTTAGTGGGTCCTTGTGATTCGTCCTCGATGTGCTTATGCGTGCTGACACTGTTCATGCTGCCACTAACCACATTTGCATGCTGACCCAGTGCATGTAACCCCTAACCATGTTATTCATTTTGTTTGTTTTTCAAGCATGATTTTACTTACTATTCTATTGCGTATCACTTTGCAGCAAATGTAAAGCGCCTAGAAAGAGATTAAGTTCTCTGAGGGCGCTTTATCAAGTGCAATATTATTATTATTATTATTATTACCTATTAAAAGAGCGAAGCCTTTTAATCCAGCCAAACGCTTAGGGTGTCTTATGAGCAGCAGTTCGGTTTTATCATCATTTAATTTCAGGAGGTTTTCCGACATCCAGGATCGAATATCAGCAAGGCAAGCATTCAGTTTCTCAGTTGCTGTATCAGATGACGACGGTTTGAATGACACATACAACTGAGTATCGTCAGCATAGAAGTGATATCCTATTCAATCGGCCTTAATCACTTTTCCCAGAGGTTGCGTATAAATGGAGAACAGCAAGGGACCGAGTAAAGACCCTTGAGGGACTCCACAGGTGACCCTTCTCGTGTGTGAGGCCTGACCCCCACACGACACGGATTGAACACGATCAGACGAGTAGGAATTTAAACCACGCCAGTGCATCGTCTGCCAGACCGATCGCTGTTTTCAATCGTTCAAGCAGATTATCCTGATCAATGGTGTCGAAGGCAGCAGACAGATCTAGCAGAGCCAAGGCAGTGACGTTCCCGTTGCTGTGCATTGCATTAGAACTCCTTGCACAATTGTGAAATATTTTTTTTAGTGCACTATAAAAGAAGAACGGAGTACTGTGCTATCAGAATGACAGTTTTCTAGTGCACTAGCTGTAGAATTTTGCGGTTGGTAGTAGTAGATTGGGGTAATGAACGTTGCCGTTCCAGTAGAGTGCAGTAAATTGTCTGAGAGCGCGTACGAATAACAGCACCAGGTTTTCTTTGTTCAACTTAAACTGGAGTCTGCAAGACTAAGGCTATCACTACAGCTTGCAGTGGCAATAAAGAATCGCAGGATTCGAACCCACGACCTTGGGACCGAGATCGTGAAAAGCAGCCACCAAAACTCGGGAGCCAGGCTTGTCTACTGTGAGCGTCGAAGTTGCCACGTCACACCACTTTCACGCTGACCTGCACTGGCTCCTAGTCAAGTAACCATTGACTTCAAGGTTCTGTCACTCAGTTCTAGGTCCCTTCATTCATCAGCTCCATTCTACCTATCGGATCTACTCCCCCACTAGGCTAAGCATCGAACCACTCGCTATTCGGAATCAAAACGTTTACCTATATGCCGTACGAACCTCAAATCTTTTGGAGACCCTGCCTTTAGTTTGCATGCTCCCAATGACTGGAACTCGCTTTCGACTTGCGTCACGACATCCCCTGACTTGACCACATTTAAAAAGAAAGTAAAAACGCACCTATTCAGGACAGCATACAGTGGGTCCGTGTGATTCGTCCTTTACGTACTTATGTGTACTGACACTGTGCATGCTGCAACTAACCATACTAGCATGCTGACCCTGTGCATATCACCACCAGCCATGTTATTCTTGTTTTTTACTGAGCATGCTACCACTAACCATTCGATTGTGCTTCAATTGCCAGCAAATTTAAAGTGCCTAAAAAAAGATTGAGTTCTTTGAGAGCGCTATGTCACATGTTTTATTATTGTTGTTATTATTATCTAGTGGGCCATTACGGCTCAGACACTCTAACACAAAAATAACTGGCCTCCGCTGACATATTACTAAGTAGGGAAGAACCACATCAAGTGAGAGCCGCTGGTAGATCCTCTGAAGTAAAGTAAGAGTAGAGATAAGAATAGTAATACGTCGGTATGCCAGCAAGCATTTCAAAGCGACAGCAGACCTGTCGCT
The DNA here is from genome assembly GCA_009760855.2 of Cristatella mucedo. Taxonomy (NCBI): domain Eukaryota; kingdom Metazoa; phylum Bryozoa; class Phylactolaemata; family Cristatellidae; genus Cristatella; species Cristatella mucedo. Next base: position 638,910 of record WPIO01000164.1, read on the forward strand.
TAGCCAGCTAGTGGTAAGGTGCTCGCACTTGAGGACCCAAATCGGGGTTCAATACCAGCAGCGAGAAATCTTTTTTCCAGCCACAAGCTGAAACGAAAGTCACAAATTCTCTCCGCCGAAACGTAATTATATTGAATAAGCCAATATCTACTTTTATTTCGAAAGACAATACTCCTTTGAGGCACCTACGATTGGCCTTTTTCTCCTTCTCTCTCCTCTCCGTCGGCCATCCATCCGCATTAGCTAAGCAATAGGATTGCTCCGCTTCTTCGGTTCACCTTCACTGGTTAGAATCCTTTCATGATTTCGTGATGATTTGTCAAAATATGGCGGAAAGGAGGCCGCCGCGAGACCGAGAAAATATATATGAGCCCACCTCTTAAAAGATAGTGATTGACGATCATATCGAGAGCAGGACTCGAGCTCAGCGATGAAGGATCGACCGAAATCAGGCAATGACAGATTCCTAGCGCGTAGAACACTTAGAAAACAACTAATTTACAATTTCTGCGACTGTGCATCAAGGCGTGGCCTGATGATCCAGAGCAAGTCAGATGGATGGCCCTCGAGCTCAATTCTAGCTGGTCTTAAGATAATGATTCGCATATCGAAATGCTTAAAAACGGTTGGCTGCACTGTATGATAATTTTTGGCTCATTTGCTAATGCAGGCGAGTGCCCAAGGACGAGCGTCTACCATAGTTCTTCGGCAAATCATTTCGTGGTGGCGGGCGGTGAGGGGGCGGAGAGTCTCCAGCGCTTCGGACACCAGCAGGACTCCATCGGCCGAGCTGCACAGGGCGTGGCAGCACAGGCCCAGCTGGATGACGTTCCGAGTCACCTCGCCCAGCTACGCCATGGAGATAAAACATTCGCCACGATAAATGAACGCGCGCCACGACAGAAACGCTTATCATCCGTTGGCCAATCTTCGGAGGAGCACTGTATCCTTCATCTTTCCACCGATACTGACACTGTTCATGCTGCCACTAACCACATTTGCATGCTGACCCAGTGCATGTAACCCCTAACCATGTTATTCATTTTGTTTGTTTTTCAAGCATGATTTTACTTACTATTCTATTGCGTATCACTTTGCAGCAAATGTAAAGCGCCTAGAAAGAGATTAAGTTCTCTGAGGGCGCTTTATCAAGTGCAATATTATTATTATCATTATGATACGAGAATAAGCTGACAGCGTCAAGGCGATGCACCTCGGTACCTCCTGACATCAGGACATACTTAGCACGTCTGCTCTGGCAGCGGGGAATGCAGTCATCAAACGAACTAATCCGAACGGAGACTGTCGGAAACAATTTGCAAGGAAATCCTAATTAAAATGGGTTCATATCAATCAGGGTATTTTAGAGAACTATCTAAGGCTGCTTGGAATACTAGAGATGATATTAATAGCTTTTTAAAGATCTACCAAGCTCACAGTCCGCCTAGACTCAACATTAGTTGGAATAAGTGCCGTCACGCCTGCGAAGTTTGCAAACAAGGCACCTGCTACCATTTACCTTCGAATTGATGGAATTTCGTTGAGCATACCTTCGCCGAGAAAGTTAGCACAGCCCTTTATTCATTTGCATAAAAAAATCTTAGTCATGAACGGTGAGCACCCTTGTTATGATTGTTATGAAATGGTTGCATATCAGCTGAACTCTTAAGTTGACTTGGAGAGAGGAAATTAAAAAATAAGTGAGTTTCAGTACGGTTTTATAGCCAATCACTCCACGGAATCGGGATTAATCTGTGTGCATACAGACCTTCTCAGGATTCAGCCGATTCAAGTAAAGTCTCCCTGTTTGTATTGCTTGATCTTTTCACAGCGTTTGATACTATTGATAAGCAAGTCTTTCTTTCTATATTGCCTCATATCTCGCGGGGGCATCACTAGCACTGCATTAAAATTCTTCAGATCCTATCGCGATGTAATGTATCTCCGTCTGTAACTCCACAAGGTCATAAAGACCATGTACGCAGGAGAGTTTTTTATAGCGCACTCGCAGCCTAAGTGGCGTTCGGTACGCATTTGGCAGCCAACAGACTTCGTCTCATGCAACAAAGAGAAAGTGGGAAGCATAGCAGAGTCAGGAGAGCAGTTGAGGTAGTGAGTAGCATAGAAGTAGCAGCTCAGGACCGCTGAAAAGGATGTGCCATAGTCGGCGGTAGGAGAGTAGTTGTTGTCGTTGCATAAGAATTGGGTGAATCAAGAGCATTGATGTAAGCAGATCATCGGATGCAAGGTTCTGTACTTGATCAGCTTCTCTTCAAAAAGTATAATCTCCTACTTTTCGATGTGATCGCCAAACTGAATCTAGGCTTTCACGTCTACACCAATGATGCACAGCTGTACCTATGCTTTGATTCCTTCCTGCCTTAAAGCACGTCAAACTCCATTAACTTCCTTGCTGCATGTATTGCAGACGTGCGCATAGCTATACACTTTCTTGAATTGTGCGACGATGCAACCAGCTTGCTAGTCATATGCACGCCTAGCATGACTTGGAGATTGGAAAGCTTAACCTTCTGAATCTGCTTTGTCAGCATATCTGCTGTAGGATTTGCACGAGATCTATGTGTCCTGTTCTAAAATGACCTTGCACTAGACGACCACATTAGCTCCTCCGCCACATCTTCCACCTAGTATTACTACAAAAAATGTGGGCTTGCTTGCACAGGAATACCACATCTCAATTAGTCCATGCACTTGAAACATGCATTTCTGAACGACTCCTGTAACTCACTGCTTGCTGGTCTACCGGCCTGTGCAATTAGGCCCAGTTACAGTTCTTAGAAAACTATGCAGCTAAGCTTATCTGCCATGAGTGACGAAGTTACCACATTACGCCACTTCTCACCTACCTGCACTGAGTCCCAACCAAGTAGCACATCGACTTCAAGGTTTCGTCACTCTCTGTCCGGTCCTTTAATTCTCTGGCTCTAGCCAACTCAACAGAACTACTCCCCCACCAGGCTAAGCATCATATCACCCACTTTTTTTATTCAAATCGTTTAGCTATCCCTCGAACTCACCTCACATTCTTTGGAGACTGAGCCTTAGTTCATATGCCTCCAAAGTCTGGAACTCACTCCAGACAGACGTCACGACATACCGTGATTTGACATAATTAAAAAATATGCTAGAAACACAGCATTTGCTGGGTCCTTATGTAATGTAATGTATCTCCGTCAGTAACTCCACAAAGTCATAAAGACCACTTGGGCGTTACGCAGGAGAGTTTTGTATAGCAGGAGAGTTTTGTATAGCGCACTCACAGCCTAAGTGGCTTTCGGTACGCATTCGGTAGCCAACAGACTTCGTCTCACGCAGCAAAGAGAAAGTGGGAAGCATAGCAGAGTTAGGAGAGCAGTTGAGGTAGTGAGTAGCATAGAAGTAGCAGTTCAGGACCGCTGAAAAAGATGTGCCATAGTCGGCAGTTAGAGAGTAGATGTCGTTGCGTAAGAATTGTGGAAGCGAGTTCCACAGTCTAGGACCTGCAGAGCTAAAGCTTCTGTCGCCAACTGTCCTTAAGCGGAGGAATGGGTAGTCCTTAGTGTGCTATTGTTTGCATCAACAAGACTTCAATTTAGTCTCAGTAGTGGCAATAACACTGGAAGCAGTAGAGCTTTAAGTGAGTGAAGGAGCACGGTCAGATAGGTGGGCTGGTTAAGGTTATGGTTAAGGTCAGATAGGTGGGCTGGTTAAGCAAGTGAGGCGACCTTCGAGCTAGATAGAGAGAGAACCTTCAAGTCGTGATTCAGATTCGTGATAGGGGGCCTAGCAAGGGCTAAATCTCTTTCAAGGCAGCTAATTTAGGCTGGAGCTTAGGGAGCTCACGAGCTCATCTCATTTAAGGTGCTAAAAGAGGTAGGATTAGCAGCTGGCTGAGTACTGGCACTTACCCTCTGCCTGCTTCTGAATCTTCAGTTTCGTATGCAGCGAGCTGCAGAGCGGCAACATGGCATGTGAGAGCTCAGAGAATAGAGGCAACCCATCAAAGAAATAAAGAAATATATTATTTTTTCTACAAAGATGACATATTTTGTCAATACTTGAACACAAGCAAGGGCCGGACATGAGCATTTATCTGTTTATACACGAGACATCGTATTGGATAACGAATGCAGACAACAGATCATTCTGCAAAAGGTTGTCAGTAAACAGTGGCACTAAGTGGTGGTCCATGTGATCGATCAAAGGCATCAACATCTAGCACCAACATCATCGGCATTGAGTCCCACGTCAGTCAGCTTGTCACTCACCAAACGAGTGGAAGCACTGACACGATGGCGACACGTTTTGAGGACAGTGGACTTAAGGGAGTGCAGTGCACCCACCAGGCAGGCACTGGGTAAACACATGCACAGAGAGTGCTGTCCGTAGTGGAGAGCATTGCTCTAGAATACATTTGCGTGGCCCCGTTTTGCGTTTCTCCAGCAGATTCGGCACACTCAGGAGTGCTGGGCCTCAACCGATGACTCGTGTGATGTCTCGCAGGGCAACAGCAATTTCAGACCTGATACTTGCAAAAGTACACGGGGGCGCAGGGCGCCTGCAAGCAGTGCGTCGGAGAGGTGCAACCATAGCTTGACCTGCCGTCTCAGTCAAGCTCTCTGCACCAGAGTCAGCAGCAGCTGAGCTGAACGAAACAGCTTGCCATTGACTGGCTATGACGGCATAGACGTTTGGGGAGAGCAGCTCTACCCTACGTAGCATCGTATGAGCACCAACCATCGAGCCTCGGCCGTCGACCCCGTGGCGGATCGTTCGAGCAGGCTTCAGTCAGCTGCAGCCTTCAAAGCTTGTCTGCTCTATCCGATAAGAGTTTCAAACGTACACAGCTCACAGAGCAGGTGACAAGCATGGCAGCCAGATCCAGAAGCTGGCGGATACGACGAGCATGCTACTGCTGTGGCACCATTCAACTGATGAGCTGCGTAAGGCATTGAGATCGTCTTTACCACCGTGGTGATCAGTCGTTTGTGCCCGAATATACTGTAAAATTAAATAAAGCAATGAAAGCAAAAATCGAAGACAGACGCCTGCATCATTAATCATATATCTGTGGGTAGGTTTTCCAATTAGGCCACGAAGGTGAGGCAGCCTTAGTCAGGATCAAGCCATCAGCGTAAGCTTTATAAGGCGATTGCGAGCTACACTAAATGAAAGATTCAATTGGAGTCTACGACTGCTCTTCAAAACCAACCTTGCGGGAAAGCTCCTTGGCTCGGGTGCCCGTTGCTACGTGATGGTGGTGCACTCTTGGGCGTTGCAGCTTCGCGCTGCTGATCTCCTCGACGAACGACTTCCTGTGTAGGCGAGAGTGTTTCGGTGGAGCCACTGCTGCTGCTGCTACCCGCACAGCTTCCGTTGCTGCTGCTGCTGCCTCCACCTCCACTCTGCCCGGCCAGGTTTGATCGGTCGGTGTAGAAGCTCTCCACACTGCTTGCTGCTGACAGCATTCGACTGCTGCGAGTCTCATCACGAAGTGACGACTTCTCCTGCAGCAGGCTGCCGGCAGGCGAAGCTGCCGAGCAAGGAGCTGACGAGATCACCGATGCGTTGCCTGTGTCACTTCTAGACCCACAGTCTGCCGACACTGCAGTTTGACGAAGATTGCCTTTGCCCTCTACGAAAAGCAAGAGAGTCTTGCTGCAATTGTAGGGGGCAGAACCACGGGAAGAAGCACAGTGCAGAGTGCGCATCGAACTCGGTGTACCACAGGTGCCAGCAGCAGTGAGCTAGAGTAAAAGTTGTGAAGGAAAGGGAGAAGAACGTGACAGCAAAGGGAAGGAGAAGAGGGGCAGCGGGAGGAGAAGATGAAGTGAGAAGCAGGAGCAGGAGGGAAGGATAATGTGGGGAAGGGAAGGAGCGTAAGAAGAGGACGGAGTGGAAGGGAAAGAGGGGGAGAAAAGGGGGATAGGAGTGACAGGAGCATGACCAGTAATGCAATGTAATGTCTCTCTATCTGTAACTCCACATAGCCACAAAGACTATGTGGGCGTTAAGCAGGAGAGTTTTGTATAGTGCTTTATAGGACTTTATTTGATCACACACACACACACACACACACACACACACACACACACACACACACACACACACACACACACACACACACACACACACACACACACACACACACACACACACACACACACACACACACACACACACACACACACACACTATTATTATTATTATTATTATTATGCATACCCTCGGTCCGACAAAAGATTTGCATACAGATTCAGACAGCTTAAGTTGGGACTACGTTAGAAAAAAATGTTTGCATCCGATCCACTGATGGTAATATGACAAAGAAACGATACATTTCAGCAAACGAATAGGTAGCTGGCCTTTGCTAATGCAGCAGCACAGCTCGAATCTGAGGTCTCACCTGCTGCTCCGGCGATTCCCGAGCCGCCGCCGCCACCGACTGTAGGCTTATCAGGCAGGCCAGGGAGGGCATTCACACTAACTGCACTGCTAACTCCTGTGGCCGCCGCCGACGTGCCAGCAATGGAGCTGCCGCTGATGCTGGCCCTCACCGATGCCCAGCCAGCGCTGCCGGACACGGCATCGGCAAGTGAGATGCACTTGAGAGGGGACAGCGGTGTCAGCTGGTCACGCTTCTGCTTTGCCTGACTCCACAGTAGTCTGCTAATTTCCTTCACCCAGCAGTCTTTGACATCGGCCGACGGTGCCTGGAGCACCCAGCGGCTGCTGCCTTTCTTTCGCTTGTGAAGCCACACTTCGAACTGTGTGCCTGTGCTGCCCACCGTCTCTGTCAGACCTATATTGCACGTCTGAAAGGAAAAGCAAGACTCAGTCTGCGCCGGTGCTCACCGTGAGTTCTAGCACCGTGAGTGGTGCACCGTGAGTTCTAGCACCGGCGCAGTGCACTGCGCACCGCGACAGCAATGTACGTCCAGAGTGTCGTTGGTCTGTAACACAATGAGACAATCCATTCTTACATTCTTCATTCTTAGGGCAGACCAGGGGCAGGAAACATGGTCTGACGTCCTTTAAGCTTACAAGCAAAAATTAGTCATGGTACTGGTAGAAAGAGGGAGAAAAAGAGAAAAACCGAGAGAGAGAGTGAGAGAGAGAGAGAGAGAGAGAGATGGAGACAGGAGACAGAGATATACACAGAGAGACAGACAGTGAGAGAGGGACAGTGAGACAGTGATAGAGCCGAGTAAGGATCGCGACAACTTAATTCGGCCACTCATTTGCACCCAGCTCAAGGGCCGGATGTCATGGAGGCCATCGGCATGACAAGCAGGCGAACAGCCTCACGAAAGTTGACAGCCGACCCGTGCTGTAAAACCACGGCATATAAGCACTTTAGCAGCATGAAGGACGCTGTCGCCTAGAAGACAGCCTAGAAAGCAGCCATACCCGAACCACCGAAAAGCAGACTGGACTGTGACAGCTAGCAAGCACACTTACGGCTGGGCTGCGACAGAGTGAGAACACCAGCGGTAGCTGTTAAGTGCTCGGCTTGCTCACTGGCTCACACACACCCACACTCAGTCGCCATTCCTTTATATGCAGACCAAAGTCGCAGAGCATACGGGAAACCCTTGCTAGCAAAGAGTTGTCAAATTGTCTTACTCGCAGGCTTATTTAAAAAAGGCTACAACCGGACTGTCTTAGCGGTAAGATTGGACATATTAAAGATAATGGCATCTTTCGGAGTTTCCCACCATTTCTAGCATGAACCCAAATCAGATTTCTGTTCGATGCTGTGTAGCGTACTAATCAGACTGACGTACGTCCGCTCAGTACCCATACTTCCGGACCGGCCATGCACAGCTTTGCAGCACAGGGCATCAAATGCTCCAGTGACTACATGGAGTGGATGCTGACAGTGCTGCGCCGAAAAAGCAATTGCAATTGTGAGACTGAACGACGGCTTTGGATTAGCTAATTCACTGTTAGATATGTCATGCAAGTAATGTAATATCGCTGTCTGCAACTCAACAAAGGCGGCTATGTGGGTGTAAAGCAGGTGAGTTTTGTATAGCACACTCACAGCCTTTGGCTTTCAAGGCCTGCCACGGCTTGGTTCCTTCGAACCTGGCTGAACTGATGAACCAGTTTCAGCTTCCTCATGCCCTTAGGCCCTGTGTGGACAATGTATTCGCTGTTCCATTCCTCACTTAAAGACCGTTGGCAAAAGTAGCTTTAGCTCTGCAGGTCCTAGGCTGTGGAGCTTGCTTCCACAATTCTTATGCAAAGACAAATACTCTCCTGCTGCCGACTATGGCACATCCTTAACAGCCGTCCTGAGCTACTACTTCCATGCTACTCACTACCTCAACTGCTCTACGGACTCTGCTATGCTTCCCACTTTCTCTTTCTTGCGTGAGATGAAGTCTGTTGACCACCGAATGCGTACCGAAAGTCACTTAGGCTGTGAGTGCGTTACAGAAAACTCCGAGTAACACCCACGGTCTTTACAATAATAAAAATAATAATTACAATACATTTATACAGCACCCCCCCCAGAACTGTGTGTCGTTCTAGGCTCTTTAAATATGCTGGAAATAAAGCAGGATCAAATGAATAGTAGTAAAATGCACAGTGTCAACATGCATGACACGGTTAGATGTGACATTCAGTGTCACTAGGTGGCAGCATGCACAGTGTCGGCACATATAAGCACTCAACGGATGAATTACATGGACCAACTGAATGCCATGACAAATAGATGTGGTTTGAGTTTGTTTTTAAATGTTGTCGAGTCTGTACATGTCCTGACGTCAGATGAGAGTGAGTTCTAGGCTTTGGGAGCATGCGAACTAAAGACATGGTCTCCAAGGAATTTGATGTTCTTACGAGCAGCAGCACAACGATTTGAGTCAGAGCAGCGAGTGGTAAGATGCCTAGCCTGGTGGAAGAGTAGTTCTGATTGAACGGCTGGAGCCAGAGAATAAGGGGACCTAAAAGTGAGTGACAGAACCTTGAACTCAATGCACTGCTTGATTGGAAGCCAGTGCAGATGGGCGAGAAGTGGCATGATGTGGCAAATTTGACACTAACGACACTAAACCTTTATTTTAATGCATCCTTGGTTCTTATAGTCCTATAGCCTGGAACTCACTTCGGACTTGCATCATGACATCTCCTGACTTGACCACATTTAAAAAGAAACTGAAAACGCATCTATTTATCACAGATTTAGTGTGTCCCTGTGATTCAACCTTTATGTGTTTATGCGCGCTGACACTGTGCATGCTGCCACTAACAATGTTACTTTTGTTGTTTATTGAGCATAAATAAATACTAACTGATTAAACAGCTTCTTTTTGTATAGCGACTGAAGAGACCTTACGGCTATCATCACCACTTGCAGTGGTGATAAAGGATCGCCCACCGCAGGGTATCGAACCAACGACCTCGCGACCGAGGTCGTGAAAACCAACAGCCTTAACTAGTGTGCCATCACGGCTCTCAGAGGGCGCTAAAAAAAAAATCCTAGCTGCTTAAACAGCCTCTTTTTGTATAGCGACAGAAGAGCCTTTACGGCTATCACCACCGCTTGCAGTGGCGATAAAGGATCGCCCACCACAGGAATCGAACCCACGCTAAGCATGCTACCATTAACCATTCAATCGTGCTTCCTTTGCAGCAAGTGTAAAGTGCCTCGAACGAGATTGATTTCTCTGAGGGTGCTATATCAAATGTATTATTACTATTATAAATGAATGAATTATATTTATTATTGTTATCAAAACTAGCTGCTGCACTTTGCCGCTGCTGCAAGCGCCTGGTTGCAGAGGCTAGTAGATCAGCAAGCAGTGAGTTACAGCAGTCGAGACGGGATGACACAATTGCACTGAACTAATTTGGATGTAGTACCCCTGTCTAAACAAGCAAGAATGTTAGCAATGTTATGTAGCTTAAAACAGATGGACTTGACTGTGGATCTTATCTGACCACCTTGTGAAAGATCACTTTGGAACAGGACACCTGGATTCCATGCAGATGTTACAGGAGATATGCTGGCAGAACCGATTCTGAGCTTTATGGCTTTGTGGAGCTACAGACAGAGATACATTAAATTGCATATAATTCTCTGAGGGTGAGTACAAATATATTTTCATTACTATTATTATTAAACCGGGTTGCAAAACAAAACCTCGGCTCATCTGCAATCATAAAGCAGGCTGTTTATTGGGTGCACGCAGCGGCTAATGCTTTTCTGTTCTATACAAATTATGCTACGAACTAAGCCTACAATAATTTCCATTTATTTTTTTACCCTCTGCCGTGCTCATAATCACACGTAAACGCTGACCAGTCGGACCTGACAAGAAGAATGCAGAACCTGCAGAGCATATTATCTGGAAATCAGCCTTTCTGTTTCTCTTCCATCGGTGACACGCTAGTGGTTAGGGTCTGGTTGAGTTTGAGCAGGGGGCGAGACTCACCTTGAGGCACAGCTTGAACGTGTACTTCTCAGGACCGGCAGTCTCCAGCAGCCGGGGCTTGCTGAAGAGCAGCAGGTGCTCGAAGAGGAACACCCGTCGGCGGCACGATCGGCTGCCGTGCACGACGACGAACTCGTCCTGGCGCAGCAGCAGCCGAGCAGCCACCGACATGACGCCGCTGCTCAGGCCCGTGCTGAGGGCGAAGCCCAGCCGGTCGCAGAGGGCGTCCAGTGCCAGCAGGTCGTTGCCGTGACGCAGACAGAAGCGTATCATCTCGTCGGCCTCGTCGAGCTCGGCGTGACGTCGCCGACTGTCGCCAGCGGCACCGCCCTCTTTGGCGGCCTCGCCCTCTTCGACGCTGCACTCTTTGAGTAGGCGGCGGAGGATGAGTGCATACTTGCCGAGGCGCTGAATCGGCTTGAGCAGGTAGCTAGACAGGTCGAGCGGGTCAGCCAGCTGCGTCTGCTTGTGCTGACAAAAGAAAGCGTAATCGTCATCACTTCTGATCGCCTGCACAGAGCCACATCACCAGCAGAAAGCTCCAAGGCGAGGGGCTGGGGCAGGTGAGAGAGAGAGAAAGAGGGAGGAGATAGAGAGAGAGAGAGAGAGAGAGAGAGAGAGAGAGAGAGAGAGAGAGAGAGAGAGAGAGAGAGAGAGAGAAAGAGGGAGGAGATAGAGAGAGGAGAGAGAGAGAGATATGGGGAGGAGATAGAAAAATGGAAAGAGATGAAAGATAGAGAGGAGAGGAGAGGGGGAAGTGAAAGGAGAGAGAAAAGAGAAAGAAATTAAGAGGAGAAAGGAGTAGAATGACAGTGAAGAGGAGTGAAAGGACAGGAGAGGAGGGAGCCGAGAAAGGCTTCAAAGCCTGAAACACAGCCTGCCACTGATGGGGCAATCAGCCAGGATTGGGGCAAGGACAAGGTGAAGAAACCATTACTCCAAGTGCAGGAGAACAATTGAGTACTCGATTCGTGCTACATTTTTGAATACTGGGATTACTCTAAATATGTAGAACTAAATTACAAAACCATTCGACGGACTCGAAGCGACAAGTGCTCCACCACCAGAGCTTCGGACGAGCCGGGTAGCTGTCTACAGACTGAAAGAAGAATGCGTAGCCCACGGCAGTGACGACGGCTGGTCGGGACTGGGCAGGGTGACGACTTGATTTGAGAAAAAAGCTGGCCAGCCTAACGACGAACCACTAAACTCTCCCTGATAAAATGGGGCATACCATTATTGCTTCCTATGAGGCTGCTGCCTCATAGCCGGCACACAGTGTCATTTTCTCAGATCTGGTACCTTGCCTTCAAACGGAGTATTTTGTGTGCTTGCTATCTCAGTTCAAGTAAAGGAAATCTTCGTATCTTGGGCTTCATACTAAAGTGACATTTAACCAAGACCACCGATCAGGAAGTGATTGAATAAAGCATTCTGAAAGAATTAAAAATCTAAAACACTTTCATGCTACGCTCCCGCAACAAAACACAGGAGGGACCCTCCAAACACACCTGTACTCCGGACATCTAAAGGTCAGGGTAATTTGACCGGAAGCAGACCTTTAGTGGCAGATGGATTACAAATTTCACAGCCCAAAAGAGGTCCGAGGAATACAAAGGAACGATCTAAGGAAGTGGTCTCACGATAGTGTCTGCTAGGCACTTGCCGTCGCCGTATCCCGAGGTTTTTTCTAGTTTCTGAATAGCAGAGGTCGCTAGATACAAAAAAGTGCTAGCTGATTAAACAGCCTCTTTTTGTATAGCGACAGAAGAGCCTTTACGGCTATCGCCACCGCTTGCAGTGGCGATAAAGGATCGCCCACCTCAGGAATCGAACCCACGACCTCGAAACACAAGGAGAACAATCATCGATGAACCATTGCACAGAACTGACTAACAATAAAACTATAGACTGTGCAGGTACACATGCACTTATGCATACTACATAAATAAATACATACCCAACCAAACATAGACATAAAATATTTACGTATGACCTAATACGCACATTTGCACGTGCACACATACAAACACAGACACACATGCACGCTCACAGACAGACACAGACAGACTGATGAAAGACAGTGCTGCACAAAAAGAGAGGAAAGACGACAGTGGAGAATGCCAACGTGAAACAGCAGGTAGATGCAGTCACGGCTGCCAATGCTCACGACACCGCTCCCTTGACACGGCTATGTAAGCAATAAAGTTTGGGGCTCTACAAAGCTGGCATCTTACGCTTGGCACCAGCAGCCACCTCAGACTGCACATCGACAGTTGCCCCTCACCGACCTCATTCCAAGGTAGAGACGTTCGGTGCACTGCACTCGCCCACCAGGCAGAGCTGCCGGCGCAATGCGACCGGCGGCTCGGCAAGCAGCTCTGCCACGTGCCAGACGTGCCTCTCTGCCATCTGCTTTCGCAGCCAGCAGGGCAGCTTCTCTCAGAAGCTCTGGCATCTCCTGCTCGCTGTCTCGCTCGCTGGGGGCGTGGAGGGATGGATCAAGGGGGGGGGGTAGAGCGATCGCCATCAATGCCTGCAGAAGAGGCGGAAAGCTGAGAGGGCAACGACGATAACGCCGCCAGCCCAGCGTGCTTACCTTGAACAGAGACATTCCGAAGCTCTGCATCAGGGCGTCGCTCTTGGGCTTGTTTCTTATGTAAGCCGAGTACATGAGAAACTCTTCTCTCTGTGCAACGCAGCGGCGCACGAGACCGTCAGCTCACTCGGCACCGGGCTTCCTATTTGCCCAGTCAGCAGCCGAGCCAAATACTTGAGCTTTCCCCTGCTGCCCCCCCCCCCCACCACCACCACCACCACCACCACTCGCGACTCAGAGAGCAGAGGCGCGGCCGCGAGTGCAAGATGCTGCAGCTAGAATAGAGCTTACGTATTTAAGGAAGCACGCGCCAACGCCGAACGGATCCGAAGCGAACGCCTCCAAGTCGGGAAGGAAGTGATGACAGTGGAATTTGCAGATCTCATCGATGTTGCCAAACACGACGTCGGCCATGTCGATCGTTTCGCTGTCGGCGGGCGCTGCTGCTGCCACCGCCGCCCCCAAACCGGGTTGCTGAGGCCTCGTCTGCTGCTGCTGGTGCTGCTCCTTCGACGCCTCGACGCTGCGGCGGTCCCTGCTGCCTACGCTGCCTACACTGCCTACGCTGCAGACTCGGCCGGTCTCGGGCAGCGCGTACTCGTCGACCACGTAGCGCAGTGCGGCCACATAGTCGCGCTCGGTGAGCAGCAGCTCGTCGACGGTGAGCGCCGCCAGGCGGCAGCTGCGCTCTCGACGAGCCTGCTCGGCGGTCTGACGTCCGCCGCCGCCGCTGCCATTGCTGCCGTCGCCCGCCTGCCGTAGGTCGTGCAAGGACAGCGACTGTGGCAGCAGTGGCATACTGTGCCTGTTGTTGGAGCGCAGCAGGTGCGAGTTCACCGGCAGCCGGCGCGTTGGAGCTGCAGCTGCGGCTGCAGGAACCGAGGTTGCTGCTGCTGCTGCAGCGTCGGAGGCACCGGAAGCTCTGTCTACTACGTGTGTGGCTGGGCAATGGCCGCCGGGCTCGGCACCACGATAGGACTGGCCGGTGCTGTGGAACAAAATGAAGCCGATGAAGTAAGTACACAGCGATACTGAAACGGTCCAACTGCAAACGTAACTATAAAATTCTGCAGCTGCTGCTAACGTCCACAGCCACGTGCACGAGACAAACTGCAGTATCATGCGTCGAGCCTTGCTTTGGGTGGCTGGCCGTGCACGTTCGCCCCAGATCAACTATGCCAACACCTACAGCTAAGTCATGACACGTGCAAGAGCACTTTATCGAGTAAGATCTCTTACGGATCTCTTATGGATGCGCTACACAAATTAATCACGTTTTAATTTTCTTTTGAAGACTTCCATCTGACGTCCTTCCGTGCTGGCTTCGGAAGAAATTTCACGGAGCTTCCTCCTTGTTTTTTCTCTGCCCTTGGGACAGCTGGGATATTAAGGCACATTATCACAAAAGTGGAGTGGTGCCTCAGAGCAACAAATTGTCTGGCGGGAAGTACAACATCAAGTAGGAGCTGCTGGTAGACCCTCAGTAAGACGATAAAACCGAACTGCTGCTCATAGGACACCCTAAGCGTGTGGCTGGATTAAAAGGCTTTGCTGTTCTAATGGGTGATGCTATTGTGCGACCTTCACCACGTGCTCGTAATCTAGGTGTCGTGTTCGACAGCTGCCTAAAATTTCAAAAGCTTCATTCAGAAGACTGCCTCTGCAGCTAGCCATCACATCCAACCCCTATCCAAGATTAGAAGCTGTCTCCCACAGTGGCTTGTAAAAAAATTAACTAGCTCTTTCGTTCTGTCTCGGCTTGATTATTGTAATTCCCTTTTGGCTGGGCTGCCAAAGAAAGCCATTATGCCACTACAGCAGACTATGAATATGGCTGCAAGGCTGGTCTTCAAGTCCCAGCGGTTTTAGCACGTGTCACCTCTGCTGAAAGAGCTAGGATGGTTGCCGGTTGAGCAAAGGATACAGAGCAAAGTTCTTACGCTGACCCACAAGGCCCGCCACGGCTTGGCTCCTTCGTACCTAGCTGAGCTGCTGCATCAGTTTCAGCCTGTTCGCGCCCTCAGGTCCTGTGGACAATAAATTAGCTGTCCCATTCCTCCGCTTAAAGACAGTTGGCGACAGAAGCTTTAGCTCTGCAGGTTCTGGACTGTGGAAGTCGCTTCCACAATTCTTACGCAACGACAACTACTCTCGAACTGCCGACTATGGCACATCTTTTTCAGCGGTCCTGAACTGCTACTTCTATGCTACTCACTACCTCAACTGCTTTCCTGACTCTGCTATGCTTCCCACTTTCTCTTTGTTGCGTGAGACGAAGTCTGTTGGCTACCGAATGCGTACCGAAAGCCACTTAGGCTGTGAATGCGCTATACAAAACTCTCCTGCGTAACAACCACATGGTCTTTATGACTTTGTGGAGTTACTGACGGAGATACATTACATTACATTAGTATGATGCTGATGTCACCACAGCAACATATCAAGTTAGACCTCATCAAGCACTTTGTCATGGCTCTAGACAATGACTAAGCAACTTTTTTAAGTTCCTCCCAAGATGTCTTTCTGCTGCTGTCGAAAGACAAGGCCAGAGCTGGTATCCTAGCTGTACCATCAGATAAAGACAATAGAATTCGCCAAGAAGCTAAACAAGATAGAGAAGGCTGGTTTGAACAGTCGTGCTGTAGTGGTTCACTGCTGAAAACTAAGTTGGTTAAGCAGCTGGTTTACACTCTCATCAAGAACCAAGTGTGGTATGCAGAATGACCCTTAACATCCATATCTTTGATGCTCATCATGAATAAGTCAAGAACACCGGAACCAGCTCTGAGAAGTAAGGCAAGCACTTTCACCAAGTATACTGGACTTTGCACGGCCTAACCAAAAACAGTATTATGAAAACATGATAGGGGAACTGTTTTTGGTGTTTATTCGATAAAGCGGTTTGTTGCATGGCTACAAATCTAGAAGATCTCATGATTTTGAACCCTTTCAAATGATTATTTTTGCATTTCTCCAGAAGTAATACATGATGATTTGATTTATTTGCTGTTCTTTTTGACTAACGTGAATCATAAGATGCACTTGATCACTCCCTCTAATCACAATAGCAAATTTCGTAGGAAATGGTGGCCATTGTGCACACTTCTTCTGCATGAATAATTAGGAAAATAACAATAACAGGTGATAAAGTGTAATGCTCCACGATTATTTTCCAACGTAAGCAGATTGGGGCATACTAATACTGCAAGGTGGGATCGATCAAGCACTTCCGTGCAGACGACACATATTGCATATGGGAGGGCAGGCCAGAGGACGCTGTTGCAGCGCCTGCAGCGGAAGAAGCAGAGTGATGGCAGTTCATTCGGACATACTTCTAGATATACCTCGATTGCCACGCTGGTCTAGCCCAGCTGTTAAGGTGCTTGCCCCGACAAAGGTCTGGCCCCGAGGTGATGGGCGCAAGCCCAGCGGCTTATGTGACGCCCAAAATAGAGACTAAGTTCTCTCAGGGACAAATGATACAAATGAATTATATATTATATATTATTATGTTACCTCTGGGCAGCTGTTTGGCCATGCAAGCCCACAATTAAAAGGGCTCAAGCAGGAGCAGATAATACTAATAATAATGCATATGTGTATCACCGGTCAGATAACTTATCTCTTTCGGGGCACTTTCCAGATGCTGTAAACGAAGCACGACCATGAGATTAGTAGTAACATGCATTATACATTTAGCTGCGACATGCACAGTGTGAGAATGCATAAGCATATACAAGATGAATCACAAGGACGTAATAAATGCTGTGACAAACAGGCGTGTTTTTAGCTTCTATTTAAATGTCGCAATGTCGCGGGATGTCGGGTGTTCAGTCGAGAGTGAGCTCGAGACTATGAGAGAAATCATGCGCAAGTGCGCTATCTTGCGGGATGGTGGACTTTGTCACTTTAATTAGTAGAGATCACGCAGCTTCGGCCGGAACACAGCCACAATTCGGCATCAAAGTCAGTGAACGCAAGCAGACATCTGACCAAGCGGGGATGTGGTGCAGACAGCAGGGCTGCACGTGTTGCTGCTAAGTGATCAGTGGGCCATACCTGCACAGACTAGCCTGCTCAAGTCTCAGATGGAAATGCTATGCTGGCTGTTGAAGTTGGGAACATCATCTCCACTTCGCCGAGAATTCGCGCGATAAACAGTAGTGTTTATTTGGTCTGCACGACATGCCGCAGCCTTGGGGTGGGTGTGGGGGTGGAGGCACTGCAGGCATACCAGGCTCAAAATGTCTTTCTTAATTACTCCACTTCCTTTCTGGAGGCCATCTTGCTGCCCTAGTTTGGCCCAGAGATAATATGCTGTGATGACACACTTGGTAAGGTTGCCACTGCAAGCAGTGGTGATAGCCATACAGGCTCGTCTGCAGCTATACAAAAGAGGCTGTTGAATCAGCTAGTGATTCTTTTTTACGCTAGCATTTCAACGACCAAGGTCGTCGGTTTGAGCACTGTGGCATAGGTACAGTTTTAGGATAGAGATCCTCCTCCCAGGGGGCTATTCCAATAGTTTACATATATCTTGCACTTACGCCACGTAGCCTTCTCTTCTAGCAATAGATGGTTCGAGCACTACATGGTGAGCTTTCCCAAGCCACTCTTGGGTTGCTGTGCATGACTAGGACGACTGCTGTGAGCAGCCCACTCCACCTGGGTTGGATCGATGCAATATGGCTGCTCGATCAGGACTCTGGTGGGAAGCATGGCTCTATGACTTTGTGGAGTCACAGACAGAGATGGAGATACCTAGAGGGAGCAGTTTAATTCCTCCCACTTCCCATTAAACGCGGCTGGCATGGTACTTAATATCTATGTTGCACACGGAGGCACTGCACTTCCGACGACTCGACACGAAAGCTGCCTAATGTACAAAAAAGGGGGGGTGGAAGGGAGCATGGACTCAGGTTTCCTTCTTAGCTTTCTTCTCTGGAAAAACCTACGTCCTAGGTATTAGGAGAAAACAAACACTACATCACACAGCCTACTCTGCGAGTGCTGATATCCGGCGGAAGCTGGGCCGCAGCGAGCGAGGTTGCCTGGAAGATTGCTTCACCAATGCCACCATGACGTTACCTCGCGGTTGCAGCCGAACCACCAGCGGCCACAGCCAACCGACTCGACAGAGTCGGCCCCTCGACCACCAGGCTCTTGCACTTGCCGCGTCGTTTATCCAGCAGGCTGGCAGATTGGCGTCGAGATGAGAGGGAGCTGCCGCTGACGCCTCCGCTCCCAGTGAATGACAGCTCGCTCAGAAGCAGATGGTCGTCATCGCCACCGGTCGTTGTTGGCGACGACAGACCGCTCCTGCGCGATCGCCCTCGAAGGTCGGAGAATGAGCGGCTCTTGAGCAGGGCCGCAAACTTGCCAGCTGGCGACAGCTGCGTCGACGGGGACGTTGCAGTAGCGCCGCCCGGGGTGTCTGCCGAACCGGCAATGCTGGCCGCTGCAGCAGCGACGCAGTCCAGCCGCACGCCGGCACTGCTTCGAGCTGCACCGACGATGGCAGCAGACGCCTCTTGTTTGCTGGTGGCCCCGTGCGCTGCCGTGTGGCTGGGGCGTCTGAGTCGGCTCAGCGCCGACAAAACGGATGAGGCAGCGAACATGCTGCGCAGCGAGCGACGACCGCTCCCTGTCGCCGCTGCAGCCGTCGCCATGGGCGGAAACGTCGAGCTGTCGCCGGACCTCACGCCCGTCTGCCGGATGAGCGGCCGGTGGACGCCGTCCGACGAAGGGTCGGGCTCGAGCGAAGCTGCATCTTCTTCGCAAGCCGCCGAGGACGACGACGGCGACTCGGGCGCCGGTCCGGAGCCGCCGCCGCCGACGGCAGTGTCAACGACGTCGATGACGTCGACGCCATGCGCCACGCACGCGCGAGCGCTGGCTCGTCGCCGCAGCTCGCGCTCCATCGTCAAGACACGCTTCGATGCGAGGGAAGCAGGGGCAGCGCGCTCGGCTGCGGCCTGGGGAAGAAGCTCTGGTGCGCCGTCACCAGACTGGGCAGAGCGGGCGTCGAGGTCCACGAACACTTCTCCGCCGTCGCCGTCAGAGCTGCACGCACGGCAACCGTCTGCTATCACGTCCGTCGCCACCGCAGCCTTCTCAGACGGCAAAGCTGTGCTCCGCTGCTCTGCGCAATCGCCGTGCTGCCCGGCTGTGCCGAGCGACAGATGATCCACGGCGGCGCGGTCTTCGTCATCGCCGTAGAGAGTTTTGCAAAGCAGTGGTGGAGTACCTGCCGGCGACTGCTGGCTCATGGCGCCGCACGGCACAACGTCCGGCGGCTCGGCCTGAAGCTTGCACGACGTTCTGGACAAGATCAAGACATCCGGTTTTGGAAGCCCTGTCTGAGATGGCCACGTGCAGCAGCCGCCGGTGTTGGGGGACTCTTCCTCTGCGTCTGCCGACTGCTCGCAGACGAGATCCGGTTCAGCTGCTGTGGCCGACGGCGTGATGGGAGAGACCACGAAGCTCGCGGACGATGCATCGTCCGCGAGCTGCTGGAGGCAGCAATCCGCTGTCGAGTTTGTCCAATCAGTAGCGGCTGCAGCAGCCCCAGCTGGCAGCGCCACAGGAGAGCAGCAGCGCGCCACTGCCGATTCGCAGGCGATGCATGGCTCCCCAACCACTGCTGCCGAACAGGCAGCATCGGAGTTGTCGCTAACGCAAGTCGCAGCAGGGGAAGGCTGATGTGAGGGCTCGAGGCAGCGACTGCTACTCTGCTGCTGCTGCAGAGGCGAGTCAGCTACGTCGGCCACTGTGGTAGCAGCTGTCGGCTCCATCGAAGTCGGTGACACAGGTCGGGTCGGCGAGTGAGCAGCTGTTGCAGCAGCACAGCAGCTGCAACCGTGGCAAGTCTCGTCGTTAAGCAGCCGCTGGCAACAGCCTCTGGCGGCTCCTTTGGTGGCAGCATTCTGCGCAGCGGCGGCGGCCGGCTGCCAGCACTGGCCGCTGCCGCCGCTGCGCAGCAGTCCGGACGGCGGCTGCGCCGCCAATTTGACACTCAGGATGGCAGCTGGCGCCGACGCCCGCTTGGACTCCGTCGGATCGCCAGACCCGACGAGACCGAAGGGGTGAGTGCGTCCAACGTCACAGCAGCCTCGTGTCGGTTGGGCGGTAGTCCTGCCTTTGCTGCCAGCATCGGCAGGCGACTGAGTCGTCGGCTTCTTCAAGAGTCGCCGGCACTGGCACTCACTGCTAGGCGGCGAGGCTGCGGCAGAGGTGCTGGAAGCAGACGCCTCTCGACAGCTGAGGCTGTCGCGAGGTAAGGTGAGTGCACGATGATGGTGGCTGAGCAGAACCTCAATGGCTTCCGGGCTGTTCTCGGTGCTGACCATGTAGGACCACATTACGGTCGGACACTGCAACAGCAAGAAGCTAGCCGGCTTCGAATCTAGGAAAAATCGTGAAAGCATGTGTGCAAGGTAAGGACGGTATTCGTGCACAACAGTAACATGAATTAAAAGAAAATCCTGAAACCGATTGTTCAGCCTCATGATAGCCTAGAGCTAATTTGACAGCAACGTCTTCATTGGTATTTGCCCCCCGCGAAGCTGCCTGGGGGAGGGCCTTCCCTACGTCATTGGTCTGACGAGGCTTTGCATTGCTAGCACCTGGATTCGAAATCCCGACTGCTTACTGTGACCGTTGGTGGCTGGCTATACTGAGCCAGTCGCCTAGCTGCCGGTCGCTGCCCAGGGAGCTTTTGCTGATCTACAGAATGACCTGTTTCCTAAAGCACCTCCTTTGTATCCCTACTAATTAAAGTGGAAGAGAGAGTGAGTGAGAGAGAGAGAGAGAGAGAGAGAGAGAGAGAGAGAGAGAGAGAGAGAGAGAGAGAGAGAGAGAGAGAGTGTGTGTGTGTGTGTGTGAGAGAGAGAGTCCATCACGAAAAAAGATGGCGACCAGTACTTGAGGGCCATGTAATGGACACGTAATTCTACTACGACTCAGGGAAGCGTATCCACGGGCAGTGAGCTCTCTAATAGCAGCAGAAGAGCATTCAAGTCAATCAGCGCTGCTTGAAGCCAGCAGTACAGGATTGCCGGCTGCAGAATTCGAGCCCTTGAAGAGCCGGCCGTGAAGCACCAACCCAGGGTGAGCAAACACACACAGGGTGAGATCGAATCTCAGCAATGCTAAGCCCTAGGGTCAGGAGACTTCTAGTGAACTATGGCCAGGCGGGAGCAGCAGCTGTTGCTGCCTGGGGCAACTGTGGATGCACCTCACAGCAAGTTGCTTCCTTTGAGCTGTCAACAGCCTCTCGATGTAATGTATCTCCGTCTGTAACTCCACAAAGTCATAAAGACTAGGTGGGTGTTACGCAGGAGAGTTTAGTATAGCGCACTCACAGCCTAAGTGGCTTTCGGTACGCATTCGGTAGCCAACAGACTTCGTCTCACGCAACAAAGAGAAAGTGGGAAGCATAGCCGAGTCAGGAGAGCAGTTGAGGTAGTGAGTAGCATAGAAGTAGCAGCTCAGGACCGCTGAAAAAGGATGTGCCATAGTCGGCAGTAGGAGAGTAGTTGTCGTTGCGCAAGAATTGTGGAAGCGAGTTCCACAGTCTAGGACCTGCAGAGCTAAAGCTTCTGTAGCCAACTGTCTTTAAGCAGAGGAATGGGACAACTAATTTATTGTCCACACAGGACCTGAGGGCGCGAACAGGCTGAAACTGGCGCAGCAGTTCAGCTAGGTATCAGTAGAATTCGAAGCAGCAGCCAAAGCAAAGGCCTGGGCATTTCCTTACGAAGTGGTATCGTTGCAGCTATATAAAACCACAGCAGCCAAACGCCAAACTCCTATACTTAAATGAGCAACAGCAACTGAAATGAACATCACGAACTTGCACACAAAGCAAATCCTCAGTGGGGGGGTGCTCACTGTTGCATACTACAGCATAATGCATTGATGAGGGTGTTTTCCCCTGCTTCGGGGAGGGGGTGGCCTTCAATCGAGTCAAGAGTGCAGCAGCTGCTGCACTCGATTGACTCGACTTGACTCGATCGAAGGCCGAAGCTGCTGCTACTGCAGCAGCTGCAGCTACTGCAGCAGCTGCTGCAGCTTTCTTGAGAACAAGTTGCAGCTGGCATCTACCAATCCAGAAACAGCTGCTGCTGACAGAAAGCATCAGCTGTTTAAAACAGCCCTAAGCGTGCCAAGTGACATCTTAGCACAACACCGAAAGAAATATCTCTCATTTGTGCTGCTGCCCTTCAAAGCCCGGTCTCGAAGCCTGCCGGAAGAACATGGATTTCTGCATATTCCACTGGGTGTCAGTGAGCCTGCTTCAATGTTGCTAAGGATGAGCCGAGTATTCAAAGAGCATAGAATCATGCCTGAAATAGGCTGTGAGCCAGAACGAGAGGGGGTTCGTCTGACATGTCAAGTGTCTTCATACAGAATTAAGTTAGGTAGGCCACACAGGCATCCGGAGTAGGGCTGCTGTGGTACTACTGTGCGGCAGCAGCAAGAGTTTAGCTGCAGCTTCTTTGTCTCAGGCCTGTGCCAGGGGGACCTGCATGGTCAACCTGAAGTTCCACCTTAGCAATCGACTGACAAGTTAGGATCGAGATGCTTCCATTATCTAGTGGAACCAAAACCACGGGTGGCATGGCCACGGCATGCCACCCTGGTTTGGCCCTGATATTAGCGTGCTCCCCTTTGATGACCGAGGTCAAGGTGAATGCACGTGATAAACGCAGTCGTGGGGTCGAGCCCTGCTGCATGTGCACAAACACGAGCGGTCGCGTGCGCACACACACACACACACACACACACACACACACACACACACACGCTATTCGTAGGGCCTCGGCTGCTTCAGACGATTCGGTGGAAGATCTGAAGGATCTTGAGGCTACCCTGGGGCAGGGGGAAATGGCAATCTCATGTGCCTGCCAGGTCCTACCCTGGCATGGCATGTTACCTTCGAACTACTGAGCTACCAGTGACCAAGGACCAATTAATTCCAGTGGTTAATGTGGAAAGATTCTACTTACCAGCTCACGTTACAGCTGCACATGAGCCGCGAGTGTATCTATGGAAGGTAGATACTGGGATTTCCTGTGACACGCCCACTTAATGACACCACCTGATGACGGCAGTTAGCAGGAACAATCAAGCCAGCAGGTCTTCTCGCCATAAGAACGGCCAAGCTTTTGAGTCTTAGAATGTATACAACGAGCCACCCTCGATGAACCGTCGATGACGAATGGCTCTCAACGAACGAGATACGGTGCAGATCTAATGGCGCTCCGAACGGAGCCTAAACAGAGGGGATAGCGCATAAATGGAAGGCATGGGCATAGCAACAGTGCACAGGCTGTACAGTCCTGTACAGCCCGAGCAGCCAGTGCTTCGACGAAAGAGACCCAAAACGAGTAAGTCTGACTTGCAGCCCTCGCCACCGATGCATCGGCACCGCTGCTTGGGGGTAGGGTTGTAGCACCTCGAGCCAACTGCCAACGCGTAAAGTGCTCAGGAAAACTTCTGGGAGCAGAGCAGAGCGGCAGCCAGGCGGACCGGGCCTAATGGGCGTCGTTCGATCGCCAATGCCGGCGGCGGCGGCTTTACCAGTCAGCTGCTAACGTGCATCGCCACAAGTTCCTCAGCTCACTCGTGCCAGGATCGCCGCCAGAAGCAGCGCTCTCTGGTCGGCGGACGGAGGCAGCACCAGTGACTGCCCACGGCTAGGTACAGCCATCTTTGCATCTCTAGCTGGCTCGTTGCTCACTCTCTCTGCTGCTGCTGCCCACCCCCTGCCGAAGGTGGCACGCTTTAGAGAGGCTGCACAGTGGCTCGGACGATTAGAGTTAACGTTGTCCAAGAGCCCTTGTGCACGCATGGCTCGACGACACAAAGTCTCCGAGAATACCCGATTGTCAGGTCCGAGCAAAGGCAAATACGAACAGGGCACCTGCTTTGAAAGGTCCACAATGAGGAGGCAGCTATCAAGTACTCTACGCTACACTATGCAACTGACCCTGACTGAAGCTGACTAAGGAAGCAGTCCCGGGTGGATGGAGGAATCTGTATTGGTGCAATCGCAGCTGATGATATTACTTGCACAGGCAATTTAAAGTCGATATAAAGACCGGCTACACGTGCAGGGTGATTGCGAGTGACGTAAAAGTGACAAGCAATGTATGTATACATAATTCATTTGTATAGCACCCTTAGAGAACTTGATCTCTATTACGGTGCTTCACATATGCCACGGGGCTCGAGCCCACGGCCTCGGTCATCAAATATCACCCTGACCTTGGTCAAGAAAAACCACCTTAACCGCCGAGCCTAACCAGCAAGGTGTGAACCTTGAGATCCAGGGACAAGAGAACAAGCAGCAGGCGTGTGGCAATTTGCCAGAGTTTCAAGCTTGATGAGCAACTACGATCTGCTCTCGGGAATTGACTCTCCCGGCATCTAATATTGGCTGTCGGCCAGTCAGTCACGCTCATGACTTACATTATCTGGTAATTATTATATAAAATTCGAAGTGACAATCTACAAATGACTGGTGCCGATTGTGCAATTCAGCAAATAAGTGTGGGGACATCCTATTCTACTGCACCTTGCTGTGCAATCAGCAGTCAGTGAAGCACTTTTAATGCGTTTTACACGTGCCTGCTCGAGCCTGACTTGACTATGCATGGGTCTCCGAATGTAACTCCCAGCAGGAATTGGCTTGGCCAAGATGGCCTTGCCTAGGTCCTATTAAGTGAGCTCACAGAGAGGGATCGGTCGTGGCCTACACAACCTAGACAGGAAGGGCGGTCAACGAAACAATGGCTAGTGTTTGTCAGCATAGATATGCAATGCTGAACCCCATCCATTGGCTTTCAGCTGTTGAATAATGTTGTCCTCTACCTCCATCTGGCTCATGTGATTAGGTAGAGTGGCAAGTACAGCTCCTGAAGTAGAAATACAAAACAAAATGAAGATGAGAGGGTATACACAAAGTACAAAGGCAAATAAATAAATATTTATTTATACTATATATATGTGTGTGTGTGTGTGTGTGTGTGTGTGTGTGTGTGTGTGTATATCAATCTATACATTTATATAGTTTACATTTATAGAGACAGACATGTATACATATAGCCACACAAGCATGTGTGTGAGCACACACACGCACGCACGCACCCACGCACTGGGAGGGCATGCGGGAGAAAATCTGAGGGCTCGATGACATTTGCTGGGGGTGTTAAACTCTGGTTTGCACCCTTTGGCCTAGTATGCTCCAGCTTATTGGCCCAGCATTTCAAGCATGTTTGATCTCGGCAATCCAGTGGCTGTTCCCTCCACATTTTCAGTAACTGCTAGCTTTGAAAGGGAATGCAATAGTAGCATGCAAAGGCCTGTGCTAGTCGCGTGAGATGGAATCTGACAATCTCAGAGTGGCAGAAGCACTGCTCAAGGCTCTGTGTTTAATATCAGCAAGCCTCTCAAAGCAGAAGGTGGGTGGGAGGTTGCTGGGCAGATTGATGTATCGATGCCAACAGGACAGAGTAATCAGCATGCCGAGTAGAGCAGTTTTTTTCTGGCCGAGTTCAGTCGGTACGGCTGAATGCTGTCTAGCCGAGGTCAGGTCTCTCTGAGGGGAAAAGGTACATGACTGAACAGAAAATGTCTACAGTCGATCAATCAGCACTCCAACCCAAGAGACCGGTCACCGGCAAGCCCATTAAGGAAAACAGCATGCATCACAGTGCTGCTAGGCTGAGCAGGGGAGCACTAAAAAGCCGAAGAAGCCGGCTCGGTGCAGGGGGGGGGGGCAGGAATTCCCGGCCCAGTCTAGCTGCACCACCCGGCTGCCACTGGCACGGCTTACTCACGAAGCTCGATGGCAGCAGAGCTCCTGCTGGCAGCCAGCTGTGAGGATTGCTGCTGCTGCTGCTGCTGTTGCAGATGGCTGCTGCAGCAGTCGCTGGCGCGGCCCGCACCAGGGTTCGGATGCCGAGTGCATGGCTGGACAAGACATTTGGCGGCTGGCTGCATTGCTTCTGCTGCAGTGCGATGGCTGGCGCCTGCACCGGCTAAGCGGCTGCACCGGCTAAGCGCCCCCAGCAGTCTGAGTGGTGGCTGGTGTCCGATGGACAAACAAGAGACAATGCGGTCTTAGTTACTGATTAACCGCCGGCCGGCCCGATAATGACCAGCGATGACAGAGACAATGTGCAGGGACAACGGCAGCCCAATTCTTCAGGCCCCCCGAACCTCTAGCCGGAGAGGTGGGAGTCTCCAACAAACGCCCCTCCCCCCCACCCACCACACGGCACGGTCGGTCAGTGGGTGCAGCAGCAGCTATTGCTCCTGCATCTGCAAGCAGCCGAGAAGTGCAAGTAAGCCAAGTTGGACATGGCAGAGTCGGGCGCGCAGAGGAAGGTGCTGCCGGCATCAGAGAAAGCGGAAAGAGACCGGAAGCTCGAGAGTGATAGCATCACCAGCCGGCGAGCCTGACGAAGGCAGGAAGCCTCTTGATCTCGATGATGCCAGGAGCACGGTCTCAGCAGAAAAGGCACAAACACTGCGAATTCCGGATCGCCTCGATCTGGCTTGGCAAAGGCCGTGGCTGAGTCAAGTCACACAACATTCCACGAGGGCACCAGGAACAAGCTGTAGCTCGAGGCTGGACAGTCTTCTCTCGAGGGTCAACTCAAAAGCCCAAAGCCCGTGGGACAGATCGAGCAGCAAGCAAACCAGCTCAAGCAACACGAGTGAGACCCCAGCAGCCATGATCACGACTGGCCACATATTGAACTTCCTGTCAAATCCAAATGTCCCAACGGCAGCTTGCCATCCCTTTAAACTTGTCTAAGAGGGCCAGTACCGGCTGCCCCGGGCAGTCGTTATTCCACAGTGGGCAGCTACCACCCTAAGCCAGGCAACAACTAAATCATGTGCACCAGCTGGCATCCATGAAGCTAGGCCAGCAGCCGGCGACGACCGGCTCCCAGGCATTCTACCGTGCCAGAGATCAACAGTGTTCTGCATCGAATCAGTCAAGTCATCAGTCATGTGAGCTACACTATGCCCGGCAACAGCTTGTCTGCTACCAGCTGCTGGTTGCTTGATGAAAGCCAAATGCTGTTACACTTGGGCAGACCACGGCCCATATAGCTTGAGTTTTCCAAGCAGTTTCATAATAATAATAATAATAATAACAATAATACATTTATAAAGCACCTTCAAAGAACTCAATCTCATTCTAGGCACTTTACATTTGCTGCAAAAGAAGCAAGATCGAATGGTTAGTGAAGCTTTACATGATTATAAGTGACCAGGTCAGCATACAAAGATGGTTCGTGGCAGCCTGCACAGTGTCAGCAGCATGAGCACACAAAAGACGAATCACATGGACTCACTAAATGCTGTGATTAATAGATGCGCATTTCAGCTTCTTTTTAAATGTCTTCAAGTAAGGGGACGGTCGTGACGTCCGTCGGGAGTTGGTTAGTTCAAGGCCTTGGAAGCATGCCAACTGAAGGGGACGGTCACCGGTGAGTGCGAGGATCGTACGAGGTACGAGGTACACGATTGGATTTCGAAAATTGGGTGGCACGATACTTAGCCTGGTGGGGAAGTAGCTCTGATAAGTAGGCTGGAGCCAAAGAATGAAGGGAGATAAAACCGTATAGTCTGGATTGAGCAAAAGCCTGCCGACCTACAGTGCCTGACAGAAGCCGTGTAGCCATCGTGCAAAGGAGGCTCCTGTGTCTAGCCATATCACCAAACGATCTCGTGATCCACGTGGTCAACAGGCAATAAACTGTTCACTATCGTCAACCATTCCAAATGTCCCACCCTTTGGCTGCAGCTTGACTGAGCCGTGATTCTGTAGATAGCTCATCCAGGCAGGCAGGCAGGCAGACGATCCAGTCTGATAAGGTCAGACAGCCGGAGTCCAATCTAAATGCTTAGAATTGCTGATCGACCCTTGCTCGACAGGAGGCTAGAACTCGATGAGGTAACTGTGGGGCTATATCAACTACCAGCCACTGAGCTGTGTAAGGGACCTGGCCGGCCACAGCTCCAAGATGTTGACACGGTAGCAAGAAGCTCGGTGTCAGATATGTTGGAACAGAACACCACCGGTTAAACTTACTAAGGGCTAGGTCAATCTAAACCAATTATTTTGGCTGCACATCAGGCCTTCTCATTTGCTCAGCTGATCAGGTAGGTCAGAGCCACATCTACACGTGGCTTTGGATCTTCTTAAGACATGCTCCAAAAGCTTAACACCCCTCAAGCTCAATCCAAATCAGTGCACTGTGCAGTAACGCACTAAAACAATGAGGATAGTAATGAACAATTTGCATAGCACTTTGAGGGGTAAATCTTTTTCTATGCACTTATAAATAAGCTGGCAAGGAAGCAATGCACCGACAAACGATCTGACTGCACTTGCTCTGCTTACACTTCCGTGAACCAGCCAAAGCTGCTGACAGCGGCAGAAGCAACACCACTCGGGCACGGATGGATGCATCCGGATGCTGCCGACATGATCGCCCTTGCCTGCTACAGGCAGCCAGTGGTCACAACTTATAAGCCTCCCCATCCCACCCTTTGCCCCTCCCCTTCCGACAGGCCAAAAAAGGTAGAGCCATGCTTAGCTATGCCAATGTCCACACCCAAAGCCTAGGCGAGTAAAGTTTAGCTCGTTTAACAGCCTCATTCGTATGGCAGCAGAAGAGACTTGACGACTGTGGACGCTGGTGCTTGCAGAGGGCAACAGAGAACCGCCAGAAGCAAAACTCTTAACTCGAAACGTAGTTGGTGAAGAGCCGACACTGTACCCCTGGGCTAAGAGGGGGGCAGCTACCATTTGGTCTGTTGACAGCTTTATAAATCCTAGCAGCATTTTTCTACATTCTTTTCGCTACTGGTCTTCGATTGCCGTTATGCAGGTAGCAGCTCTTCTGTCATCTCGTGAGAGGGGGCCACAGTGAACTGAGTTTAGCTGTGAGCAGCAAGCCATCGGCCTCAGTTTGGTCCATCGGCTAAGGTGCTCAAGGGTTTTGATGGTCGAGGTCGAGGTCCCCCTCCTTTGATGACCAAAGTGTGGGCTCGAGCCCTGTGGTGCATGGTGAAGCACCTGGATAGAGATTCGGTTCTCAGAGGGTGCCATGCAAATGAATTATTTGATTTGGTTTAACATGTTGCTATTACGTGCAGTTGATTACAAACAAAGGTACTGTACCAAATATAAATTAGCTGCTAAATCCATCTCCCTAATTCTCAAATCCTAGATGTTTAGGCAGCCAGGCCACCTGACGGTCAGCACCTGCTCAGCACTGTGCTTGCTGAATTCTGCAGCATTTTCTGTCCAGCTGCCGATTCTAGCACACCCGTTCTGACTTGCTGGTCAGCAGGCCTGTGCAGTTGGGCACTTAAGAGTAGGAGCACAACCCAACAGCTAGGCTTCTCTGCCGCGAGCTTCGCAGTTGCCGCACCACACCACTTCTCGCCGACTTACACTGACTCCCAGTGAACCAGTGCATCGACTTCAAGGTTCTGTCATACACTTTTAGCTTTTTCATTCTTTGATTCCAGCCTATCTAACAGATCTACTCCCCCACCAGGCTTGGCATCGTGCCATCGGATTCTAATAATAATAATAATAATAATAATAACAATACATTTTATATAGCATCCACAGAGAACTCAATCTCTTTCTAAGCGTTTTACATTTGCTTCATAGGAAGCACGATCGAATGGTTAGTGGTAGCGCGCTCAATAAACAACCAGAATAACGTGGTTAGGTATGGGGCACGTGGAGCTTCCAGGGAGTTACGTTCTCTCTGAGCAGTGGGCAGTACTGTCTTCCCCCGTGAATAAATAAATAAATAAATACAAGCTGATTTAACAGCCTCTTTTTGTATAGCGACAGAAGAGCCTTGACGGCTATCACCACCTCTTGCAGTGGCGATAAAGGATCGCCCACCACAGGATTCGAACCCACGACCTCGGGGCCGAGGTCATGAAAAGCAACCGCCCTAGCTAGTGAGCCATTACGGTTCAGAGGGAAGTCCTAGGCAGCCCGACCATACCCAACTCACAACACTTCTACTAGGGTGTCAGTAGTAAACTGGTGGTATTCTACCCAGGAAGTCGACTGCACAGGAGCGGAAGGAGGAGAATATGCGCTAGTTTAGCTGCTGGCTCCTCGGTAGCCACCAGTTAGGGGTTAGGGGAGGAACAGACAAGGGCCATCCTGATACTAGGAAGAGCTAGGAACGAAATCCTCATCCCCAGCCTCCAGACGGAAGAATCGTGGTTCCCTAACTCCCAGCGCTGTAGTCCTCTTTCTCTGCGCTATTATAGGCCCAATCAAGATTCGTTGATATCTGAAGATAATGAGGTGGAACCTATGAGGTATTTCCGCAGCCCCCTAGTGTGACGAACCCTAAGGGCATTTCTAATTAACGTGTTTTTACTCCCCACAGAGGGTATCGTTTAGCCATGCATCATATGAACCTCAAATCATTTGGAGACCGCGCCTTTAGTTCCTGTGCTCCCAGCGCTGGTTTAGAGGATGGACAACACGAACGAACCTGGCCAAGTTCGCCAGAGGCAGCACTCGATGAAAGGCTTCGCATGAAAGGCCCTTGGTGAGCTCAGCCCTGATAATAACGACTCCCCACGATCAGCCTCATTCCTTCCACTAATCACGTGCTGGTTGGTAGGGCAGATGCCAGGGAATGCTAGCCTTGTTGGAGCACAAAGCCAGACCGTTGATGGTGCCCACATGCTTCCTATTTGGCCCAGCCTACGGTGGCAGTGGGCAGCAGCCACTGCGGTCACGCCCACAACCACATCGGCCACGCCCATAAACATCACCAGGCACTGCTGGGCCGGTGAGCACACTGGTGGGTTATCATGAAATACATTCTTCAATGTGAAGAGGGAGGGTGGTTGAAACTTGCACTAACAGTGCACATCGCTTTGCTTTACCAACTCTTGCGTAACCGTAGCCGAATCAAAACAAAGGTTTCTACATGGAGTGCCTAAGAAATGAACTTGCACCCTATCCTTATCTTGCTGCTCGGAGGCACAGCCGAAGATCAAGCCAATGATGGCCGAGACTGCAGAAGTGGGCAAACTCGAAGGCGTGGCTAGCACTCCAGTCCGGCCTAACGACCCCTAGTTATTTATTGTTGGATCTAGCCTAATCGAATCGGGGTGGCTTTGTTCCCTTCATTAATGTTGGTTGCATCTCAAGCTGTGGCCTGTTTTATTTTTAGAACTCATGTCAGATGCTTGTAAGAAACAGAAGTGCCGACCGGTGAGAGATCATACATGTCTACCCCTACAATTACCGTGAGCTGTTGTGCATCTGTTGTAACTGCTTGTTTATCTGGCCACCCCTACTCCACCATGCCCACTACTACTTTTTTCAAGCCTGGAGGGCCTTCTCGACCTCCTGAAATAATCTGAAGTAGCCTGAAAAATCTCCGATCCACGGTGCAGAGTATCTAGAAAAGTGGCCGACTGATGATCCAAGACGGCCGAAATCCAGATATCGCCCCACTCACAGTTGGCAATAGAGGATTTCGGCTGCACGACTCAAACCTACGACCACAGTCGTAAAGAAGCAGGAGCACGATACCCCAAGGCTAAGAGCTAACTAAACCTTGGCCCGTGTGGGCCAATCAATCGTACAAGGGCTGAAGGGTACACAGGTCTGCTCCTCCCAGCTGAACGTGTTCCTGTCGCGGGGGGGGGGGGGGGGGGGTGTGTGAGGACCAGGTCCTGCTAGCAGCCTTACATCTAGAAGAAGCTAGTCAAGCAAGCAAGGCTTAGGCTGCCTCTGTGGCAGTACGTAGACTGCTGGCATTTACAGCAGCTCATCGCATGGATGAAGTGCAAAGAAACGCGTGCCGTGCTAGGCAAATATTCCTTAAATATTCCCTAATATCCTAAAGCTTAAATTCCTTAAATACATGGCTTCAAGGAAAATACTGCTGCTTCGGTCATCTTCCTGACCTACCTGGAAAAAGCAAATTGAAGAGTTTGCCAGGCCAGAATCTTGATTTCTTCTGCTTCCTCGGGAGAGGGCATAGAAAACCACTTGATCCTACTCTCTGCTCCGGTTAACTTCAGTTGCAAGAGATTGGAAGGGGCATGAGGCCACCTGCACCAGCAGCAGATGACAGCTTACTTACATGTGCAGGCAAATGCAAAAACAAATGGGAAGACACACACAGACACACGGCTCATTGACACACACACACACACACACACACACACACACACACACACACACACGTGCACACACACGTGCACACAGAACACGTACATAGCACACGCACGTTCTAGCAGCCTGCCAGAGGCAGCCAGCCTATGTCTCGCACGGTTATCGGGTTACTGCACGACTGCTGAGCAAGCATCAGGTGAGGGCTCAAAGTGTCAAGCATGCAGTAGAGCAGTCTCACTAGAAATATCAGCGCAATCTTTGTTGCCGTGCCACGAGAAATCACCAATAACCCCCAGCTGCTCAGCACCAGACAAGCTAAGCATGATCGGGTGCTCACTTGAGCGGACAGCCACGAGTGATGCGGCTGCCATGCATTCATAGCAGCCAGCAGCTACCAGGTTTGCCTGCACACTAGCTAACACTTGTCTCGCTAGCAGCTCATTGTGCCCAAGTCAGCTACACTTGTCCGAACTAGGCAGATGTTGCATTTGACTCGAGTTGCACCACCGGATAGCACCACCGGAGATAGCACCACCGGAGT
The DNA here is from genome assembly GCA_009760855.2 of Cristatella mucedo. NCBI lineage: Eukaryota > Metazoa > Bryozoa > Phylactolaemata > Cristatellidae > Cristatella > Cristatella mucedo. The sequence goes on from WPIO01000164.1 coordinate 671,705, forward strand.
GCTGCCTCTGGATGTGCTACCTAAGCACTTCCAGCAGCAGCCCAGACAGCTGGGCTCCTCAACAGAAACTCTTCAGCCTTAGCCACAGCTATGTGCAGGCCCATGGCTCTGTGGTCGATTTACCAATAGACACATATGTGCATGACCCCTGACTCATCAAGCTTTAAACAGCATGCAAAGCAGAACTTGTAATATTAATAATGATAACACGGCGCTCTTATAGCACTCTGATGCAGGTGATTTACAACTTGCTGCCTACTGCCTTCCATAGAGGTACGGTAGCTTTGCTGTCCTGCAATGCACACTGTGCCAACTAATGTTGGCTAATGTTGATGTTTGCACATTTTTGGAGAGCAGGTAGCTCGGAGCCAGTCTGATTTCGTTACACCGAGTCTAGCCCCCCCCCCCCCTATAGGCCAGCCAGGATTGGCCCAAAGAAGGAGCCTGACCCTGGGCTTTTTCAGAGACAGCTTGTCCTAGGAAGGCAAAAGGGAACGCCGGGAAGAATCGACCAATAATACCCCTGCGTGCAGCAGTCTATCCGACGGTCCTGCCACACCCCCTAACTGGTCCAACTAGCTCTGCAAGCCTCTCTGCTTGACCAGGCACACACACGGGCATGAGAACAGGGCAGAGTAGTTGTAATAATGATAAAAATAATGAAACTTTTAATGCACTTTGATCTTGGCCTTAAGGCCGAGAAGCGATTTACAAGAGAACCGAATCTCCTTTTGGGCACAAATGCTCAAACGGTGCTTGTCAGTTGGTTTTGTAGCTATAAAAATGCACAAATTCTGTGCACACAATATATATAGACAACTCGCAGGTACAAGGGTCAAAGGTTATTAGGAGCAAGCAGGTTTTTAGCTTCTTTTTTGGATGCTGTCAAATCAGGTGGCCTGAAGTCGGCCAGAATTGAGTTCCATGATGCTTCGAGCGCATGGAAACTAAAAGTGCCCTCTCCGTTCGTTCGTTAGATAGGCACGACCGAGTGACCCGAGTCAGATGAGCCGGCGGTGTGTGCTGAGGGGCTGCGCGATTCGACAGTACATGTTACCAACGAGCCGACCGGAGCAAGAGAACTAACCGAGGTCCACAGGTGCCTGGCAGGCAGCACTTCGATGTCGATGCCAGTGCAGATCGCTGAGAAGGAAGGCAAGCAAGCAAGCTCACACCCACACAGCTGCCCGGCAGCTACTGGGCGCTCTCTGGCTCGCGCCTGCCCCAACCGCAGTCGCTCCGACGAGCTTCGTACTGTGGCTGACAACGAGCAGGAGGTACAAGACACTGGCCGATACTCAGGAGGACCTGGGGGGGGGGGAGGCCGGGAGACGATGCTAGCAGGCAGCTGAGCACTGATTGCAAATCAGAGCAAAGCAGACAGCCACTTGGTGACATGTCATAGTCATGCGATAGCGACGACAAGGACAAAGCTGGGAGCGCCGAGAGTAGGCTCTGCACAGACTGAGCTAGAGCCAGCTCTGACAGCAGTCTCCTCCTCCTCCTCCTCCTCATCCTTTTGGCAGCCAATAGAAATAGCATTTTTTGTGAGGAACTTATCCCGCAGGCCATGCAACGACAACTTCTCTTCATGGCTGACTCTGGTGCATACTTTTTAAATCATAACAATAGCCCCAACTGAATATGACACAGACGGTGCAGTATAAATACGCTGGGGTACGGATATTCCCCCTGGACGTCACCCCCCCCCGACATTTCCCCTGGGGAAGGACATTCCCCCCAGGTGTATGGTTTACCTCAACTGCTCTCCTAACTCTGCTATGCTTTCCCACTTTCTCTTTGTTGCGTGAGACGAAGTCTGTTGGCTACCGAATGCGTACCGAAAGCCGCTTAGGCTGTGAGTGTGCTATACAAAACTCTCCTGCGTAACACCCACATGGTCTTTATGACTTTGTGGAGTTACTGACGGAGATACATTACATTACATTACATTTAGGGTTTAGGTTTTAGGGTTTAGTGTTAAGGGTTTTAGGGCTTTTAGGGTTAGGGTTTAGAGTTTAGGGTTTTTTAGGGTTTAGCATTTAGGGTTTTTAGGGTTAATCGTTTAGGGTTTAGAGTTTAGGGTTTAGGTTTTAGCCGCGCCGCTCATGCAACGACAACTTCTCTTCCTAGCCGACTCTGGTGCATGCTTTTCGGCGGTCCTGCAAAGCTACTGCCATGCCAGCCACCGATTCGACTGCCCTACCGACTCGACTATGCCTCTCAGTTGCTCCTGGTTGCATGAGATTGAGTCTGCTGTGGCTAATGCGAGCACAACCGAACGTGGCTTTAGCGTGGAGTTAGCGAGCTATAGAAAACTATCCAGCGCAGCACCCACCCACTCAGTCCTTTTGGCTTCGAGGAGCTACACGGTGGTAGGAGGCACACTGCTCGTACATGCAAGCAAGCACTACCACTACTGCCTGCTTTTGGCGTCAGCAAGCTTCTTCGCGAATGTAAGAAACGTTTACTTCTACTACGAATGCAGGATCGCATTCGTCATCAGTCCGATAGCCGAGCAGAAAATGAAAAAGAAAAATGCATCAGAACGACACGGGGGAGGGGGAGGAGCAGGACCCCGTGACCAAAGAACCACGGTGGAGAAGCAAAAAGCTATTAACGATTCGGCTTCGGCTAAAGTAAACTGCCGACAGAACTGGAAAGGAAAGATCAGCGGCCGGCGCAGTGGCCTCTGATAGCCGCGGCCGGTAGAGCGATATTGGTCGGTCAGATTGAGCCCCTCCACCGCCCTCTCTCTCTCTCTTTCTCTCACTCTCTCTCCCCCTCTCTCTCTCTCTCTCTCTCTCTCTCTCTCTCTCTCTCTCTCTCTCTCTCTCTCTCTCTCTCTCTCTCTCTGTCTCTCTCTCCTGTCTCTCTCTCTCTCTGTGTCTCTCTCTCTCTCTCTCTCTCTCTCTCTCTCTCTCTCTCTCTCTCTCTCTCTCTCTCTCTCTCTCTCTCTCTCTCTCGTCTCTCTCTCTCTCTCTCTCTCTCTCTCTCTCTCTCTCTCTCTCTCTCTCTCTCTCTCTCTCTCTCTCTCTCTCTCTCTCTCTCTCTCTCTCTCTCTCTCTCTCTCTCTCTCTCTCTCTCTCGTGCCCCAAGGAAGGTAAGAGGCTAGGCAGGTAGCTCGACGGCAGGCGCCAACGGCTACGACGGCTCGCAGAGCCTTACCTGTCTTGCGGCTGGCGCCCTGCTTGTGTGTCCTGCGGCTTCGAGCAGCAGCAGCTGCTGCTGCTGCTGCACTAGCAAGAGCTGGCTGGCAGCGGCTGCGGCCTTGCGGCAGCCGACGAATCACTTTGTGGCCTGCCTGGGAACCGCTGGGGCTCGGGCGCTGGCTGCCTGCCTGCCTGCAGCCTGCTCGGCTGCTAGCAAAGCCTCCTGCAACAGGTCAGCCTGAAGCTGCCACCGGCAGCTGCCTGACCCCGGTCGTCGACGGGTGGCGCGACTCGGCGGATCTGAATCAGCAGCGTAATTCAATAAGACAGTCTCACGGTCCCATCACCTCGGCCTTTGGATCTATCGAGATTGGAGAGACCGAAAAATGCAACCATTCTGGTCGACTGAGCAGCAGCCAGCCACGTAATCTGTCCTACAGTTGTAGTCAGTAATTGGCTAACCCGTGGGCCACCAAGGAGCTCATTGTAAAGTGCATCAAAAACATGTTTATCAAAGGCTGCTGCTGCAAACGAGCTCTAGTCCTAACGGCACTCCTGCTAGGTCGAGGGGGTGGTGGGTGGTGGCTGCCTGCGATGGCTGCTCTTTGGGAGGGACGAGCTTACCAGTTCAATTAGCAGCCAGCCACCCCCCTCGGCCAGCAGTCCAAAGCCCTTGCGGCCCGATAGTGGATGGTTACGTGCATACTAGCTGGGCAAGCATAATTTCAATCTTTCTCGCATTAACCGTCAGGCGATTGAGTCACAAAAATTCTCGAGCTCATCGGTTCAATTTCTACAGCAGTAAGTCCTTAACTTATAGCTGGCTCTTATGCTTCTGGTGCTATGCAAATGAGGCTGTCGAATGATCTCATCTCCACTTTACCTTGTGCATTGCAAAGTTGAGCCACCGAGCAAAGACATCGATAAACAGTCACAAAATTATAGTTGTTACTAAATTCAAACTAAATATAAATGACGTCGGAGGAAGAGGCGAGTCCATCGTGTTGCATTGCCATCTGAGCCTTAGCTTGCCTCAGTTTATGTATATGTATGTATCCATATATCCATATATCCATATACACACACACATATATATATATATATATATGTGTGTATACATATACATACACACACGAGTGCCTCGAAAGAGTGTTTTGAGATCCGACCTGTCTCTCGGCCGATTTTTTGCTTTCACTTGAGAGCTAAAATTCGGGCTACAAGCTGTATATGGCTAAATAACCACCGTATACGGATACACTCAACCACAGGAATATACAAGTATATGCATGCATGCAGGCACACAATCATGCAACCAGGATTGCTTTGCCAAACTGCTCCCTGAGGGGGAGGACCTACGTGATGGTACAGCCGGTATCAGCTGGCTCCACAGGAAACCGTGGCTTGGAGATGTGTTCCCACTGATGGCTTGAGTGACTTGCTCCCCGAGAGAGGCCATCAGTGTTGGGCAATTAAAAAGCCAGCAGGCAGGACACTGGCCACCAGCAAAGCAGGACGATGCAACTAATCACCTCGGCCGACATCATCCTCAGCTCTGACCTCCCTGGGGTCCATGGCTCAGGCAACTGCAGCCAACAGCTTACACGAACAAGCCCAACCTTCAGGAAGAGGGCAATGGAATGGATGCCTCAACAGCTAGGCTGCATTGGGAGGACAACGACACCAGAACAAACCGGTCCCATTCCCAAAGCAGGTGCACTGTGATGCAAAAGGTCTGTACCATCCATCGCCGGTGATAGATTATTTTCAGCATGCAACCCTGACTGCAAAAGGAGCATAAAACCGGCAAGATGCATACATGCAGTAAGTAGATTCCTCACTTGGGCCCAACCAGCTGGGGGGTGGGGGGTTGCGCTTACATCCGAAATGAGGCGGCAAGGACCTCTCGTATCTTACTTGGCCCAAACTCGCAGAAGCCACTCGGCCGATCTGCCTGCAGGTACTGTACCCATGTTACCACTAACAAAGTGACATCTTATTGTGGGATCAAAGCACATATAAAGAAGTGTCATTTGCATAAAAATGAAAGACTGTGCCGCACTTTGGCGATCACGTCGGCGACTATAAGGAGACTATAAATTGCAAAAAAGTAGACCGACCCCTAGGGTGGCTTGCCCTTAAGAGCCTGACACGAAGCAGAGAGCTCGGGCTCTGCCTGCCTGCCTTCGCACTGTTGCTTCGGTCAGTGATGGAAGAGGTCTTTGCCCAGCCACTCCACCCACTGACAGCCACGGTCTGCAGTCACCGGCCGACACAATAGATGCCACACAGGCTGACAGGCAGATAGGATGGGGGGCAGCCGATGCCGGCTTGGAACGAGCTCGGGCTCAAAGGAGCCAGATCGAACAGCGGAGGAATAGTGCTCGCGGCGCGCGCGAGAGCAAACAGCCACGGCACTGCTGTACATCGCTCGTCAAGCAGAACCAAAGGCCGGTAAAAGAGAGGCGGCTATGCGCCACGAGTCGATGGCCGCGATTCGGCACACGAGGCAGCACACGCCCACTGTGGCTGCAGCAGCTGCTGCTCAAGCCCTCGGCTCCTACAGACCAAGGCGTCCTCGCTGCTTCCCCTCTGAGTTCCAGCGCTGGAGTGGCTGCTGGCTGCTCTCAGCTGCCACTTTCAAGTGGCTCAACCGGCCCATGCACGCTGAGTCGCTGCTGGCCAGATGCAATAGAAGCCACCCTGGTCCCTACCAGTGGCAGAAGTCACAGGACTCTCTGACTGGATGATGGCCGATGGCAAGTTTTGTCGGGCAAAACGGAGGCGAATTGATCCAGGGATAATAATAGTGTTAGCGACTTTACAATGCTCCAAGAGAAAGTCTCTCAGAGTCTACAGATCATCGGCTTTCCATGCTTGCGCAGACATGAGACTCTGGGGGCATGGCGTAGTCACATGGTTCCACCCCAGCCTGACTCAGGTGCCGATCTGCCCACCCAATGGGCATGTGACCGTATTCTTGCCACTCTTCTCACTTGCTGCCTATCCACCGGCCCGTGTTGGCAATAGTCGTTCTCTTTCTCTTGCACGTTGAGACCCTCACAAATCTTCTGTCCGGCTAGCTTTGCGATAGATACTAGCACACGGCAGTTAGTAATTGAAGTACACCTCTGTCGTGTGAAAGTACGCTAGACATATTAATTCATTGCAAGTTGCTAAGCTGTTTAAAACTTGCAAACACTTGGGGCAACAGCACAGCTTAAGCCAATTGTGCAAGGCCCGACGAAGGCCACCCAAACCTCTCTCATTGGCTGGATGTGCAAACATGCAGCACTTAGTAAGAGCTGCTGTCTTGCACAGTGCATCGTGCTTTCGGATGCTGGATGCATGGAAAACACTGAGCCAAACTGGGCTAACCTACCTAACCCGGAGACAGTTATACAAATTAACAACGTCTGCATTCTGCATGCAGGCAACAATTATATGACAAGCTATGTGGTTTATCAGCAGCTGAGAGCTATTTTCCCTCAAAAATCAGCGACCCGAGGCATTGCATATATATTGGCTCTTTGAGTTGCTAGCAGCAGCTTTAGCGACCAGCTCCAGACACCGACCCTACGCGGAGCCGTGCCACACCTTTTTTCTAGCTAGCTGGACACTGACTCACAAATCGCTCTGACAGCCCGGGCCATTGGTCGGAAGGGTGGGGACTCTACAAAAAGCATCTGGTTCAAAGTAATGCAAACAGTTTATTTTTGGAAGTGTTAGCCAGCACCAGCACACTAAAAGAACTTAAGATGACAGCCGGTGTAGGTATTTGTGTGTCTCTGCATATAGGTGAACATGTGTGTGTCACCATGTGTCTGTATCTGTTTGTGCACATGCATATGTGCCGGCATGCCTGTGTATCTGTGTGTCTTTATCTGTGAGTGTGTGCGTGCTAGCGCATGCGAGTGCATGCGAGCACAGGCTCGCAAGAAGGCATCGGGTTAGCTCTCACTTTTTCAAGCCCGGGCACATTAGCATGGCTCAGTTAAGTCAGCACATAGCCAAACACAAGTGGTGCAACTGCAAATTATTGCAATGATAATAATAAGTCGGCAATAGCACCTTATGAGATAAAAAATCGCCATCCAGGCACCCTACAACTTCCTGCAGCTTAACAATGACCATGGGTATGCAAAGTGCCAGGTTTTGACGAGCTTGCGAAATTACGCGAAGTGGGTATCATAATTAGACAAGCGAGCAAAATCACACACACAAAGTTATTCAGGGGCCGTCGGGTAGTGGGACTCCTGGTTAGTAGCGTGCATTGAATCATGCACAGGTGAGCAAATAGATGAACACGGACGAAAACGACAAGTTCAAAAAGGGGCAAAGGAAAAGCAAGCCTCTTTAGCTGAGACGCATCTAGATGCATCTTTGGCTGAGATTGTAATTGTCCAATGACAATACAGAGGATGACAGAAACCGAAAAAGAGATCAAAACTTAGGATGCACACAAACTTACGGACCGATCGCCAAAGGATTTCAATTTTGTGCGAGCATTATGATGGGCACGTGGTGATGACTGGGAGTGGCGCTGACAGTAATACCGAGCTGCGTGAATAAGGAGAAAGCTCTTGAAAAAGTTCGGGCCAACGTCACAGCTCCATTGCACTCATCCCACCAAGTATACATTGGGACACTCAAGCAAGAACGACGGCTGTGCACCTATGCATCCTCGTCAATAGTAGTAAAAAGCCGAGGGTTCTAGGTGATTGACAGGCTGTTCCATAATAAGTAGCCAATTCACGGACAGCATTGATGCCTGAAGTATCAGAAAGAAAAGGAGACCAGCCGGTGAAGGGACTGGCTAGAAAGTGGCAGCAGCAGCAGAGGCAATGAAAAAATATGAAATAAAAACACATAATGAATTTGCATATCACCCAAAGAGAACTTAATCTCTATCCAGGTGCATCGCATATGCCGCAGCCGGTCTTGGGCTCACAATGTTGGTCATCAAAGGCGGGCACCAAGGGCGAAACCAGCGCCGCGTGCCAAGAAGGATGCGCCGGAGTTCGCAGCAGGAAACTAGCAGTGCAAGTTGTAAAAGAATTTAAGAGGCTAGTTGCATAGTTTAGGAGAAGCAGAGAATATTTACCGGTCAGCCAACAGCACAGCAAAAACTCATCTGAAAGGGAGTGAGGAGAGAGAGAGAGACAGACTGACAGACGGACGGACGGACAGACGCAGTCAGACAGACAAACAGAGAAGGGGCCACACGACGCAAACAGGATGACACTGCCGTACTGTCATAGCAGCAGCACGGCTTGACCTGAAGAAGTAAAGCAGTGCCGGACCCACGCAGGAAAGAGAAGATAGAATTGTGGCTGGCACCCACAGTTCGACTGAGGCTCAGGGGGAGGCTGCATTTTCTCAGGGGCCTGGCAGTCGGTAGACTTTTTCGTGAGCATTAATGAGAATGTAGCCACAGACCAGTTCAGAAGAGGGCAGAAAAGGGCGACAGAAAAGCTTCACAGCAGCAGCAGCAGCCGGTGCCGCAGTTACGGTGACCACCGAGGCACAGCACGTGTTGCCACATTCTTAGTATGCTGCTTACCTCGGTAGAGCTAGCGCTGCCCAGCTCTGATTCCTGAGATGCTTCATCTGAGAAGCCGCGGCAGCAGCAGCAGCCCTTCTCCTCCTCCTCATTTCCTGTGCTGTCGTCAGTACCGAGAAACGGGTTCCTGAAAAAGCCAGCAGCAGCACCGGCTGCAGCACTACTGCTGCTGCTGCTGCACAACTGCTGCTGCTGCACAACTGCTGCTGCTGCACAACTGCTGCTGCTGCTGCTGCTGCTGCTGCTGCTGCTGCTGCTGCTGCTGCTGCTGCTGCTGCTCTGCTCAGGACCCTGGTAGCCTGGAGGAAACTCTCGGCCAGTGAACTCAAGTGCACACACTCACCATCTGCCGTTCAGCCGGGGGAAAGAGTGCGGACAAGCAGCAGCTGCAGCGGCCACTTCGGCTGTGCCTGCAGCCTGCACTCACAGTGCACGTAATTAAGCAGGCAAGACCCGAAACTGCCGAGTAATTAACAGCTGACTCTTCACACTAGACTGCTAGTCCATTGTGCCCACAGCTACGATGGAGCTCCTGCAGCCAAGCTTACTCATTACTCACCTAGACTCAGGCTTACAGGCGGCAGCACTGGCACGCTGACAATGATGATTTAGCCACTCTGGCTCTGACTTGAATGCTGCCATTGTCAATGGGGTGGGGGCAGGGAGCCAAGAAACTGGCTTTGCATGCAAAGAAAGCTTTTCAGGGCTTACATAATGACTTGCTTTTTTTCCAGCTTTACCAGAGACCGCTATCGTAACAAGCAGTGAACTTGGTTGTTCGCCCGGCGAGCCAGCAACACCAGTCTCATACGAAAGGCCTATTGGGAAGGGAAATTGCTGGGCTGGGTGGGCTGGGTTATTTTAGCCCTGGACTGCCACGCCTCCTGCGAAGCCTATGACCTCGCCGATCCGACTGCCGAAGCTGGCAGGATGGTGGCCAAATCGAAAGAGTGAAATAAGTCATTTGCCATCAAATAATAATCTTCGGCAAAGTCTCGTCGAAGATGGCCATGCGGCTGCTTGCCACGTGACTGCAGCTTTTTCACTAGTTGCTCACTGGTGCAGCATTGGCAGGCTGCACCAGTGTAGACAGATAATACCACTGCAAGCACCTGGGTATTTAAACATGTACTCTAACTGCACTAAGTCAGCTCAGCAAGGCAGAGCCAGATGAATTATTCGTTGGTTGCTAATGTTCCCAAAAAGCAGGGACTACTGGTGAAGCCTGAGCATTGAAACACGACTGACGACTTGAGGGTACAGCACCGATACATGCAAGTACTGCCCCGGTATTTGAGCAGGGAGGCAATAAAAAACAACAACAACCTAATAGAACACCCGCTTTCATAGCCTAGAGCAAGCTTTTCGATAAGTCACAGAGTACTACATGTGCACTCCAGAAACAGCACAAACAAAGCACTCGGCTACTCTGATTCGGCACCCAGAGCACAACTCAGCTGTCTGTCTCAAAGCCGAGAGCACATCGCAGCTGTCTGTCTCAAAGCCGATAGCACATTGCAGCTACCTGGCTCAAAGCCAGGAGCGCAACTGAATGACTATTACGCAGCATGGCTTGGCTGCATATGCAGCCAACCAGTAGATTAAGACATAACCGGTTCCGAATAACTATCAGTCGCAAACCGCAAAACCAAAAATCTCAGCAATCGCAATCTTGGCTGATGGCCAGCTGAGTAGCTCCAGCAAGGCTTCATCCTTGGTACATCTTCCAACACTGTGTGATTTAAATGCAATTTAATTTAATTTAAATTAAAGTTAATTAATTTAATTGTTTAATTTAATTGTGATTTAAAACTTCAAAACCAGCTGCCAGTGACTGATATGCTGATTGCCTGCCTGGCATGCAGACACTAGATCCTGGGTGTATGGGCAATACATTTCAGCTAACCAACGACAGAAAACGATCTGTCCTGCAAGTAGGACAGCTACATGAGCTGCTGGACAGGATCACACAAGGAACTTCGTGCTGCTCTTCTGGCTGACGATGCTACAGTGTGACATTCACGATGCCCACAGAATCCAGGTGCCCTCTTTGATAACTGCTTGCTGCTTAACAGTTTAATAAGGAAGATCACGGCCACAGCTAGCACCCGTGTCCTACCCTGTCTAGGATTAGGGACTGCCTACTGTGGTGGCTGCCTATGAACTTACTAGCTCCCTGTTTCTGTCGAGGCTGGACAAATGAAATTCAGTATTGGCTGGGCTACCGAACAATTATGCCTCAGCAGCTGGCGATGAATAAGGCTGCAAGGTTGGTCAACAAGTCATGGAGGTTCAGCCGTGTGTCTCCTTTGTTGATGGGCCTTTGATGGCTTCCGGTTCATCTACGGATGCAAAGCAGCACTCTTACTCTACATCGGCAAGTCTGCCACGGCATGGCTCCTTCATACCTAGCTGAACTGCTGTACCAGTTTCAGCCTCCTCGTGCCCTCAGGTCTTCTTTGGACAGCAAATTAGCTGTTCCGTGGTTCATTGGTGGCAGAAGCTTTTGCTCTTCAGGTCCTCGACTGTGGAACTCACTCCAAGAGCTCTGCCACTGTATTGCGGCTGCATGCATGTCTGCATTGTCTGCCACTGTATTGCGGCTGCATGCATGTCCTCATGCATGGCAACATCCGCTCAATCTCTTCTACCGATGCAAACATGAGGCTGGAGTTCAAAAATTAAAATAAATACAAAGGCAAGTAAATTAACACTCTCATATATATAACAATTCATTTATATAGCGCCCCAAGAGAACTTAATCTCTATTCAGGCGCTTCACATGTGCCTCGGGGCTCGACCTAAGTCAGACCTTGGTCGGGGCGAGCACCTTAACCACTAGACCAAACCAGCTCGGCAATACACTCATACACATTCATACAGGAGGCCCATAATGGTCAGCATCTCCCCTGCTTGCAGTGGTACAAGCAGTTATCGAATCAGACATGAAGTGATAGCACCTTATCCCGGAGAGTGTCCGCCACTCGAGCGCACCTGCTACTCCCCTACTTTACTCTTTAGGTCGCTGGTTTGTTATAAACATGAGACCTTCAGCAGTATTGGCAGCATCCTACTAGCACATGGATCATATCTGAAGCTGTCCCATCTTACCCAGGTGGCCCCTCTGCCGATGGGAATCCCTGAGACAGATGCACTAAAGATCTTGCCCTGCAGTGGCACACGTTTCCTGGGGTATGGACATTTCCCGCGGACGTCCCCCCTCCCCTACATATATATATATATTTATATATATATATATATATATATATATATATATATATATATATATATATATATATATATATATATATATATATATATATATCTGTATTCTTAGTTATACATTCATCAACATAAGGAGGAAATGTCCTACGGGGGAGTGTCCTAGGGTTCACGGGATGTCTGGTGGGGGACACGTCCAGGGGGGGGGGAATGTCCTACAACCCATTTCCCACCATGGACCGAATGTGAAGTCCTTATCGAGTGTCTCAATATGCCGTAGCTAACTGCTAACATCTCGATTTGATCGTCAAGTGGCTTCCTTCAGGCAGCCAGCATAGCTGTGCCTGCAAAGGGCTAGCAAGGAACTCTGGCACTTAGATTTGTTCCTGCAGCTTTCTCACCAGAGAGGCTCTCATTCTGCGATCGGACACCATGACCCACTCCGTGCATGCACAACATTGACCTTTTCAGCCGCGATCTCCCATAATCTGCGACATTCTCCTTGGGAAAGTCGATTGTAAGCATGCTCATAGCACGGCTCCCCAATCATACCCCCATATGTAAAGACGCAGTGGAATGCTACTGTGACGGCACACGTGCACAAACGCACTCGCAGAAACTACCGGACTCTTTCTACCTACCTGTCAGTCTTATCTTTCACACTGTGAGTGTATCTGACTTGTTTGCACACTTCTCAATCTTTCTCTCCCTTTCTCTCTCTCTCTCTCTCTCTCTCTCTCTCTCTCTCTCTCTCTCTCTCTCTCTCTCCCTTTCTCTCTCTCTCTCTCTCTCTCTCTCTCTCTCTCTCTCTCTCTCTCTCTTTCTCTCTCTTTCTCTCTCTCTCTTCTCTCTCTATTCTCTCTTTCTGTCCGTGCATCTCTAGTTGTCTGTCACTATAAATATTGTTCTGCCTGTCCGTCCATCAGTCCGTCTCTCTCTCTTTCTTTCTGTGCGTCTTTTCCATGGATAAAGTTAGATATACCGTGCGATAAGCCAACATAAGCAACGATAGTTAAGATACAGCTAGAGAGATGGCCAGCGCACGAGAAGGAGTGACAGATTGACGGCCAGGTGGACTCAGGCTTGGATGAAGACAGATCTTATAATGCAGCAGTTATCCTTCGATTTCACTGTGTGCACTTGCCGCACGTGCCTTTTCTCTCTGACTCGTTTATTTCTTACCTCGATGGCTGCCGTCCAGTGGGCATCCTCGTAAATAAACAGCTGCCACCGCCGATACCTACAACAATATGCCCCTTGGCCCATGAGATTCGTCCAATGACAGAAGCATTGCTGCTAATAGTGACCGTCAAAACCCGATGAGGCATAGGTACTGCTCGGCCGGCAGTGTGGGAAAGCTGCTGACAGCTCACAACTAGCAACAGACATAGCAGTTGGGCACCACTACCCTAATACACAGTTTAGCAGCACAAAATAGCAAACTGCTTCGGCATGGATGCAGTTATAATGAGCCCCTAATTGTCAAGTCATACACCATCAACTCCACTGCCAACAGACAAGTAGGACTGCTGGGTCAGCTTCATTAGCCTAATCGCGGCAAAGCCAGCCAGTTTTGAAGCCACATTAGCCAGTACAGATAGACTGCTAGATGGGAAGTGAGTGCAAATGGGTGCCTAACTGGGACCGTCTAACTGGTCTTTCGGGAAAACGTGGAGCCGAACAAACATCGCAGCCAATGGTCGGAGAGAGGGGGAGAGAGAGACAGCCCCTTGACCTGGCCCCTCCACCTCAAGAAGGGCCTGTGGGAGACGACGGCAGGCTGTATGGTCGGTGCCTGTGCAGCTGAAACATAACTAGCACGGGCGCGGGCCTAGCTAATGGCGGACCATTGGAACCCGTTCATGCGCAGGCTCGAGATCTGAAACGGTTCTCTGTAATGGTGCCGCCGGCGGCAGCCCATCCGGTCGCCTATTTTGCCCCTCTCATCCTCTCCTCCCGGGGTGAAAAGTAGAATGAGCTAGACTTTGCTCCTCGACTTTTCTAGACTCGTCGCGCTAAAAAGCGTGGTTTATCAAACGGGTTCCATCGGAAAACAGTTCTGCGAAAGAATCAACCTTGTGCATTTAAATAAATGACTATTAACTTATTTTAACAGCCTGATTTGTATAGCAGCAGAAGAGCCTTAATGGCTATCACCACTGCCTGCAGCTGGCAATAAAGGATCGCCCAACCTGCAGGATTTGAACTCACGACTTTGGTTGTGAAGAGGGAGCACCGTACCTCCTGGGCTGTCACGGCCCGAATTCACCTACATTTTGCAACTGCACACCTATAAGAAGTTATAAGGGCCCTCGCGACAAGGCTCTTTGTTGGTAATGTCCTGTTCTTGGTCATTCTCGCTCTTTCTCTCCAAGTGTCTAAGCAAAGTGCCTACCCAGCCAGGGTTTTTTCTGCCATACTGCATCTGCAACCATCACTCTGGTGCCGACGCTTCAATGCAGATCCTGGATGTTAAGGCTATTTATTAGATTGATGCGGAATTCTTCAGTTGTTGCCCTCTCAACAATAGCACCTGACGAAAATATGTATCCCGTAGCAATACATTCGGTTCTCGTGCACATTTTCTGCTTTGACAAGCATACTAATGTAATTGAATGTATCTTCGTCTGTAACTCCACATACCATAAAGACTTAGTAACTTTTAAACAGGAGAATTTGTATAGCTCGCCTAAAGTCAATGCAGCTTTCCACAAGCATATGGCAGCCAACCGACTTCATAACCCACTACAAGCTGAAAGTGAGAAGCATAGCTGAGTCAGGAAACAGTTGAGGAAGTGATTAGTATGAAAGTGACAGCTTGGGAAGGCTGGAAAGAATGTGCCATAGTCGGCAGCTGGAGAATAGAGGAGTATCGTTGCATGCGGTTTTCGAAACTAGTTCCAAAGTCTGGGACCTGCCAAGCAAAGGCTTCTGCTCCCAACAGTATTTAAGCAGTGGACTGGACACTGCTAACTTCTTGTCCATGGAGGACAAGAAGGCATGAGGTGGCTGAAACTGTTGCAGCAGTTCAGCTTGGTAATAGTAATAATAATAATACATGTGTACGGAGTCCTCAGAGAAATTAAGCTCTTTCTGGGCAATTTACAAATGCTGTAAAGGAAGCATGATTAAATGGTTAGTGGTAACATGCACAATGTCAACTTGCATAACATAGTTAGGGTGACATGCACAGTATCAAAATGTAAAAGTGATTAGCTGTAGCATGCAGTGTCAGCATGCATGAGCACATTAAGGAAAATCAAACAGACCCACCAAATGCTGTCAAAACAGGTGCGTTTAAGCTTCTTTTTACATGTTAAGTGGAGGTGCCTTTACGCCAGTCGGGAATGAGTTTCGCACTTAGGAACCATATGAACTAAAGGCACAGTCTCCAAATGATTTGAGGTTCGTACGAGGTACAGCTACATGATTTGATTCAGAAAATCAGGTGGCACGATGCCTAGCCTAGTTGGGGAGTAGTTCAGATAGGTAGCCTGGAGCAAGAGAGTGAATTGACATATAAATTACTGACATAACCTTGAATTCGATGCGCTTCTGGATTGGTAGCCAGTGCAGGTCGGCAAGAAATGGGCAACTGCCCCGCTCACGAAGGAGCCAAACCGTGGCTGCCATTTGGGTCGGCATAAGATCTTTATAATGTGTTCATTGATCAACCGGAAGCGATTGAATCACCTCCAGCAAAGGAGACACATGGCCGAACTTCTCATGTGCCACGGGGCTCGAGCCCACGACCTCGGCCAGACCTTGGTCGGGACAAGCACCTTGTACACTGGGCCAAACCAGAATGGCAAAGCAGGATGTCATCGGCTGAGACATAAAAGCCAAGATTGTTGGCGATGACGTTGGCCAGAGGGGTATTAAATAGTATGGCTGGGCTAGGTTTTGCCGATGAAGACTACAGAAAAGATGGCATGGGGTTTCCAGCAGACCAGCTTTCTTTTACTAATTTTTATTAAGGCAGCCACTTGGCACGAATAAACTTCGGAAGATCTGTTGAGGAAGGTCACAGGTTTCGACTAAAAAATATTTAACTCTAGCCCCCTACAGGATGCGTTTTAGCACCCGTCTAGCGTTGGTGAGGTGGTATGCCCTCGCCTAGCCTGCAGCCAAGGATAAACAAGCCCGACTTCGAGTGAACTTCCTCCAAGTGTGTGGAGATTAGGGTGGAAGCTTTACACTTTTCACTTTACAGCAAATGTAAAGCGCCTAGAGAGAGATTAAGTTCTCTGAGGGCGCTTTATCAAGTGAATTATTATTATTATTATTATTATTATCTATTACATAAGCTGCAGGGCTTGAGACTACACTTATGTCTTGAAAGGAGAGCAACCTTGATCTCAGTCATCAAAGACAAGCACTTTAACCACCCCTGCCCAAGCAGGCTACTTTGCAGAGGCACAAATGTGCTCAGTTTTTTTTAGTGAAGAATGCTGAACTTGGCGCAGAAACGTTGGTCAAAATTATGGTCGCAGCATAGTCTTGAACTCTGGCCGAAGCCGGAAAGCCGACACCAGCCAATGATAAAAATAGAAAGAAATGATTGCCCTTCCAGAAACCAACTAATAACAAGCCCAGCCAAACTAATAACACGGCGGCTGGAATAGCAAGAAAGCCACCGCAGCAAGCCACCCAGACTAGCCTCTCCTGATGTGTCTAAACGAATATTTTCTTTAGCAGCTGTGAAAATTTGGTGGGTCACCTGCTCTGCTAAACAATATGACAGCCTCTCTAGAAACCAGCTATTAACACTCACCACACTAACCACATACACTAACTAACTAACATTCACTAACCACAAGCTGGGGGAACTGGTGAGAATTAGGTCGCTTTATATTGCCTTGAGTTAACGGTCCTGAAGTGAAGCAGTAGTTTCAGATTTTTTGGTGTACCCTCTCCGAAGGGTGGTAAGAGGCCAAGCTAAGCGACCCGAGGCTGAGCTGAGCTGAGGGGAAGCAGCTGAGTAGTAAGCACGTCGGATAAATAAGCCGAGTGCAGCAGGATAATGACGAGAACCAAAAAGTGAGTGACCAGACCTTGAAATCAATGCACTGCTTGATGGGAAGCCAGTGCATTGATTCACAGGCCAGCTCAGTGAGAAGTGATAAAATGCGGCAGTTGCTAAGTTCAAGACAGAATATTCTCTGCTTGGCCCATCTAGCCATCCAATGCAGTTTCCTTATTTTAGCTGTTATCTAGATAAGGAAAATAGTATTTCTATTATTACTATTACTGCTCTTGACTCGAATTATTTCAGCATTATTCAAGTACTTACAGTGCTTCAGTTAACCACAAAATATGGTACGAAAAAATGTGTTGTTCACAGGAAACTGTTGCTGCAAGACCTTACCCAGCAGCTTTTGCAGCCATTGAAAAGACACTGCTTATCAGGCAAAAACCGAGGTGGCAGGCTAGAGCTACCTGGACCGACACGGCAGCTGAATTTTACTTCAATACGATTGGCTGATTCATCGGCCTAATTTTATATAAGAGGAAGGCAAACCTCGGAGGCTGTCGCTACGGCTTGCAATGGGTAATAAAGAATAGAATGCTGTGTGACTCGAACGTACAACCTGGGTCATGAAATGCTAGCATCTTTCCCCTACACGACAAGTAGCGATTACGGCAGGTAACACCTGCTTAAACGAGATATTAAAATAATTTAAGAAGTTAAATGCTTAGGCCATGTCTTAAAAAGTAAAGGTCGGCTGATTAAACAGCCTCATTTCTATAGTAATAAACGAGCTGCAGCTGCTATCACTCACACTTGCAGTGAGCAAATCAAGATTGACAACTGCAGGAAAGGAAACCACGACCTGGGTTATGTCGACTACAGCTAGCTCTTTATCCTTGCACAAAAACCCAGCCGCAGGGCACGAAAAGGCTCATCTCTCTTTCTCTCTTTCTCTCTCCCTCTCCCATCTTGCTCTCTATCTCCCCCTCTTATTCTTACTCTCTCTCTCTCTCTCTCTCTCTCTCTCTCTCTCTCTCTCTCTCTCTCTCTCTCTCTCTCTCTCTCTCTCTCTCTCTCTTGTCTTGCTCCCTCTCTTCCCCTTACTTTCTCTCCTCATACTTTTACTCACTCTCTCTCTCCTCTTGCTCTCACTCCCTCCCTCTACCCCTCTTACTCTCTCTCTCTCTCTCTCTTTCTCTCTCCTCTTGCTCTTTCTCTCTACCCCTCTTACTTTCTCTTTCTCTCTACCCCTCTTACTTTCTCTCTCTCCCTACCTCTCTTACTTCCCTCTCTCTCTCTCTCTCTCTCTCTCTCTCTCTCCTTCTTTCTCTCTCTCTTTTTCTCTCTCTCCTCTTGCTCTCTCTCTCACCCCTCTTACTTTTTCTCTCTTTCTCTCTCTCCCCTCTTGCTCTTTCTCTCTCCCTCTCGTACTTTCTCTCCCCCTCTTACTTTCTCTCCCCTCTTACTTTTCTTTCTCTCGCTCTCTTCTCTTTTCTTTCCCTCGCTCTCTCGCTCTCTCTTCTTCTCGCTCTCTCCCCCTCTTACTTTCTCCCCTCATACTTTCTCTCTCTCTCTCTCTCTCTCTCCACCTCTCCTCTTGCTCTTTCTCTCTCTCCCTGCTCCCTCTCTCTCCTCTTGCTCCCTCAACCCTCTTACTTTCTCTCTCTCCCCCCCTCTTACTTTCTCTCCCTCTCGCTCTCTCTACCTCTCCTCTTGCTCTCTTTCTCTCCCAGGATGCCTTTCCTTTAGCTGCCCGCACTGCTCCATTTACTCCTCTGGCACCCCCTTGGATAGACCTAAAGCTGTATGCCACCGAAGGTTCCAGCTACGAAAAATCTGACGGCCTCTATGAACAACTGGACTGTAATCTAATTACCTAGAGAGAAGAGGGTTAGGTTATTGACAGCCTCATTTATATAGCAACAGAAGAGACATAAGACTATCACTCTGCTTGCAGTGGCCAAAATAAGCTCAAGCCCACCACCCGGGTCAAGAAGAGAGAGCACCTTGCCCCTCATCAGAAACAAGTGCTAAAGATCACGAGCCACCATCCTAGAATCCTCTGGAGTTGCTGCCTAACCTCAGTAACCCCTTCCTGGAGGGAGGGGGTGCAACCAGAGGTGGGTTTAGTGGACTACAGAGGGGGGGGGTGAGGGCTAATTGGGGACTCCCACCTCCGGCAGTAAGCCTCAGGTGGTTTACTGCAAGCTGATAACCTAGCAGCCAGCCCGTCTGGGCACTCACGGGATACTGGCATGTACAGATATGAGCCAGAGTGCAATTGAGAGTTAGGCTAACTCATTTGTACTTGCTAACGCCTGTGAGAAACGTGTAAATTTCACTGTTGCATGACAATGGAGAGGCCCGAGCGTCAGCTCGTGGCCTCGTGGTAAGCCGTGACGGCACGCTAGGTAAGTTGCTTTTCACGACCTCAATCCCACGGTAGGCAGTGAGTTCGAATCCTGCGCTAGGCGCTCCTTTAAGCGGCGCTGATAGCCGCAAAGGCCATTTCTTCTGCTGCCGCTATAAAAAAGTGGCTGTTAAATCAGCTGGTGTTTTTTTATTTTATTAAGCTCAACTCACCTGGCAAGCACGACCAAATGACGGTCAAGGACTCCATTCCTTCCTTTGCAGCAAATGTAAAGTGTCTCGAAAGAGATCGAGCTCGCCGAAGGCACTCTATCAAATGTATTATTATTATTATTCCACGACATGGATGGTGAAGTGCTTGAATCTTACCCTTAGTCTCTGATTTCGACATGGACATAAGTGAGGTGTTCCCTGGGCTTTGAAAGCATAAAGCTTGGAGGCTTCTTTTTGAGTCTGTTGCTGTTGTAACAACAACATTAATAATGCACTTGCACCGTACCATAAGGGAACTTAATCTATGTCTAGGCATTTTATATATGTTTTGAGTATTGTGCGTAGTACGTGACGTTACTGTTGAGTTTCGTCAGTGCGCCAGTGGGTGGCTTTCTTTGTTGTTTGCTTTTAGTACTATTGTCTGCTATAGTTGTGCTTACATTTTCTGATCGATTTGCTCCTTCTTGTTCCTATTTTTTTCAGGAGAAAATTCGCCGGTCCACGGTGTCAGTGAAAAACTGCAGGTTTTTAACTGAAACTAGCCTCGCTCGTGGACAAAGTCAGGGACAACTCCGCTCCTTCGTTTTGCAGGACAGGCCCGAGGGTCTGCCGACCTTGCTGGTGAGCAGGCCCCACTGACTGCCAAGCTTAGCAGTTTAGGTATTTCCCTGCCTCGGTAAATGACTATGGGCAGATTCCATTTATGCTTGTCACTTCTCAAAGGTAGGTGTAGTCTAATGGTGAATGTCAGCATGCCAATTTACTCATGATGAGCCAAGAACAAGAGCTACAAAAGCATGCAAAGCAAGCGTCTTCGGCCACTTTTAGTTTGCTTCTGCCATTGTCGCGGTTTTAAATGACATACAATTACAACGTAATCATCTGACACAACTGAGCCGTGAACAGTGTTGAACGTGTCCAAGATTCTACTTCAGAGGCACCACCGATATCATCGATCGGCAAACAAAAGTGACTGCCCATCGACGGTCAAGCTCTGATGATTTCGACAGAGGGGCAGAGGCCGTGGCTCCACAATCGTGGCATGAGCAGAACTTGACCAACCACGTTTCACGATAGCAAAGGGAATGAATGAAACTTGCGGTATTCTTTAACGGTCACGGCAGACTTTTAAAGCAGGCAAAAGGTGTTACATCAAACATTGCGCTCCTCGCGATTATGAGGTCGGGCAAAGCGCAGGCTGACTTGCTTGCTGCTGCCACGTAGCTATCTCGAGTTCGAGATCGTGCCAACTCTGCTCAACGCACTGCACTCTCTAGCCAGCCACGTTCAACCTCCAACAGCACGGTAAATGTCAAAGCCATGCTCACGAGACTGCCACTAGAGCTGCTGCACGAGAGAGCATGAAGCCCACTTGCTGCTAGAAGCAAGGACAGCCGAGCTTTTGAGTCGCAGCTCAATAAAAACGTGCTTGCACTTCTCGACCGAAGTCATGGGTTCGAGTCCTGCAGTGTACAGTCCAGCATTGCCTACTGCAAGCAAGGCGATAGCTGCTATGGCTCTCTGTCTCTGTCTGCCTGTCTCTGTCTGTCTCTGTCTGTCTCTGTCTGTCTCTGTCTGTCTCTCTCTCTCTCTCTGTCTCTCTCTGTCTGTCTGTCTGTCTGTCTGTCTCTCTCTCTGTCTCTCTGTCTCTCTCTCTGTCTCTCTCTCTGTCTCTCTCTGTCTCTCTCTCTCTCTCTGTCTCTCTCTCTCTCTCTCTCTCTGTCTCTCTCTCTCTGTCTCTCTCTCTCTGTCTCTCTCTCTCTGTCTCTCTCGTTGTCTCTCTCTCTCTGTCTCTCTCTCTCTGTCTCTCTCTCTCTCTCTCTCTCTCTCTCTCTCTCTCTCTCTCTCTCTCTCTCTCTCTCTCTCTCTCTGTCTCTCTCTCTCTCTCTCTCTCTCTCTCTCTCTCTCTCTCTCTCTCTCTCTGTCTCTGTCTCTGTCTGTCTGTCTCTCACTGTCTCTCTGTCTCTCTGTCTGTCTGTGTCTCTGTCTCTGTCTCTGTCTGTCTCTCTCTCTGTCTCTCTCTCTCTCTCTCTCTCTCTCTCTCTCTCTCCCTCTCTCTCTCTCTCATTCTCTCTCTCCCTCTCTCTCTCTCTCTCCCTCTCTCTCCGGTCTCCGTACTCTCTCTCGCTCTCTGTCTCTCGTTCTCTCTTCTCTCCTCTCTGTCTCCGTGTTCTCTCTCTCTATCGTGTCTCCGTTCTCTCTCTCTCTCTCGTTCTCCGTCTCTCTTCTCTCTACTCTGTTCTCCGTCTCTATCTCTATCTCTCGGTATCTGTCGGTCCGTCTCTCGGTCTCTCAGTTGTCCTCCGTCTAACTGGACTCTCGTCGGGCTGTCGGGAGTCGGTCTGTCGGTCTCTCTCTCTCTAGATAGATGTCTAGATCTCTCAGAGCGTCTAGAGATAGAGTCTCTACGTCAGAGCTGTCTCCATCTCTCTTCTCTATACTCTCTGTATCCGCTCTCTATCTCTGTCTCCGTCTCTCTCTCTCTGTCTGTCGTTCTCTCTCTTGTCTCCGTCTCTCTCGATCCTCTGGGTCTCCGTCTCGCTCTCGCTCCTGTGTCTTCCCCGTTCTCGTCTCCTCTCTCCGTCTCGTCTCTCTCTCGTAGAGTCTCAGTCCACCTCTCGTCTCTCCGTCTCCGTACTCTCTCTCTCTCTCTCTCAGTCTCCGTCTCGTGTCTCTTCTCTCTGTTATATCTATATGTCTCTATCTCGTCTCTCCTCTTCTGTCTCTCTCGGTGCTGTATCTCTCTCTTCTCTGTATCCGTCCTCTCATCTCTCTCTCTCTGTATCTGTCTCCGTCTCCTCTTCTCTCTGTCCTCGTTTCTCCGTCTCTCTCTCTGATCTGTCTCCCGTCTCTCTCTCTGCTCTGTCTCCGTTCTCTTTCTCTCTGTCTCTATCTCTCTCTCTCTATCTGTCATCCTCTCTCTCTCTCTGCTCCGTCTCTCACTGTCTCTCTCTCTGTCTTCTCGTTCTCTCTATCTCTCTCTGTCTCCGTCTCTCTCTCTCCCCGTCTCTCTCTCTCTCTCTCTGTTCTCCGTTCTCTCTCGGTCTCTCTGTCTCGTCTCTCTCTCTCTCTCTCGGTCTCCCGTCCGCCTCTCTCTGTCTCCGTCTCTATCTCTCTCTGTGTCAGTTCTCTCTCTCTCTCTCTGTCGATCTATATGTATATCCTCTTGTCTCATCTCTGTCTAATCTATTAGATATATATGTCGCTTATCTGTCTCCTAAAACTCTCTGTATATATATCTGTCTCCTCTCTCGTCTCTCTATATGTCTCTCTCTTGTCGCTATCTCTGTCTCTCTCTCTGGTCTCGTCTAGTATAGCTCTCTGTCTCTATCTCGGATATATCTACTATGTCTATCTAGATGCATCTATCTCGTCCTCTTCTCTGTCTTCTCTGTCATCTCGCTCGTTATCTATATTATGTATCTCATCTCTGGTATCTCTCTCTATATCTATATCTCTCTAGTCTATCTCGGTCTGT